>CM035345.1:2616667-3009432 GCA_020226455.1 Prunus salicina | reverse complement strand
TTGAAATTTGCACAAGTAGATGACCCATGAGAAAATTTGGAATGGTTTTATACCATTTGTTTTTATTGTCAATGTCCAAAGAAAATTAACATGCATTTTAATGAGCCCATTAATTTACCCACATATGGTTTTGAGGATTTACAAAATTGATCCATTAGCCACATAATTTATTTGGACCAACCATAAATTTTTTTGGGCTTTTGAGAGTTAATGGGTAATTTGTTTTGTCAACCCATCAATTTGTTTTCGGGCCTTATCATTTCCACTAGTTGGCCCATAAACAAAGAGTCCATGTAAAAAAGGCTTTGAGAGCCAGCTGCCATTTGAAACCAAAACTGATATCTATTCGAAATAGTGGAGATCAATCCAAATTGATTCACTCCCATCTTTACATGAAGTAGTTCAAATTAACTCAAATTGGTCCAAACCATATATATCTTCAGCTACCCATTAGCCACAATCAGTACAAAACTTTGAGTTTGAGACTCCAAAACCAAAGAGACATCAAAACAAGGTTGGTCTTTTCCTTTGCTCCTTTCTGTCAGAGTTAGACCTTATAGCATATTAAACTATTAATTGGAAGTCTTGGAACTTGAAAGGCATCGTCTTTTTGTCAAAAAAGTATAGAGCTTTTGAACCAAAAACATTACAGAGCTTGTTACTCTTCATTTGCTTTTTTTTTTCTTTCTTCTCTTTGTTTTTCTTGCTTTTCTTCTTCCTTGCTTTTGCTAGTCTCTCCCTAGCCTTCCAAATCTGTTTTTTTTTTTGTTCTAACACAACAACATAACCTCAACCCCTTTTTATTTTAAAGTAGGTCATGTTGCCATTTCTTCTTTCTTTTCCTTATGTGCAACACGCGTTGGGTTTCTTTGCCTAACATAACATGCACAAGCTAAAGAGCTATCTGTGTATTTCGTTGAGTTTGACAGTACCAACTTCATAGCTAAAGCTTCTCCCTTTTTTAATCCCAAAGTTCAGCCACGAATTTGGGTTTTGTCCATTGTGTGCATGCTTGACCTTTTTTGCTTTTTGTTGTTTTCTATGTACTTGTGGCAGTTTTCTACAAAAATGGGTTTTGTCTTTACAAATTATATGTGCTTAGAGACCTTCGGATAATTAAAAAAAGGGCTTGTCCAATATAGGTCCCTACCATTTCTATTTCCTAGACATATACCCATCATTCTATAAATCTATGTGTAAAACCCAATTTCAAACTTAAATGACCAGTAGGATATAAGAGGTCGTAGTATTCCTATTTTTTACATTCTTGCCATCAGACTTCATATTTTATATATAATTTATTCCAAGCATTTCATTAACTGCCATAATTGTAATTAAAACTCTCTATTAATAGCATATCAATCACCCCATTTCTTCTGGTTTCCATCCCCTCTAACATATGGCCCCTTAAAATTGCAAATAAAAAAAAATGTAAATTACATATCCAATAATGTACATATGAAAAATATAAATATATATATGTATATGTATAAAAATATAGGTATATTATTTACCAAAAAAAATTAACAAAATAGGTCAATTACTTTGTAATTGAAATTTCAGTACATTTTTCATAAATTAAAAATAGGTACACAATAATTTATAGAAAATAGGTACGCTGTATAATTGAAATTTATGCACATTTTTTTATAAATTAAAAATAGGTACATTATTTATAAGAAAAAAATAAGGTCATTATACTAGGTAAATTGTTTTACTAGGTATACATTATTAGAGAAAAAAAAGGTACATTATTTAGAGGAAAAATATAGGTACATTATACTAGGTAAATAGTTTTACTAGGTACATTATTAGAGAAAAAAAATAGGTACATTATTTTTGAGAGAAAAAATAGGCTCATTTAAAAAAAAAATTGTTTTCATAAAACAAACAATAAAAAATGATCAAATTATATTTTTATAAAACAAGTAATAAAGAAAAAAAAAGGTACAATATTTGGAGAAAAAATAGGTTCATTAAAAAAAAAAGTTTTAAAAACAAAACAATAAATAGATTATCAAATTATTTTTCAACATAATTAGAATGTACACTATTATTCATAAAACTATAATAAAAAAGAATACTGGTCATATAATTCATAAAAAAAAAACATTAATTCCTAATTTTAATATTGAATTTAAATTATTAATACTTTAAATAGATTACTAGTCGTAATTCATAGAAGGAAAACAATATTAATTCAAAAATAGATTACTAGTTGTAAAATAGATTAGTAATACTTTAATGTGGAATTTAATATTTAATTTCAAATAAGTTTCTAAATTAGTTCCTACATCCATTACAATTATTTGGAGATATTTCCAAATTCAACGGATGTCATTAGTTACACCCCCCATAATACATTAACTTATAAATATGGGTAGTTTTGGAATCGGAAAAATATAATAAATCAGATTTTAAGTTATATTAGGTAACTTGCTTAGTTGGATCCTAGTCACTGGGTATTATTTGAAAAAATTGGGTATTTTAAATAGAAAACTAAAAGAAAGGGTTGTAGGTGATTTTAAATGAATTTTATGGGTCTAAGCTCAATTTACTATTAAAAAAAATACTCATCTTTGGTTTTGTGTTGACTTGACAGGAAGGCTTTCTTTGAGCAATGAGTTTCTTCATTTTTTGGTCTAAAGACCAAATTTTGGTTTGAAGAAAAGTTGCTGGCAGCAAGTTGTGCATCCATTTTAGCTTTGACTTCTCCTTTTGCACATGGCAAGTTTTTTTTTTTGTTTTTTGAATTTTGTTTATTTTGCTTTTCATCACTTTTCATCTTCTTTTTGCTAGTTTCTCTTTCAGTTCATGGGACTTCTTCTTCGACTTTTGGGCTTCTTTGTTTTTGGCTTATGTTGCTTTTGGGTTCTTCAACAGCCGCAACACAGGAGGAGGCTTCTTAGCCAGAAATTGGTGAGCTATTTTTTCCTTTGCTTTTTGCTTGCTGATGCTTTGGTGCATTCTTTTCTTTCCAATTTGATTGCATATTTCCATTTGCAAGCTGAGATCTTTTGGGAGAGCTATCATACCACCAACTGAGACACTGACTTTATTTTATCTCACTTGCCTCATGTCTTGCCAATAACAAATTGAGAATCTTTAATGTTATTTGCAAATTGTTGCAAAAGAGTGTTGTCTTAGTAACTTTCGTGGTCTAGCTTGGGATTTTCCTTTGTTGACAACCTATTGAAGCACGATACCTGGATGTGAGTCATCAACTTTTGTAGACTTTCTGGCAATAAGTAGTATATGTTTTCATATTTTCTTATGTTTATGCATATCGGTGAGACTAAAACGAGGTTGTTGATTTTCTCCATTTGCAGCACCTGGAATTTCGCTGTGCTGAAGGTGGGTTAGGATGTAACATGCCATTTTTTTTTTTGGGTACTCAAGAACACTTGCAAGGTCTTTTCTGAGTACCACAAAGTGCCTATGGACACTCGCAAGGTGTTCATAGCACTCAGTACAGTGGGGTTCTTGCAGAAACCCATATGTAATTCACAACAGAGAGGTCCTTGCGGGAGCTCTCTTTGTGTAAGCAGCATAGTTACCATCATTTTGAAAAGATTTGTTTACATCTTCCATTGCCAAGGCTTCTGTAGAGTTTCTTTTACACTCTTTCTTTTGCCTGCAAGTTAGTTGTACATAAGAGAATGCTCAAATTAATGAATCATTTTATACCTTCCTTAATGGTATTGTGACAGAGCTTCGTATCTCCTTTGCTTGCTTCTCTTTTTCTTTTCTTTTTTCTCTTCTTTGGATTTCTGCAACAGTTTGGTGCTTCTCCTCCTCTGTGTTTTTGCCTTTGTTTTCTGCTATCTTCTTTTTCCATTTTTTTTTCTTTTGCTCACCAATGGTCCCTTTTTATAGACTTAGAGAAACTGAAAGGGTGGAGCCAATTATGGCCTCACGTACTGTGTGAGTGGGAGTAACTTCCCATTT
Source organism: Prunus salicina (assembly GCA_020226455.1). Lineage (NCBI taxonomy): Eukaryota > Viridiplantae > Streptophyta > Magnoliopsida > Rosales > Rosaceae > Prunus > Prunus salicina. Next base: position 3,005,484 of record CM035345.1, on the reverse strand, counting down.
TCAGTCAGCCCCTCAACTCCACCCTTCAAAATCACGTACATGAAGCATATTCTGTTACTGCTTTCAATATATTAATATTTTCTTGTAAAAATATTTATATTAACTCATTTTGGGCCCAAACCAATTTAGCAAAAAGTCCATAAGACCATTTTGGCTATGAGCCCAACTTCTTTAAACTTGGGCCATAATTTAATTTGCTGTCAATAAATTTTTTATTTCAACACTTAACATCCAAAACCATGAATAATAAAATTAGGGCATTATCCTAGTCTTAGGTAGATATAGTCATAAATAACACACAAGAAAAACATAGAGAAAATAAGAAGAACTGAAGAATAAGGTGGCAACAGCAAGGCGGACGACATCTGCTCCAAGCTTCTCTCTCAATTGAACTAATTTGGGGCCAAATGAGTTCTCCTTGAATAAGAGGTGTATCCCATGCTTTTATAGAGGAGAAGAACGTCTCTTCTTTCTCCTTATTTGACTTGGAAGCAAGGTCTTAAATATCGATAGTTTCGGAAATATTGGTGGTTCAAAAACACGGAAATATCAATGGAAATATCGGGAAAATATCGATATCGATAAAAATTGAATAAAAACCATGGAAATTATGATAAATACATGGAAATTTTTAATGAAACTTTAGAAGAAGTTTATTTAGTCAATCATCTATATTTTGACACAAAAAATTGGAAGGAAATGCATTGCATAGTGGGTTTGAGTGATTTAAGTTGATTATATTACGAGCTGACAAACAACCCCTAGTATATTGTAATTTTTTGAGAAAATAAGAAAGAAAATACAAAAAATAAAAGAGAGAGAGAGAGAGAGAGAGCAATAGATTAGCCACTTGCCCTGTAATTGTTCCTTATTATTTGAGTTAATTATGTATCTAGGGTTTAGGGTTTAACATTTTAATCCCTAAACCATAAACTCTAAACTCTAAACTCTAAACCCTAAACCCTAAACCCTAAACCCTAAACCCTAAACCCTAAACTCTAAACCATAATCCCTAATCCCTAAACCCTAAACCCTAAACCCTAAACTATAAACTCTAAACTCTAAACACTAAAGACTAAACTCTAATCCCTAAACCCTAACCCTAAACCCTAATCCCTAAACTCTAAATGTATGTCTAGACTCTAATCCCTAAACTCTGAATGTATGTCTAGACTCTAGAGGACCGAATTTTTTATTTGATTTCAGGTTACGAAAGAAATTTCGTATAACTTATAAAATTTGTATCATGTCACTTGTTTATAAATAATTATTCATTATTTGTGATTATAAACTATATATCAATTGTGACTGGACACATTTTATTTTCTTTTCAAGATTCTTTTATCTACTATACTACTATTTCCTTTAAAATGTTCATAATTTTTTTTAAAGATGAAATAAGATTTAATAAATAAAAGTTACTTAAAAAAAATCATAAACTACTATTTATATAACATTTCTAACAAAAACAGAAAAACAAAAGGCTTAATATGCCAGCAGCCCAAATGCCAAATAACCTAATTAGTAACCCAAATCCAATTAATAATAATAACTCTACTTTCTTTTTCTTTTTTTTTATGAGAGAAGGGGGTTAAAGAACCCCAAAAGAAAAACCTAACCCTACTTTCTTAACTCAGCCGCCACTCCCATCTTTCCTTTACCTCTCTTTTTTTCTTTTTTTTTTCCTTCTTGCCTCTCTTCTTTGTGCCGACACTCTCTTATCCTTTTTTCTTCTTCTTGTTTCCTCTCTAACCCATCCTTGCTTCTTTATTCAAGCCTTCTTTCTCCAAATCAGATCAGATCCACTCTACTGCCCAAATCTGCCGACTCCATCTCCTTTCATCTTTTTTGTTTTTGTTTTTTTGGATAGCTCTCCATCTCCATATCCTTGAAGTGGAAAATGCAAATCAGACCCTTGATGTCAAGCTTTGGTGGGTATGGGTTCTCGGCGACACAAAGGCTAGTAGCAAGTCTCCGATCGAATTGCTCGCCGCGAGATCTCGATATTATCGATAATTTTGATAATATCGAGATATTATCACCGTTTGTGTGTTGACGTTGCTCGATAATATCTGGAGCGACATATCGGCCATATTTTCGGCGACAATTTCGATATTTGGACGAAATATACTTGGGTTGTTCCCAGAATATCGGCTTGCAAAAAAAACGATATTATCGCCGATATTTCGGCGATAATATCGATTTTTTAGACATTGCTTGGAAGTAGCTTTTCTAACTCTCCAAACGAAACCTTAGGACAGCTAGGCAAAGTTGCTTGGGATGCAAAGTTGCTAAGGCGGACGACAGCCTTAACTCCTTCTACACATATCTAAATCACAAATTGTAAACTGCTATGGAGAGCTAACTTCTAGATCTTTCCAATGATATAAGACTCACGAACGCATTCATTATGAGGAATTCACACCAACTTTGAGAAATTAACAATTCTGCAATATGAGTTTTAGAAGTATTGTAGGATGATGAGTTGGCTTTGATGACATGGCATGATAATATGGCACCTTCTAAAAGCATCTAGAATCTTATGCTTTCCTATTTTAGATGGGTTTCTTTGTCAAGAAGGGAAACTTTCTAATTCAATGCTTGCGAGCTTTCCATCAACGTTGCTAATCCTTTGAATTGGATTCCTTCTCGAACAAAGAAAACTACCTTTTCCTAGTCTTAGTAGGAGAACGTCTTCTCTATTTTATTTTCTTGATTAGACTTATCTAAACTTTTAAAAAAAAAAACACATCAAAATGCTAAAAAAGAAGAGAACTAGACTAAAAAAATGAAGCAAGAGGCCCTAAGAAGATAGTGAATTATGGACTCATAATTTGGTAGTCCTTATTGGACTAGACTAACTTAAATAACACCCACAACCTATGTTTGGTGAAATGCTTCTTAAAGTTAAACGAGATTAGAGAATCTGATCCCACTAAAAATGCCTCCTTCGTTTGTGCAAAATAGAGAGTTGCATGGAGGTGCCGCTAAATAACGAAGTTGCTCTTTTGGATGAGTGAGTCTGCCATTATCCATCTTAGATTCTCGCACTGTTTCTCTTTGACGTTTCTCTGCTCTCCTCTTCCATTGTTCTTTGCTTCCCTCTTTTATTGTGCTCTACTCTCACCTACTCATGTTGAATTGGATTATGAGCAATTTCGATTGCCTAGTTATTGTCACAATACAATTGCATGGCCTTCTCCAGTTTAAAGTCCAATTCTATCAATAAACCTTAGACCCACAATAATTCAAAATTTGCATGAGTCATACCTTGATATTCTGCTTCTACAATATGTTAAAGTTTGTATAGGAAAATTCATTGTCACTTAGTCCCATATTGGAAGGGATTGGTTTCCTTTCATGGTTTATAAGCACCAGTCCTTGAAATATATATATATATATATATACAGAGAGCTTTCATTGAGGGATCCCTCAAATACCCTTGTAGGGTCCACTTGCATTATATTTCACTAATCCAAACATCTATTTTATAATATATTCATTCAAAGATCATCTATACAAAAAATCACTTGAATCCGATATCATTTGACCATTCAATTAAATTATTGAAATTTAAGTACTTTCTTGAAGCATCATGTTCATTGATTTTGTTGGTCTCAATTAGATGCCTTAATGATTTTAATGTTTTGCAAGGATGATCTATGAATGAAGACTTGAAAAATAGACGGTTGAAAAAAAATTCGCAAGATACTCTTAAATGTGTCTCTTAAATAAAATTATTTGAAGGGTATATATTTAGCTAATAAAATTGTCAAAAGATGGGCCTTGGGCGGGCTCTTGGGCTCTGTTGATTTAATTAATATTTTTTTTATTAATTAGAAATTCATGTTTAGATAATATCATTATCTAAAATTTGAATTATGTTTTAATAGTTATTACAATTGTTGAATGAAGAGGTTTCAGACCTCTATATATTGATAATTCGTTTAAACCAGTAAATTATAGAATTATATGAAATTTCATTATCATTCTCCACACATAAACACTTGAGAAATTATATCACTATTCACCAGAAATCAAAGCCACAATACTTAGGGTTTGATTTGTGATAGTTTAATCCGGGTGGGAAAACTCCTATCAAACTACAAGCACAAGGGGTATAGGAGAAATATTGTCTAAAAGATATTGTAACTCTACAGGACTCTATCACCTATCCAAGTCAGTATTTTCTATTTGATTATACTACAATACTATTATTTGGTTTTATCTTGATTGTTCTCCAATAGTCTTTAGACAGTAATATGGAACAATCAAAAAGTAAGACCTCTCATGCCGAAAAATGTGAGAAATTCAAGGGCATTGACTTCAAACATTGGCAACATAAAGATTTTGTTCTATCTTACAACATTAAACCTAGCCATATTATGAGACATGATGTCCCTATGTCAAATGAGAATCTTGCAACCAGAGAGACTATGGTTGCAATTAATGCATGTACACAATCTGATTTCTTGGGTAGGAACTATATCTTGAATGGGCTGGATGATACACTGTATGATGTTTATGCAACATTCAAGACAGTTAGGATCCAAGAAAAGTATGAAACTGAAGATGTAGGATCCAAGAAATTTGTTGTAGGTGGATTTCTGGACTTCATGATGGTAGATTCCAAACCTGTTTTCAAACAAGTTGAAGACCTCCAGAAAATTATCCAAAAAGAATGAATAAGTTGAGATTTGAATAAAATTATAATAACAAATTTAAAGCTTGAATAGAATGGGTACTAACCACATCACTAAGATTATACCCACTTGCAGGGCTTGCATTGGCTTTAGTCAGACATGCCTTCCAAAGAGAGGATTGTTGGTTGATGATTTTGAACCGAGAAGCTATAGCTTGTGGTGTTCAAGGCTCCAGCCCAACCATGCCCTAGTCATTCTCCAAAAACTTTTGGTACAATGGGTCCACAAATTTGACTTTGCACATATGAGCAAGTGGCTTGTGTAATTGGGTGTTAGAAATGTGCCCTAAGAGCCAATACATTTGATGCAATCTCCTTAGAATACATTTCGTAAATAAAGGGCAAACTTATTTTGTTATCTATTACATCGTGTAAAGAAACAAATGTCCATGGTATGCTATATAAGAGATAAAGTAATCTAAAGAAGTTTAGATTCATGAGACCTTTAATCTCTAACTGTAGTACCCCAAAATGTTCCTGATCATAGGTTATCAAATGGGCATTGATAAACCGTCAAGATTAGCACATATTATGTATGCTCAATTGGGAGGATGGTTAGTCTCAAACCATTTGTGTAGTTGACACTAATACAAGTATGTGGGTGCTCATTAGTGAATGAGTTCACTGAACGCGATCAATCGTAGTTCTCGTATGGAGTATTTATCTATATGTCAAACGAGAACTCATAGTTGCAATAATGCAAATTAGTCCTTAGACCTGAGGCATCATGGTTGTCCTGTAATGCGTTATTGATCTTTGATAGCTCTTAAAGGCAAGTCGTAAAAGATTTGTCTAAAGTGTTGTTGGGATCTCTTAATTCATCATAGGGGCATGTGAATGTACAATAAGGAATCTCTACTTTTGATATAGAAAGAGAATGTTTCAAGATGTGATTCAGCAAATCTTTGGCCGAAGTATTTGAACATGATTTAGAAAGTGTTTTAGTCATGTTCTATTGAATCACATGAGGTTAATCATATTAGGGGTTTGACATTATCAATCCATACCCTGAAAATATGATTGGAAACATTGTATAAGAGAAGGACCGTATTGCATTGCAATTCCAACTGAATAGGTTCTTTGTCTATTCTGATTAGCTTGGGAAGCCATGATATGTTGCTAGATGTCACTCTTGGCTTGTGGAAGTCCTAGGATTGATTGTGATCGATCCGAATAAAGGAAGAATTAAAAGGGGGTTTTAATTCCAGTTGGTTAAAAAGAGTTCTAATTGTTTTCCCACTGCCTTGCTAAATTAGAATCTAATGGATCGCACACCTTAAATGGTTAACTTTGAGTAATACAAATGAGAATGAGGAAATCAATTTGATTGATTTGATGTGGATGATTTACTACGTGTAAAATGGTATTTGGGCCTCCGTAATGGTTAATGAGAAGCCCAAATGGTTGGGTATCAAGCCCAAGGACTTTATACACTTAAAGATTATGGTTTAAGTGTCATAAGGCCCAATTTTGGAAGCCCAATGGGGTTTGTCCGAAAATGCATATGTAGATATGTATGGGAATTGTTTCCATAAGCAAGATAATAAGCTAATGAACACAAAAACACAATCCAACATCAACCAAAGGGGTTTTGGGAGATCAAAGAGAGATAAAAGAGAGTTTTCAAGAGTGAAACACTTTCATCTTTCAAAGTGGTTTAGATTGAAACCAATCTTGAGATTCTTGAACTAGCATTCTTGTATTCTCAAGATACTCATTCTCATCTCAAGGTTCCATTGGTGTCGAGACTTAGAGGCCATATCCTTTTGTGGCTCACAAGGAGGAGAAAGATCAAAGAGGAGATCAACAAAGGGAAATCATCAAGAGAAGACCAAAACACAACTTGGTTGGTTCATATTATAGCATCAAGGGTAATTAAGACTTATCCTTTTCTCTTGTGCTTTCCTTTATGAAATCATATCAATGTTCATGGCTTAAGATACTTGGAAGAAGTTTTGTTTTTGAATTTAAATAACCACCCGCGATTAATTTGATTAAATGCAAGTTTAATATTTAAATGAACTTCTTAAAAAATTTTTAAAACCAACATTGGGCTCCACCAATTTTCAATCTAGGCAAAAGGTGGACTGCTATTCCACCCAATATATGGACTGGATTGATATTTCGTCTGGCCCTATATATGCATTGGGGTCTCCATCCAAGCTTTATTGTTATAATTTGACATTTGGCCCTTACCATGAGAGATGCCCCAGTGACTGAAGAACATGTACTCAATACGAATACATTGGCCCTTGATACTAAAGAGATTATAAATCTATGAAAATTGAGATACTTATGGTTTTAGTTATATATTTCTTCTATGTTAGTGAAATTGCAACGCATATGCTTTCTAGCTCTTATTGCTTTGCTAGCTAGATTGTAGATACGTAAAATAAAGGCTGTTTGTTTTTGGTGCCATGAAATTTGGTATTGAAGATATATATTTTTCTTTAATAAATATATATAATTCTTCATGTTCAATATCAATTATGGAGCTTTTATAAAGCCCATTTGCTACTTTAATAAAAAAGACAGTAGATTATTGGGAGTTTCACTAAAACACCCAAAATGGGTGTTAAAATTATAAAAAAACCCAAGCACTATTTAACCATATAAACACACCCAAAACCCATCATTACACACACTCAAAACCCATTTATGAACACACCCAAAAAGTTGACTTTGGGGTTGATTTTGGGTGTGTTTCTATGTTTAAATAGTGCTTGGGGTTTTTATAAATACATGTCTAGGATTGAGTTTATTTATAAATTTGTATAGATTATTCCCATGAAAACGTCGAGGCTCATAAATCATCTAGCTTACTAAGGCCTCCCAATTGCAGTTTCATTGTAATTGTAGTAGCTACTCAAATCTTAAATAAACACCGAAAAACTATTCAAAATTTGGTAAAAAGATACTAAAATATTAAATAGACACTGAATGCATCATTATGATTAGATGAAACATCACCGACAAACAATTCAAAATTCGGTAGGTAGTTACGTAATGCATCATTATCATTCGATAAAGTTGTATCACATATGTGAGAGGTATTCAGTATATTGTCGCATAACTGATGGGGTCAACCTTAGGGTTTGCAAAGTGATAGAGCAATGGGGTTTTCGAAAATGAGTTAAGGAAGAAGTTATCCGGGATTTGAATACACAATGAGCGAAAATGAGTTTAAAATAGGTTTATTTGGGTCAAAATAAAAGTTGAGTACGTTATTTGAATAATAAGTGATTAGGTGTGAATATAAAAGGGTTAATTACAGTTTGGTACCCTGTGTTACACTCTTAAGAAAGAAAGAAAAGATTGATCCAATGTGGTTCCTGTTGTTGTCGGATCAGCTATGCCAAAATTGATCCAACTGCATCCTCAACTTGTGATACTAGCAAGTGCACGAGCCGTTCGGTAGTATAGCATATATAAGTGCGAGGTCGATCCCACGAGGATTGATGATAACTTGATTCAATTTTATTCTCTACACAAAAAAGAAAACAAAAAGAAGAGAACATACAACAAGAAAGAAAGAAAAGAAACAAACTCAAGCCACACAAGTTCAATTCAGAATTTCAGATTGATTCTAGCTAAAGTATGATTAAGTCATGGTGTCTAGTTCTAACCTTGTATTCCTAATTCCCTAAACCACATGATACTAATTGTAATTAACTCAATATAAAATGTGTGTGATGAATTTATGTTAGTGAGAGTAATTTAGGAATACGTGATTGGAGTAGTGAATAAATTTAAATTTCACTAAAATTTTATGTGTATGAAAAGTGTGGGGTAAAATAAAAAATTGTTAGGTTCAAATAAAATGACTCAAATTACCCTTCTCAAATTCAATTTGGCTTTACTTTAATCTCCCCACTTTGCACCGAGTTCGAATCCCTCCCGTAATTTAGATGTTTGTGGCGCTCACAACGCTCAAAATTTCGTCGCTCATCCTCCGCTTCGCACCCCTAAAGCAGCCTCGCATCAGCAGCCCTGTTTGCGTGACGAGGAGTCCACGGCCCCTTGCAGCATTTAGGGTTTAATCATATTTGGATCAAACCTTTGAAATTTCCTTAAAATGATGACCCTTTCTTCAATCTCTCGGTTCATGTCCTCGTCAGTTGGCCTCAGAAGTCACAAATTCTCAATCTTGCGGTTCTCTTCTGCCTCAGATGGGGAGATAGTCTACAATCGGCTGCAGGAAAATGGTGGCAACATTGAGAAAACCCTTTCATCAATCAATGTCCAATTGGACTCCAAATGTGTAAGCCAGGTCTTAAAGAGATGCTATCCTAGCCAATCCCAAATGGGTCTTAGGTTTTTCATATGGGCTGGTCTTCACTCCAATTATAGGCATAGCTATTTTATGTACAGCAAAGCTTGTGAACTGTGTGAGATTAAGCTAAACCCAAGTGTGATTTTTGATGTTTTGGAAGCTTATAGAATTGAAGGGCGCTTTGTTAGTCTTAAGGCATTTAAGATTGTCTTTAATTTATGTAAAGAAGCTAAGCTTGCCGATGAAGCTTTGAGGGTATTAAGGAGAATACCGGATTTTGGTTTGCGTCCAGATACTACTGTGTATAATGTTGTTATAAGGTTGTTTTGCGATAAAGGTGATATGAATATGGCTGAAAGTTTGGTGAAAGAGATGGGCTTGGTGGATCTTTTGCCCGATTTGATCACGTACATGGTAATGATTAATGGGTTTTGTAAGGTGGGTCGGTTAGATGATGCTTGTGGGTTGTTTAAGGTTATGAAGGGATATGGTTGTTTGCCTAATACTGTGGTGTACTCGGCACTTCTTGATGGGTTTTGTAGGTCTGAGAAAATGGAGAGAGCTTTGGAGTTATTGACAGAGATGGAGAAGGAAGGTGGGGATTGTAGCCCTAATGTAGTAACATATACGTCTGTGATTCAAAAGCTTTGTGACAAGGGTCGGTCGAAGGAGGCGTTGGTTATTTTGGACCGAATGGAAGCTTGTGGATGTGCCCCAAGTTGCGTAACGGTTAGTGCTCTAATTAAGAGTTTTTGTGTGGAGGATCAAGTTGAAGAGGCTTATAAACTGATTGATAGAGTTGTTGCGGGACATAGTGTTACATATAGTGATTGCTATAGCTCTCTTGTTGTGTCTTTGGCAAGCGGTAGAAAACCTGAAGAGGCAGAGAAGGTCTTGAGGATGATGCTTGATAGTGGGGTGAAACCAAATAGTTTGGCGTGTAGCATTATGTTAAAAAAGATTTGTTTGGAAGGACGGGTGATAGATGGATTTTGCTTGTTTGATGAACTTGAGAAGATGGAATGCTTGTCTTCCATTGATTCTGATACTTACTCAATTCTTTTAGTGGGCCTTTGTGAACAAAGGCATTTCGTGGAGGCTGCAAAGCTGGCAAGGCTAATGCTAAAGAAAGGAATTCAGCTGAAAGCTCCTTATGTTGACAGTATAGCTGAGATCCTGAAGAAATCCGGAGATGAGGAGTTAGTTAAGCATGTGAGTAGAATTGCATTTTGAAGTTGAACAAAAGACAATGCTCACCTGTTTTTATGGCTTTTCTTTGCTTATCTGGAATTGGGTTCTTCTACTAAGCTCAAAGTCTCGAACCAAGTAGAAAACAATCATTGAGTTAAGTTCGTAAGTGTGGAAGAAGGGAATTCATGCCCTGGAAATACAATTTTGGTAGCAGAAGCATTGTTGGTTTGGAAACAGGTTTATTGGCGCAGCAGGGGCTCACTCGCTGTTTTACTCGACTCTGCTTTACAATGTCATTGGGAATAAGCTTTAGGATGAGTTTCTGTGGTGGGAAAAGGTCGATGAGGTACAATTATAATTTTATCAAGCCCGTTTATGCTTATATTTGTTTGTTATATATATATAATTTGTTTAGGTGTCTGGTTCATTTTGAATTCGGATTTCGATTGGATAGCTTGTGAAAGTGACTGGAATCTTTTTCTCCTTTTCTTTTATTTTTATTTTTTTTAATGTGGGTGTTTATCCTTTTTCTGCAGCTGTGAATTAATTTGCAATTTTTGTTTATGTTTTGTTTTGATCTCAGTTAATTATAGATGTAAATGCGATGCAGTTAACTATATTAAATGAAAGAAATTTATTGAGTTTGCATGTGGAGTTCGATGGAGTCATCACACTTAATGAGCCATACAAGACTTTGGTTCCAACGTCTTTATATCGTGTTAGTGGTTTCCTAGATTTGCATTCTCAGAGTTTGAATGGTTGGAGGTAAACCGATACATTTTTCCTTCAAATGAAATATTATTGCTGCTCAGAGTTTATATATTTATATATATTTTTTTTGAATGAAATATTTAGGGCCTGTGTGGCAATGCCTTTATAAGTGCTAAAAGTACTTTCTGATAGCCAAAAGAGCTTTTGGCAATGCTTGATAGAAAAGGTTACAAGTGCTTTATGTGCTTCCCCCAGGAAGTGCTTGCAAGTGCATTTTCAGGAGTCACTTGGTTTTTTAGTAAAAGTTTGTTGTGCTTCTAACAAAAGTGCTTCTCAGTAGAAGAAGCATTCCCAAAATGCCATAAATATCTGACAGGATTAGCTGGTGCTTTGCCGTACTATTGTATGTATTAATACGTGAATGCTCTGGATTAAAATTGACTTGGGTCATGTCTATACTTGACTAGAACTTCTGCATTTTCGTTTTGTTTTGTTTTGTTTTTTTTTTACATTATTTTTTGGGCTCTAATCTAACCATTAAACTTTTGGCGGTGCCGCAGAAGTAACCATCTGGTGATTCCTACAAGAGATTACTGCTTTGCACCATCATTGAGTGATACTTGTGCTGTAGACTTCATTCATGGTAAGCATTTTTGCATCTTTGATTTGATTATGTTGAATAGCATCTGATATTTCACGATTTAGCATAAACTAGGCTCTGTGCACCTAGAACATTCTGTTCTTGACTAGATACAAATGACATGAGTCACAAAACAGTTGAAGCCGAATACACTCATCCAGTATCGTTCTGATATGCAAGGGTGCAAGTGTGAGGCTTCCCTTCTGGATTTTTCCAATATAAATAAATTTGGATGGTTAGAATATCTTGGACCATCTAGACTGCTCATGTTTTTTTTTTGGGGGGATGAACTTTTGGAATCCTCAAGATATATCTTTTGTTGAAATCTTTGTGTCATTTCCGGACTGCATTGTGGAATTTTATTTTGAGGGTACAAAAAATCATTTAATTGGATCTACTGAGATGAAAACTCTGTTATCTGCTACCTGGTTAGTACTAAACTCTGAAAATAACAAATTACTTGAAGCAGATGACACCTGATTCTGCCTATGAATGAATATCTGAAGTCAATTTGTTCAAGGTTGCTTTTAGCCTCTTCTCAGTGGCAGGTAACTTAAGAAACTCAATGTGATTTGTAATGACATTGTGGGCTCATTCGCCCTGCCTATGAATATCTGGTGTTCAAAACCCTGGAAGTTTAGTTCAATTTTCTTTCTTGTGGGAATTTTGGTGTTTTTTTTAAAGGTGATTCTAATTCGTATTTGATTTATGTTTACTGGTTTAGTTATTAATTTGTAATTTGTTTTTTCTGTTGTGTGTCTATGTATGTGATGAAGAATAGTGGATAAGAAAAATGCATTGCGTGTCTGATTAAGTTTTCTCTGCATTTGGCAGTAACAATCTATGAGTTTAATGTCCTTGTTTGTCTGATTATCTTGGCTATGCAAAAAAGTATAATTTCTGAATGATCTGCAGACATTGATTCCCAAACAGTCAAGGCACCAATTCTTTAATTTAATTTTCTTGATTCATTTGTTATTGGTGGATTCGGAAATGTTGTGAAGGAGAACACTGAGGATTTACGGAAGGCAACTGAACCAGAGGCTGAGGTTGTACATGAACCAGCTGTGGGAGAAAATAAGACAAATGCTGGTGAGACTGAAAATGAAGATATAACAAAGATAAGAAAAAGGACAGAAGGTACCTCTTTGAGCCCCCAAACAGTGTGAGTGCCAATTACGTTCTGACTCACAATGCTGAACATGAATCTTGCGTAAGAAGGGATACTCCCAAGAACCCCTGGACCAAGGATCAAACCTGCCTGCATGCAATTTACATATATAGATACGTTAGCATACCAGCATTTAAGAGACAGAGACGGGAATTCCAAAACACCTGAGATTGTGATGAAGGATTTGGGTGGTGAAGAAAGCCAAACCCATTTGCCTTTCGAGGACTGGAAATGTAGAACTTCAGTCCCCACCGGACACAGCACCACCATCAGTCCAAATACCGGCAGAGTGAACGCTGGGAGGGATTTCCACGCAAACATATTATCCTCCGTTACGTTTAACCACAATACTTGTGAAAAATTCTTCATGATTTCAATTCTGTCACCCTAAATATAATATTGAGTGAGAGCGGGAGGGAGGAGTACCGGCTAGAGATCAGTTTTGTTAGTTTTCATGACCAGCTTTGATCAGTTCTCACAAACGGTGGCATTTGTTGTAGTAAACACTTGAAACTCGCTTTAATCTTTTGTTAATTGGTAGTATCAACATAACATAAACATCCTCCGTATGTATGTACGTATGTGAGAGTGAGAATAATCAACGGTTTCAACTAACAACCACCACATGGCTTTTAAAAACAAGTAGTGCCTCTGCCTGTGTTCTTCAATTTATAATATTCATTAATTAGTTATTCACTAATGTCTTGATTGCCAATGATTGCTCCGAATTCTCCTTCAAAACAAAAACATGATGTATGTAATGTAACAGAGAAACAAGAGGTGAGGTGAGGTGAGGTGAGGAAAACCCCTTTCAAATCAAACATTATGTTGACTGGAAATAACGGTCTTAAAACAAATTGACCTGCATTCCTTCACTTTCCTGTTGAGGCGAGCGAGCTTGTCAGTGTCAGAGTGGCTTCACTAGTGATTGGATTTCCCCGTATCTTACTAGGAGAAGTTGCTTTTATTTGTATCCCGAAAGAAGCGCAGATTAAACTGTGTTAATAATATTTTGATATTTACTTTCCTTTTCCCACAAGGAAGCTAGGTGAATTTAGAAAGCCAAAATATTATTTTCTCCTCATTGCATTTGGAAAGTTTCCCTATAAATTCAGTTCAGACATGTTGTTGGTGAACTAACAAGTGTAATTTCACTTCCCTTCATTCTTGAAAGTTGCTTTGCGAATCAAGCACACGCCGATCTCATGGAGGCTTCAAGTCCTTCTGCTTCGTCCAGAAAAAGAAAAACAAGACAACCCTCCATGCCACAAATTGTCCTTGCTCTCGCTGCTCCAAATAGCAACCCCGCCGACAACAATGCCATCGAACGCACCGTTTCGTCCACGAAACCCCAAAGCAATTGCAGCGGCCGGAGGAGAAAACAAGAGGCGGCGGCAGCCCAGCAAGAACATGAACGCCAACTCCATATTCCCACCACCAAACGCACCGTTTCATCCACTAAAATCCAAAGCAATTACAGCCTAAGACCAACAGCTCGCGGAGGCCGGAGGACAGCGCCTCAAGAACAAGAACATGAAGAAAAGAAGGGAAGGTTGAGGGTGGTTCGGATCCGGATTTTGGACCCGGATGAGACGGAGTCTTCTACCGACACTGGAGAAACTAATGTAGCCGTTAACGAAAAACCCAAGAAAAAGAAAGTTGAAATAGTGCACGAGATTCGGATGCTGGAGAGAAACTCTCCTTGTCCAAAAAGACTTGAGACGCAAGAAACAAGCAAGAAAAAAGAGAGCAAAAAGAAATATATTGGCAAGAGTAATAAGCAAATTTGTTTGTCATCTCGATCGTCATCACCATCTTGTAACGTTAAAGGGCGTGAAGATGAAGAAATACTAAAAGGATCATCAACAACATCATCAGTTGTGCAAACGGCAGTTAGAAAGATGGCTCTTTACGACGTGCCGGGTCCAATTCCTGACCTGGAAGAATTTTTGAAATGGGATTATGACCTTCACCTTTTGCTTACTTTCTTTGATGATTTGCCGTCAGACTCCGACTGTGAAGATTATTGAGCACGATCAACGACTAAGTTCATTTCAAACTTTATCCACGATTTTTTTATTTTTAACACAACTTAGGCATGATTATTGGGTACAAATTTTTGTACAGTCCACCACGATCTCGCATTCTATTTGAGGGAAAGTGATGAAATCGATTGTGTTATGTACTCAGCTAGGGTTCTTAATTTCATGGAATTCATTGGGGTTCTTTCTTCTTACCCATGAATTTTGGGTACTAAATTTGTTTGCAGTATATATATAGCAGGCTGTGCCACAATGATCCCAATGCTTGTAATTGATTTTATGAAAATTCTATTGGAAGAAATTGAAGTGATGAGTTACATTTCCTATATTATGAATAATGTGCCAAGCATTCACCTGCTTTGTTTTTTTTGGAGCTTATGCTGGATGTAGGAGGAAGATAAATAAAACAAAACAAATGGACACTAGTTTCTTAGAAGAATAGGCTCTTTCATTATAATTCAGCACAATAAAATAACAATGATAAAAGACCTATTTAAAGACTTCTCTTATCATAACATATTAACCCAATCTCATATCTTAGACTCTTCATCAACCCACTAATTCATGAAGCTGACAGTTTATTCAATTAATTAATACATGAACTTATTAAAACAGAGAATAAGAAAAGACTCAACATAATAGCATATTGAAACTTCTTGAATGCAATAATGATGCATATTTGGTTTAATTCTCCAACAATGCCTCCCGTAAACCAAACTTGCTTCTAACTCCCAACTTGCAACATCTCTTTTGTAAATATGTCCACCAAGAGGTTTTGTAAACATATCAGCCATTTGTTCATCTATCTTGCAATACTTCACATGAATAACACATTCATTGACAATCTTCCTCGGAAAATTATAACGAATACGAATGTGCTTTGTTTGCCCATGTAAAACTGGATCTTTTGAAACTGAAATTGCTGAACTATTATCACAAAACAAACTTGTGGGACCTTTTTGCTCATGCTTAATACTTTCCAAAATTCCTCGTAACCATAGAATCTGACATCCTGCATAAGAAGCAGCAATGTATTTTGCTTCAGTTGTAGAGAGAGCCACAATAGGTTGCTTCTTAGAACTCCAAGAAAAAACACCACTTCCAAGATTAAAAACGTAATTAGAAGTACTTTTGCAATCATCAACACTTCCTACCAAGTCACTATTAGTATGATCAACAAGATTAATAGGAATATTTGCTCCTTAGAAAATACCATAATCAATGGTCCCTTTGGCATATCGCAAAATTCTCTTTGCAGCCTCCCAATGATTAGATATGGCTTTTTCATAAATATGCTCACCAAACTTACTGAAAACATGATGTTTGGCCTTGTGGCAGTCAAATACATTAGATTTCCAACCAAACTTCGAAACATTGTAGAGTTCACAAGTTTTCCTTCACTATCTTTGCTCAATTTTAAGCCTGTAACACATGGACTAGAGACTGGATTTGCATTCTCCATTTGAAACTTCTTCAAAACTTCCTTTGCATAACTCTCTTGTGAAATGAAAATTCTTTTTTTGGACTGGTGAACTTCTATAGCAAGAAAATGATTCAGTTCTCCTAAATCTGTCATCTCAAATTCTCTCATCATGGAGAGCTTGAACTCATTCAACATATCAAGATTATTTCCAGTAAAAATCATATCATCAACGTAAAGACTTACAATCATGAAACTTCCTTGCGAATTGTTTTTAATATAGAGAGTATGCTCATACGGACATTTCTGAAAACCATTTTTCTCAAAATATGAATTGATGCGGCTGTACCAAGCTCTAGGTGACTGCTTAAGACCATATAAGGCCTTTCTCAACTTGAAAACTTTCTTCTCTTCTCCTCTCTTTACATATCCAGGTGGTTACTCCAAGTAAACTTCTTCATTGAGAACACCATTAAAAAACGCAGACTTCAGATCCATTTGAAACACCTTCCAATTATTTTGCACTGCAAGAGAAATGATTAAACGAACGACGCCAAACCTAGAAACATGAGCAAAAACCTCAGTATAATCTTCTCCTTCTTTTTGTTTGTATCCTTTTGCCACAAGCCTCGCCTTGTATTTATTTATGGACCCATCTGGATTCATCTTTGTTTTGTACACCCATTTTACACCAATAGGATCCTTGTGCTGTGGTAAATCTTTGAGCTCCCATGTATCATTTTTTTTCAACGGCTTTTATTTCTTCATCCATAGCTCTCTTCCATTTTTCTTCTTTGGATGCATCATCAAAAGAAATTAGGTCTTCTCCTGCCAAGAAAGCAAAATATACACTTCATTCGCAAATCTACATGCCGAGCATATTCATAAATTTATTCTAATCATCTTTATCGGAGTTTAGGAAGGGCCTTCACTGCCATTTGTTGCTGGTCTTGGAGAACTTTGGGAAGAGTCATTGGTGGAGTGACAATAATCATCATTGTCATCTTGAAGAATTGATGCTACACCATGATCATAAAAATTAGAGTATTCATCAAATCGAACATCTCGACTCACCTAGAATTTCTTTGTCTTTGGATTATACAGCTTGTAGGCCTTGCTTCTTTCACTATATCCAATAAAAATGCATTTCTCTGACTTGTCATCAAGCTTATTCCTCACTGCATCTGGAACATGAGCATAGGCAACACTTCCAAAAATTCTCAAATGATGAACACTTGGTTTCGTTCCATACCACACCTCATGATGTGTGCAATCATTCAAGCTTTTGTTGGTGATCGATTGATCAAATAAACTGCGCATGCCACTGCTTCAGCCCACAATTATTTATGCAAAATTTTCTTCTGTAGCATGCTTCTTACCATCTCCATGATAGTTCGGTATTTTCTTTCACTTACACCATTTTGTTGTGGTATGTAACGAGCTGTCAACTGACGCATTATTCCATAATTTCTGCAATATTTTCAAACTCATTAGAGAGATATTCTCCTCCACGATCAGTCCTCAAAGTTTTAATTGGAAAACCCACAAATTTCTTAACCTCAGCCTTGAAATCTTTGAAAGCTTGAAATGCCTCAGATTTTTATTTAAGCAAATAAACCCAAACTTTTCTTGAGAAATCATCAATAAAGTAGACAAAATACTTGTAACCTCCATGAGATGTCACTAGCATTAAACCACATAAATCAGAATGAAAGTTCCAGCGGCTTCTTTGCTCGCCATGAGGAATGTGCAGGGAACAAATTCTTATGTTGCTTGCCTAGTTGGCATTCTTTAGAAACATCATCTATATGATCAATTTGAGGCAGCCCATCTACCATCTCTTTACTTGACATCAACTTCAGACTTGCATAGTTCAGATGCCCATATCTATCATGCCAAAGCTTGAAAATTCCCTTCTCAACACCAACAAAACAAGACAATTTTGTTCTCTGAAGTCTGAGCGGAAATAAATTATTTGCAGCAACACCTATCTTTGCAACAATCTGATTTTTCTTTGACAAAAAACTGGTGCTGTCATGCAAGTTAACATCAAATCCTTTCTTCAAAAGATGACCCATACTTAGCAAATTACTCTTTAAACCAGGAACATAATAAACTTCAACCATCTTCTCAATTTTTCTAGATTTGGATTTAAAAGAGACTTCACCTACTTCCCTAATTTTATAGGCTCTAGCATCACCAATTGTTACTTGTCCATGATCAGTTTCAACGAGAGATCGATGAAAAAGGCTCTGTTGTCTAGATACCACATATCATCCATACTATCTCCATAACATACGAGCAATAAAGTTTCTTTGGACTCTCCATCACCAACCTTGCTTTCATGCATAAACTCAGCTGTCCCATTTTGTTTTTCATCTTCTTGCTTGAATTGACACTCTCTCATTATGTGCCTAGGCTTGTCACAATAATAGCATTTGAAATAACCATGTCCTCTTCCTCTTTGAAAGCCATTTTCTCTTCCCCTATATGATGATGACAAACTAGAATTTTTCTCACCATCACTTGAATTGTTTGATGAGCCTCTTTCACTTTGAAAATTAAAATTTCTTCATCTTCCTTTTCTGCCTCTACCACCTCGACCACAACCACGACTGCGACCTTAGCTTTGGCTAGAACCAGTAGCTTGATTTCAATTGCCTCATGTAGTTGTAACTTGAGTCTTTAAAGCCTGATCCGATTGTGTGGGAGGAGGATTGCTTAAATTGATTTTGATTTCATGGGCCTCCAATTTTCCTTGCAAATCTTCTATGGAAAGAGCAAAAGTATCATTTGACTCTTCAATGGCAACCACAACATAATCAAATTTCGGTGGTAGACTACGAAGAACTTTTTCAACAGTTCTTGCATCTTCTAAAATCTCTCCATTTGACGACATTGGATTAACAATTGTTGTAACCTTTATGAAATACTTTTGTTAGTACAAAAATCGTATTGGCATTTCCTAGACTTTAGCATAGGTTGAAAATTAGTTTGTGATGAATTGTTATTGGACGTTTTGGCACAACTGTCTCAACCCTATACTTCCGAGGCATGACCTGACCATATGAGAAACTTGACAACAGTAAATTATGACATAATCATGCATTCAAAATAGGGTTTATAATTAAAGATATTTTTGATGCCATTGTGATTTAAGTTAAAATATTAGCGTTTATCATTGTGACGTGCACCATGCTTATCTCCTAGTTAACTTGTTTTAGGAGAAAATTATTTCTTAATAATAGTGGCTATTTGGTGTCGTCATTATGAGTCCTTATTGAATCAGATTTTATATTCATTAGTGGATAGTTGTTCTGTCATTTGTTGGGCGTCTCATGAAGGGACCTTTTTGCATTAGGTTTAGGAGTTTTAGTTTGAATAGGTTTTAGAGTTATAGTTGCACAACAAGTGGTCAGATGGGTTTCTCTCTAGGGAGAGAAACTTACTTTGAATAAAAGGACGGTTGGTTCTTTTTATTGTCAAGCTTTTCAACGCAATTATATCTTTGAGCATATTGAATCTTTTAGTACAAGCTGTCGTGCTTATTTTCTTTGGTAAGTCATCAAGTGCGCTCCTTTGTTGCTTGGTGATTTATCGAATCTATTCGTCATTCATATTGCATACATATGCATGTCATTGATTTATACAGTTTGGGCACTGAGACTGTTGTGGTGTTTATCCTCCGGTGAGCTTGAAGCAATCGTGACCAGTATTGCATTCAACATAAGGAGTATCGAAGATCATCCCGTGACAAAAGTTGAGTTACACAGAAGTCGGTAAACTTTATCTAGATTTTGAGTCTAGGATAATAGTGTGAGTGCTTCTTGCAATCTCAATTCTATAGTGGATTTGTTCTTGACTAGGGAGTCTCGTGGATTTTCCTCAGAAGTGGGGTTTTACCACATAAAATAAATATCTGCGTGTTCTTTTATTTTAAGCTCTGCACATTTTAGGATTGATAACTCATGTCAATCTTGTTTCGAAAGAAGTTATTATTATTTATTGCTAAAAACTCGAATTAGCCTATTTAACCCCCCTCTAGGCATATATATACATCCTACAGGTAATTTCAACTTTTCAATGCTTTCACTTTCTTGCATCTCCAACTTCTCAAATTCTCTCCTCAAATTTTGAAGTTGAACCTTCTTCACACTTTGTTTGCCTTGATAGGTCATCTGAATTTTTTCCCATGCTTCCTTCACATTTGTAGCTTTGGAAATTCTCTCATACACTGACATCTCAATTGTTTGATAGATGTGGAAAAAGGGCCTTACCATCCTTATTTCAATTTTCCTTCAATGCATTTCTTTGTACTTGAGTGAGTGCAAGTTCATTTTCAGGCTCCTCATAGCCGTCTTTAACCATATTCCACAACTCCATGGATTTTAACAACACATTTACATTGTTGTTCCAATAATCATGCCATTGAATTGTGCCTGTTGCTTCAGTTTTCATTTGCCATATTGTAAGTGTTTCAACTAGGCTCTGATGCCAATTTGTAGGAGGAAGAGAAATAAAATAAAACAAATGGACACTAGTTTCTTATAAGAATAGGCTCTTTCATTATAATTCAGCACAACAAAATAACAATGATAAAAGACCTATTTAAAGACTTCTCTTATCATAACTGATTAACCAACTCTCATATCTTAGACTCTTTATCAACCCACTAATTCATGAAGCTGATAGTTTATTCAATTCATTAATACATGAACTTATTAAAACAGAGAATAAGAAAAGACTCAACATAATAGCATATTGAAACTTCTTGAATGCAATAATGATGCATATTTGGTTTAATTCCCCAACACAGGAAACATTACTGTAATCTCTGATAGTGTTGTTGGGTTTGCAATGTGTTTATTCCTTAAAATGTTCTTATAAAAAGTAATTTCACATCAATTACCTTTGAGCTTGTTGACATGACATGTGCCATATCATGGCTGTATGAGCTCTGCCTGGTTTGCTAGATATAACCAACATGATTGCTTTTGTCTTTCGTTAAGAAATTTTAATATACTTGATGAATCAAAAAAAGAAAATTTTCCTTATACATGAATTGTTGTTTTATTTCCAAAGCAATTAAGTATAACCATTGCTTGTTTTTTCCTCGATTAAGAACATGACTATTCTCAATGGATACATTGCTTGTTAATTATTGAAAGTATAAAATGCATACATAACATACTACATACTACATTCTTCATTCTCCCCCTTCCTTATCCCACAAGTGCTTAATAAGATCATTTCGAAGAGCATGGTGGCGAATTTCATCTCTTATAATTCTTATCGGCTACCTAAATATGCTCCAAGTGGTCTGCATCTCGTCGCACCAATAGAAGGTGTAGGACCAATAGAAGTTGCATCCTCATCGTCATCGGAAGCATATTCATCACGCTCATCCTCCACTATCATATTATGCAAAATGATGCACGTATTCGTGATTCGCTCAAGATCTTCTTGATGCCAAAAGCGAGCAGGACCCCTAAGGATGGCAAATCGTGCTTGAAGGATACCAAATGCTCATTCCATGTCCTTGTGATACGCCTCTTGTTTCCTTGAAAAAGGTTTTTTCTTCCGACCATGGGGTTGAGAAATTGTTTTAACAATATTTGATCATTTGGGGTATATCCCGTTAGCAAGATAATATCCCTAGTTGTATTCGGTACCATTGACAATAAATTGAACATTTGTGCACGCCCCTCAAGTATCTGCACAAATAAGGGTGACGAATAAAGCACATTAAGTTCGTTGTGTGAACTGGGCATTCCAAAATAAGAATGCCAAATCCATGTGTCAAAGGAAGCTACAGCCTCAAGAATAATAGTTGGATGACCATGGTGGCCCACATAAGCTCTATGGTGAGCAGTTGGACAATTCTTCCATTCCCAATGCATACAGTCCAAGCTCCCAAGCATGCCCGGAAGAAGAGGAAGAAGAAAGAATAGGAGATAAGATGGATGCTCTTCCCGGAAGAAGAGGAAGAAGAAAGAATATGAGATAAGATGGATGCTCTTGAAGTGAAGGTAGAGATAGGTTAGATGAAGTGAAGGTAGAGATGGGTTAGATGAAGTGAAGAGATAGGTTTGATGAAGTGAACATATTTATAGGAAATCAATGATATCTGATGTGAGAATAAAAGGGATGAGATGAAGAAAAGAGAATTTGATCCAAGGGTTGAGATGAAGATAAGAGAATTCGATCCTAACGGTTGAAGATGAGATCAAATTCTATCATGTCGTATCTTGAATTGTGTGCAAATCATAGACAATAATGGATGTTGAGTTGTCTGTAAAAACATGATAAGATACCAACGGTTCAGATTAAATGTACTTTACGATCCAACGATTCTTTTTGGATGAAATCATATCTTCTCCGAATTTAAATATTTTTAGGTCTATTTGTTTGAAAAAATAAAATTAACCTAACAAAAAAATAATAATTTTATAAAGTAAACACAAAATACAAATTTAATACAAAAACGAATTAAGACAAACAAATCAATTATACATCTTTAGATTTACATCATTTCCCATTGGAGCAAAAAACATATTTACACCCCCTGTAGGTGTAAAGGGGATGTAAAAGTGGCTTTACACCCCTGAAAATACACCCCCTCACTGTGGATGCTCTTAGGACAAAAGGAGTTTCCTATTTCTAGTACTAATTATAGCCTCTTCAACATTTGAGGAGGGAAGCAATATGATGTGTCCCAAGTTTTATATGTGTGCATGTTGAATGAACTTGTTGGTAAAGTATGTATCCCTTTGCACGAAGTGAACCCTTAGTAGCTTTGGGTTCAAGAGACACTTTCTTGATTTGGTGACATGCGTTTCTTTCATATCAATATGATATTTTGTATGAGCATTCATATCCAATTGCATGTGCAAGTTGTTGGAAAAAATATAAAGATAATTGCTATATTTACAGAATTTCGAAAATAAAACTTCACTATAAATTTGAAATAAATACAAGAAAATAACGACAAGGTAAATGTTAAGAATACTTTACAAATGATTGAGTCTAGAACTTGGTTCTATCTCCTTAAGACTTAATTGCCTCATCACAGGTGCTTTTAGGATTTGCTTGGCAAATGTCTCCCAAGATACAACAATCGACTTCTTGTTGAAGTAGCACTACAATCCCCAAGAAAAGCGAACTCAAACTTGTGTATAAATTTTCTCTTACTAACTCACTATATTTCTAAAAAATATAATGCCACGAATGCGCTAAAGACTACTATTGTTGGATGAAATGGGATGAATGGCATGTTGTAGGATCTTCTCTATTTATAGGCAACAAGGCCTCTGTTCAAAAAAGATGTGACTGAATAATATTAATAAATGTGTCTTTTCATGTTGCAACCATAAGCCAAGAAGTGCAATGTTTCATTTATTATGAAACAATGCAACTTAAGCCAAGAAGTGCAATGTTTCAATTTCGATGAAACAATGCAACTTTTCATATATGAAACAATGCAACTTATCACATAAAGTATTATTATTTTACAAACAAAATAAATAATATTTTATTTTTCCTCGGTTAAGAACATGACTATTCTCAATGGATACATATCAAAAAGTCATGTACTTAAAGTCACGAGTCCCACAATTTAATTTTCATTCAATTATTAAAAAATTAAATATAAATATTATAACTTTCTAACACAAGTATAATCTTGGACAAAACTTATAATGATTTGACTAAAATATACGGCAACGGAACCCTTGATGGAAGATCAAGTTGTTTCGATAGGAACATGAAGAAAATGGAGAAAATGAGGATTAATATGATGTTTGGTGATTGCCAGCCGTGGAGTGTGAAATATCTGATCTGCAAAAGAAGCGAAAATCAGCAGCTTCATCCACCTCAGCTATTAAAAGAGCTCAAAGAATCATCAAGAGGAGATACAAGAACCCTTGGAAGAGAAACCACATATAGTAAACATTATAATTTTCTAACAATTCCCCACATGAATGGAAATTAGTTGATGCAAATGTACAATGCAGACACTTGGGAGAATTAGGTTGAAACGGCACCACATCAAGATAGGTAGCTTTTGGCCTTGAACCTTTCATAGTGAAGTAAAATTAGATTTACTAGCTAATCAGTGAACTTGATGTCTTGAACTATTCAGTCGTCGTGTAAATCGAAACAATATTACTCACATAATACCTTTTCATACACATTTGGTTCTAGGTTGTGTCTAGGCCTGGGCATGGTTCGGGTCGAGTCAATTTTTGGCGGACCCACGGGCCAAATCGAAGGAGAGCTCGGTTCTGAGGTCAGGTCTAAGGCAAAACTTGAAATTGGGCCGAACTGCAAATGGGCCTTGGTTCTCGGGTTAGTTTTGGGTTGTGATTGGTTTGGGCTTCAGCCCAATTTTACCATTTTCAAAAGCCCAAATCATATTTACTTTCAGCCAAAAAAAGCCCAAATCAGATTTATTTTCAGTGAAAAAAAGCCCAAATCATATTTAATTTCAGTCAAAATCCATTTTTTTGTTGTCAAATGGCCAAAACTTAATAAGTTCTTATGAACAAGCCCAAATCACTTTTAACTTTTCTTTCAAAACCTGAAATTATGCAAATTCAACCTATAAAATCCCATCATTCCAATCTAAGTTTCTAAACAATTAAATGAATCTCACATTCACACATTCAACCAACCAAGCAAGGAAAGGAAATATAATCTCTTACAAACCATTACAAAAAATAATACACAAATAAAGCAAGCAATCCAAATTAAATTTATGAAATTAAAGATTACAACCCATCACAAAAATACACATAAAGATAATATCCTTGCAAAAAATCTGTTGCATCCATTCTTCCAAAGCCTTAACAAAGCAACCTACACAACACTTCAAAGAATTAACACAAAGTTTCATTATCAACAAATCATAATTAAAATAAGATGCAAGAAAAATACCTTCCAACATATCTTCATCACACTAAGGAGGGAGAGTCTTATTCAAATTTGTTGTGGATGTTTTACTCCCCATTTCTACAAAATATAATAAAATAAATTAAACCAATTTGAGTTAGAACACATAAAAATAAGAAAATAATAGGATTCAAATATACTTATAGAAATGAAAATATTACCCATTTCAATTGATTCATAGAACTCCATCTCCTCAATGCTTGGCACATATTGCAATGAAGATATATCTTCGGACCTTATCCAATTTTGAGCGCAAATCAAAGCCTCAACCATCCTAGGAGACAATGAGCTTCGAAATGAGTCAATCACTCTCTCACTTGTGCTAAAACAAGACTCCGAAGCTATTATGGAAGTAGGGATTGCAAGCACATCCTTTGCAATTGATGCCAAAGTAGGATACTTGAGCCCATTTATTCTCCACCACCCTAGTATATCAAACTCCTCATCAATGGATTCAAGTGGATCCAACAAGTACATATCCACTTCATGTGTTATAACCACATTCTCACTCTCTTGTTGAATTTTTTTCCACTTTTCCATCATGATTTTTCTTTTACGACCTCCAAAAACCAAAGAAGAGTCGGTTTCATTGTTAGTACTACCACCACTCTCATTGGTAGTACTAGTAGCACCCATATTATTACTACTAGGCTTATACACTTCATACATATTCAAAAGAAGTTGTTTCACCTCATTTGTCTTTTGGGCCACCAATCTATCACAAGTAGGATCATTTTCAAATATTTCATCAAAGATGTGCTTCAAATTGCGAAGCTTGAATCGGGGGTCAATCACAACTCCTATCATCAGGAATGGGTTCACTTTATGAAGTTCACCCCAATATTTATCATATTTCTTCTTCATTGATGCTGCCATATCATTTAATAGAGTATCCATGGCTATCCGTTCTTCAATAGGAATTGTAACATCGTATCTATACGACTCCCGAATCTCCCCATTTATGGCAAGCAAGTCATGGAAGGTTGAGTGTGATGTTGGATGCAAAGAAGCTGAAATTTTCAAAGTAACATCATAGAAGGTCTTCAAAAACATCACAAATGTCACGGCGTTTTCCCAATCTTCTTCACTAGGTGGATCCACCCTCTTATTAGTCTTAGACTTTCCCTTCCCTTTCCCACTTCCTTCAATGCCTTCAATTCTCTCATCATCTCCTTCCTCTTCCTTGAAGTACATTAAGTAGGAAGAATTGGGATCATCCCCCGTTCTATCAAAAGCTTTTCGAAATTTCAATGCCGCATCAAGCATCAAATAAGTGGAGTTCCACCTAGTGGGCACATCCATCACCACCAACCCCTTGCACTCTATTTTTTCGGCTTAACACACATTTTGAAGTAACTCAACCGAGAAGGTGAGGACCTCACAAACTTGACCACATTACGGATTGCCACAATTGAGCTTTCTAATCTCTTCAAACCCTCCTTAACTATCAAGTTGACTATATGAGCACTACTCCTCCTAACACACTATTCGAATCTTTCCATCAAACAATTTTCAAGCAATTTCCTAATGCTCTCCCACTTATGACTATCAATTACACAAAAATTTAGGATCCTTTTGTCCATTTTATAGTCGGAATCCACAAAGTGGGCAGTCAACACCATGTAATTCACATTTTGAACAGATGTCCAAGTATAGGTTGTAAGGCATATTATATGTGAACGAAGGTCAACTTTCCACTTTTCCTTCATTTTTGTGTACATTTCTAGAAATCTTCTTCCAAGAGTTCTATGAGAGGGTGGATTAAATTGTGGGCATGCAACACTACAAAATTCCCTAAACCCTTCACCCTCCACAAAGCTAAAAGGTTGCTCATCTCGAACCACCATCCTAATACAAGCATCCAAACAACCATCTTTGTTAAAATTCCTAGAAACAAGAGCATTACCCTAGGAGGCATCAAATGCGAGCGTCCGTGTGTTCTTATCCTTGTGCCTATAAGGATAATGCAAGCATTGTTTGTTTAGATGCTTCCACATGTTGCTAGTCCCATTTTTCTTGGTATCACTAGCATAAGTAGCACTACAATACTTGTACTTAGCCCTTTTTTCAACTTCTCTTCTTTTAGTCCCATCTACCCCTTTCAAATCCAACACCAAATCATACTTTTCAAAGTGTTCCCAACATCACTCTCCTTCTTACAAGGTTTCATTTTCCCGGTACTAGGTTCTAATGGTGATAGTGTTGGATTTTGTGATGCTGTTGTAGGAGGTACAACAACATCACTACATGGTACAGAATCATCATTCTCAGGCAAATGAGCCTCAATAGAAGCTGGTTCCTATTCATAAACAAATTAAAAATATCTTTAAACATAGTCAAACAAAGTTTTCCTATCCATAAACAGATTTAAACATATATCCTATAAAAAAAACACACATGTAAACTGCCAAAACAAATTTTCCTATCCATACAACTCCCTAAACATATATCATGTTGCATCGATTCAGCTGCACCAAAATAGATTCAGCTGCATCCTCAACTTGTGATACTCGCAAGTGCACGAGCCGTTGGTAGTTTAGCATATGTAAGTGCGAGGTCGATCCCATGAGGATTGATGATAGATTGATTTAATTCAATTCCCTGTACAAAACAGAAATGAAAAAGAAAGGAAATGAATCAAACAAGAAAGAAAGAAAAGAAATTAACTCAAGCGAATAAGTTCCCCAAGTTCAATTTAGATTAACGGATCGATTCTAGCTAAAGTATGATTAAGCCATGGTGTCTGGTCCTAACCTTGTGTTCCTAATTCCCTAACTTGATCATTTGTTGTCTAACCTAAATTAAGCATTAGGAACCCATTAAGCATATAAGAACATTTTAAACAACCAAGCATGTATCTAATCCCTGTTGTCGAATGTCCATACATACTCTTCCTATTCATAGTTCAATTCGAATTAAAGCATGGTGTCTACTCTTAATTCAAACCAAGATAGCTAACATGCAAGCCTTAATGGTGATCAATCATTCAAACTAGCATATTAACTTATAAGCATAATGAATAAGAACAAAAATCATAATTGAAACTTGGAAACTACTCAAACTTGAATGCTAAAGAAAAGAATTTACATTGCAATGAAAATTAAGAAGAACTCAGAATAACTCAAAGAAACATTTAGTAAAAGGATTTTATTACAACAATTGAGAACTAGAAAGGAAAACTAAGAGAATTTGAGGGAGAGAAAGGAGGGGAGCTCTAGAGAAATGTTTGAGAGCTCCCCCCTTGGGGTGTGTTTACAAGCTTGGAGAACTCACTATTTATAGGCTTAGGGGAGTTGAAATTCTGAATTAAATATGGTCTATGCCAATAGCACTTGTAATTAAAAACTCATCCTTTTGGCTAGTGCACTTCACCAACAACTCCTACTAGATAGTGCACTTCATCATACATATGTCATGCATGACAATGCATTGCACTCTTCTTTTGGGTTCGTTTTGGGCTTGTTAATACATTCATAAAATTCTGGAAAAATATGGATCTTCAAGCCCTTTGTCTTATCTTTCCAAGCATATGCAGCCCAACTCAAGGAAAAATTGGGAAGACCTTCAAATATCATTTGTGGCCCAGTAACGCAGATGATGCCGAAATTTGACCTTGATCTACTAAATCATGTATAACTTCCTCTAGAAGACTCAGAATCATGAACCGTAAAATGCTACGGAAACTAGACTTCCGTATCTTTCCAATGATGTATGGCTCATTATTTGGTTCTTCTTGAGCAAGTACAGGTTAATCCGTGAAATTGAATGATCTGCAGACACTGTTTTGAGCTAATTTGTCTTCAAAATGCATGTAATGAGTCTCAACCTTATTACACTGAAACATACACAAACTTTATTAAAAGCACAAGTTTAACTCAAAAACATAACCAAATCATAAGTTAGAAGGGTATAAAAAGATATGTAATTATGCACCGATCATATCCTATCTAATAACCATATTTAAACAGAGTCAAAATATAATTTTCCTATCCATAAAGAGATTAAAACATATATTCTATCCAAAAACCAGATTTAAACACAGTCAAAACAGAGTATTCCTATCCATAAACAGATTAAAACAGTCTCAAAAGCCGCACAATTTAAAACTTATGTAACCATAAATCATTCAAAAAAAAAAATACAGAGCATAGACAGATTACTCTGTCCAAAAAAGACAGAGCATGGACATATTGATATATTCTTCTAACGTATGAAAATTCTTTATGTTTTTCTCGATTGATTTATCATCTATTCTTCCTTACTTTGTCAAAAAAACACAGAGCATGGACATATTGACCAGCACAGACGGATTATTGAATGGAATAATCGTTCAAAAAAAAAAGCAACAATATATTCTCAACTTCAGAGCATATCATTCTGATCTAGGTATAAATTTCAAAGCAAGAAAAAAAAAACCCCTAGAATGCATAGAGGAGAGAATTTACCTTCAGCAACGGAGGTGGTTGTGGCAGCTCTTGATCGAGTTTGTGCTGTGCATTCCTGAAACAAAGAGGGGTGATGTGGGTTAGGTTGAGGTCGACTTTGAGAGAGAGAGAGAGAGAGAGAGAGAGAGAGAGAGAGAGAGAGAGAGAGAGAGAGAGTGAGAGAGAGAGAGAGAGAGAAGGGATGATACCTGGCAGACGAGAGATCGTCAGATCGATGAAGAAGCGGCACAGATGCTGTCGTCGAAATTTCTGAGTGCTCGATTGAAGATTTGAGGTCAGTTCAGGAGAGAGAGGTGCAGGCGCAACAGTAGCCACAACCGCTTAGGTCAAAAAGAGAAGAAAGAATGAAAACTGAAGAGAAGAAAGAGACTGACCGAGTGAAAGAAGAGGATTCGCGTGCGAGAGGGTTACAAAAAAAAAAAAAAATTCAGAGGGATACGCTGCAACTAGTCTCACATGAAACTATTTTTTGGCCAATCAAACGACGCCACGTGTAATGTATATATATATATTTAAATATTATCCTGTTCGGTTCAGGTCCACTGGTTTTGAAAAATTTGGAACCGAAGGCCGAACCGTGGACCTTCGGTTTGGTTCTGGTCCATAGTTGACTTTTTCGGTTTAGTAAAAAAACTCCCTTTTTCGGTTTGGTTTGGTTTGGTTCGGTCAGTTTGATCGGTTTAAAAGTTTTTATGCCCACCCCTAGTTGTGCCCTTTCGGTCATGGACTACTCCTGGTATTCTTTAGTACTTTAGAGAATTGAGCCTTACAATTCTCATAGAAACGGCCTCATTTCGTACTGATTTAGGTGACTTCTTATAAAGAGTATCCTACTATACTTCACTTGGTTTTCCAAGTAACAGGAATCATGAAAAGCTTAAATTAACCATACATGATGCAGGGAGCATTGTATCATCATAGGAATGGGTAGGGGATAGAATCTTCACAATGCTCGCACTTCAGTCACTCATAACTTAGTTGTCCCTTTAAACCTAGGTCTTGGGATCTCCAGTCAGCTAGGTTGGGTGTCCATAATGGCAACTATTGAGATATAGGCTTTAGCCCAATTCCCTTCAATGATTTGTTAACTAACTCTCTCGCCAAACTTTTCGTAAACAGATCCGCTAAATTATCTTTTGACCTTATATTGTCAATAGTAATTATACCACTTGAGAGCAGTTGTCTTACTGTATTATGTCTTCGACGTATGTGTCGAGATTTACCATTAGACATATTATTTTGTAGATTTTCAAGATACAACTTCACCTCCTAATGTAAAGACATATCCACTTGTGGAGTTTGAGTCTCTCGTATCTGATATCCAGTTTGCATCACTGTAACCTTCTAGTACATATAGATATCTTGTGTAATGCAATCCATAGTTCTTAGCATAGCTCAAATACCTAAGAACCCTAATAATCGCTTTCCAATGATCTTTTCCAGGATTGCTTGTATATCTACTCAATTTATTAACTAAGGATGCTAGGTTAGGGCGAGTACAGTTTGTGACATACATCAAACTGCCGATTATTTGTGCATAATCAACTTGTGATATACCTTGACCAATATTCTTCGTTAATTGAAGATTCACATCATATGGAGTCTTTGCACATCTTCATATTGGCTAGTATTTTCTCAATATAATGTGAGTGAGACAAGACTATTCCATCCGATATTCTAGATATTTTAATTCCTAGGATAATATCTGCAATTCCCATATATATATTTCATATCAAATTTATTGGACAAAATTCTTTTCGTAGATTTACTCATATCATTATCGCTTCCAATAATAAGCATGTCATCTACAGAAAGACATACAATGACATAACCATTTTGAGTGATTTTTGTATAAACACATTTATCACATTCATTAATTTTGAATCCATTTGACATCATTACATTGTCAAATTTCAAATGCCATTGTTTTGGTGCTTGCTTTAAGCCATATAAAGACTTAACAAGCTTACACACTTTCGTCTCTTGTCCAAGAACAACAAATCCTTCTGGTTGTTTCATGTAAATTTCTTCTTCTAAATCACCATTTAGAAAAGCAGTTTTAACATCAATTTGATATATTTCAAGATTATGCAAAGTAGCAATTGCAATTATCATTCTAATAGATGTTATTCTTGTAACCGGTGAATATGTATCAAAGTAGTCTAAGCCCTCTTTTTGCTTATAACCCTTTACTACAAGCCTTGCCTTATACTTGTCTATGGATCAATCTGCTTTCATCTTCCTTTTGAAAATCCACTTGTAACCAAGAGGTTTATTTCCAAGAGGAAGATCCACTAATTCCCACGTATGGTTTTGTAAGATGGATTCCACTTCAGCATTGATAGCTTCTTTCCAAAAAGGAGATTTAGGGGATGATATGGCTTCCTTATAAGTTTGAGGTTCGTTTTCCAACAAATAAGATAGAAAATCAAGACCAAAAGATTTAGATGTATTTTCCCTTTTACTTCTTCTCGGTTTAACCCCATTTTTATGTCCATGGTCAGATTGGTCTTAATGATTTTCAAGATTACTACTATCATAAGTTATTTTAAGAGAACTTTGCTCATGTGCATCTTTACAAGGAAAAACATTTTCAAAAAATGTTGCATTCCTTGACTCAATAACCATATTCACATGTACATAATCATTATTTGATTTATGTACAAGGAATTGATATGCACTGCTATTAGCAGCATAACCAATAAATACACAATCAATGGTTTTGGGTCCTATTTTAACATTTTTAGGATTAGGGATAACTACCTTAGCTAAACCACTTTGAGGTATTTATAGGAAGATCTTTGTCCTTTCCAAAATTCATATGGTGTCTTTTCCAATTTCTTGTGAAGTAATTTGTTGAGAATATTATTTGCAGAAAGCAAAGCTTCTCCCCACAAATTTTGGGATGCTCCATAACTTATCAACATAGCATTCATCATTTCTTTTAATGTAGGTTCTTACGTTACCATTCTGTTGCTTCCAAGTAGATAGACATAACAATATTTTGTGCAATCATCTATAGAAGTAATAAAGTACTTTTTACCACCTCTAGTTTGCACAAACTTTAAATCACAAATGTCACTATGAATTAAATCTAGAGGTTTTGTACTTCGTTCTATGGAATGAAATGATGTTCTAGTAATTTTAGCTTCAACACAAATTTCACATTTTTTACTTGTATCAATGTTAAACTTAGGTAATAAATCCATGTTAACTAATCCATGAATAGTATCATAATTAAAAAGTCCTAGTCTACCACGCCAAACATTTGGAGATTCAAGAATATAAGCCAAACTAACTGTGTTCTTATTATTCATAGAAGGTACAATAGTCATTACATTCATTTTGAATAGACCATTATTCAGGTACCCTTTCCCCACATACATCCCATTCTTAGTGAATACAAATTTGTCAGCTTCAAAGACCAATCTAAAACCACTCTTGCTTAACAATGCTCTAGAAATTAAATTCTTTCGAATGTCAGGCACATAAAGAACTTGATTTAGGGTGAGTTCCTTGCCAGAAGTTATCTTCAAAACCACCTTTCCTTGTCCTTCAACCTTGGAAGCTGATGAGTTTCCCATGAACAGTTGGTCCCCTTGGTTCAATTGTTGATAGGTAGTAAACATCTTCCTATTAGAGCAGATGTGGCGTGTAGCTCCAGTGCCCACCCACCATTCCTTGGTATTGCTTACTGGGTTCACTTGAGAGATTACGGCCGAGAGGTTAATATCAGATATCTCATTGGACAATTTCTCCTCCTCGATCATGTGAACTTCTGTGGTTTTTCCCTTGCTTTGACAATTCGCCACTCTATGACCATGCTTGTTGCAGTTAAAGCATTTGCCCTTGAACCCTTTGTTCTTCTTTAAGTTCCCTTGGCTAGAGCCTTCCCCCGAGTGCTTTCTCTTTTTCTTGTTCTTTGGTCCATCCTCCACTACATGTGCTTTAGCCACCATGGAGTTACCACCGCTTTTCTTTTCAGAACCACGGTTGTCTTCCTCAATCCTTAGCCTCACGATCAGATCTTCAAGTCCCATCTCTTTGCGCTTATGCTTGAGATAATTCTTGAAATCTTTCCAGGATGGTGGCAATTTTTCAATGATTGCAGCCACTTGGAAAGTCTCACTTAGAACCATGTTTTCTACCTCAATCTCATGCAGAATAACTTGAAGTTCTTGGACTTGGTTGATGATCGTCTTGGAGTCCACCATATTGAAATCAAGAAATCGACCAACCACGAATTTCTTCATGCCAGCATCTTCGGTCTTGTATTTCTTGTCAAGTGACTCCCACAGGGCTTTGGCAGTTTTGATTAGACTACAAGTATTGTGAAATCCATTGAGGATATAGTTCTTGTAAAGGAACTCCGAGTGATAACCATGCATTGCAGCAACAACCACTTCTGTAGTAGTACCAATAGCAGGGGCATCTTCCTTCAAGAACTTGGCCAAATTGAGTGTGGTTAAATAGAACAGCATATTTTGTTGCCACCTCTTGAAATCAGTTCCATTGAACTTCTCAAGTTTCTCTCCATGAGAGGAGGAAGCAGGGATCACAATAGATAAAGCATGAGCCACACATTTTCCCTCATCATAACTAGTACAATCACTACTAGTAACACCAGTCATTTTCCTTCAATAAAGAGGAAAATTCACAGTTTGATTCAAAGTAAACTAACAACTTTTAAGAAACTAAAATAAATTTAAGATTCTTTAAAAAAAAAAAAACCAATAAATATAGCACTTACCAAAAATTTTAAAAGGGAAATTCTATATGAACCCCATAAATTACTCTTTACACCCCATAATTTTTTACACCCCACTAAATTTTAATAAAATTTCAAATTACTCATTAAACCCCTTTTTTTTCCCTAAATTGCCCTCATAAACCCCATTCCCTAACCACCCACCGAAAATCCCCTTCCCTTTCAGCCACACCCCATTTGAAATCAAACCCCACCCCATCTGATATCCAGCCACACCCCACGAAAATTCTCTCCTCTTGCAGACACACCTCATCGCACACCCCATCCCATTTACACCAACCTCCATCGCAGAACCATCGAAGAAGCCCTTTGCCATCGCCTCCATCGCAGAACATCGAAGAACTCATCCCTTTGCCATCGCAGATCTTTGCTCACCATCGAAGAAGCCCTTTGCCATTGCCTCCAGCAAACCCGAACCATCACACCCATCTCCATCTCTGCAAACCCGAAAGCCATTGAAGGTCAAGTTCTCACAAATCCTTATTCAAGGTTTGATTTCAAATTTGATTTATATATTTACGTTTCTAAGTGTTGATTAAGCCTACGTTTGATTTCACTTTTGAAAAGCCAAAGTCTGATATTGATTTTGATTTTGATTTCAAGGTTCTGGGTAGTTCGAACCTGGTTTTCCGAAAATGGATTCTAGTTTCTGTGGATTGCCACCAAAATGATTACATTGCTTCAGTGGTAGTCCACTGAATTGAACCTGTACTTTCGGTGGGTTACCACCGAAATTGTTACTTTGTTTCGGTGGTAGTCCACCGAATCTGTTTCTATTTTTCAGGGGACTCCCACCGAATTTCTTTCGGTTTTTCAGTGGTACTCCACCGAATATGTATTCTTTTTTCAGTGATTGTCCACCGAATTTATTTCTGTTTTTCAGTGATCATCTACTAAATACGTTACTGAGTGTGTATTGAATATTGTTTGTTTTTAGATATGAAGAGGACTCGCAGAGGTACTACTGAGGCTTCGTCATCCCGACCTAATAGACTGCTTCCCATTGATCCATCTTTACTTACGAGTTTTAAAACTCACATAGCAGCTGCAATTTGGAATAACCAGGTAAGTTGTTTTACTGTGACAATAGAAGGTAGAATATAAGTCTGGTTCATGGTAATTAACCTTAATTTTGTTTTTTTGTTTAACTAGGAACGTGAGCCCCTTAGGTGCATGTCAAAAACATCTACTCTTCGTGAGTGGAATTGGTGGGGTAATCCAAATAATAGTATATTCAAAGGGTACATTCAGAGGTCTGGATTAGAGCATCTTATTAGGTGTTCTTATCGGAATGATGATAAGATTATGGTATCTACATTTGTTGAGAGGTGGCATCCCGAAACGAACACCTTTCACATGCCTTTTGGTGAGATGACCATCACATTGGATGATGTGTCATCTATTTTAGGCATTCCTGTGTCTGGTGCAGCGGTTGCTCCTCTTGGAGATGACGACGACACAAATTTTGAGTTGTTAGTTAAGTATTTAGGAGTGACTGATGAAGAGGCTACTGAACAATTGCACAAGTACAGTGATGAGTATGTGAGTTTGTCATGGTTACGGGCGCGATTCTCCAATGTTTCAGACACAGATTCAGAGGAGTACATCATGTATTCGGCCAGAGCATATTTGCTATATCTCTTGGGTTGCACTTTGTTTGTTGACAAGACTGGCATGAGAGTCCAAATTGTGTACCTTAGACCTTTTAATTACAATGACAATATTATTCAATTTTCCTTGTTCACGAGCTCATCGAAGTAATGCATCTCTACTATTGAATATCTACACATAAAACTCATATTATTTCAATATAAAATTTGAAACATTAATGCCACGTTAATGATACTAAAAAGGATTTTAGATAAATAATTACCGAATAAGTTGTGAATTGATCACTATAGTCCATTACACATTCTGTTCCCACATTGTTGCCTTCAGTAGGGGCGTCACCTTGTTTTTGTTCCTTCAATGGGAGTAAGATCAAAATAGCTTGGATTAAATTTGTGGTCGGCAATAAGTTACTGAAAAAATAAATAAATTTCGGTTGGATGGCACTGAAACGCATGTAATATTTCGGTAGTATACCACTGAAATACGTTCCATATTTCGGTGGATCTCCACCGAATATTATGTTTCTGGCCGGTCACACCCTACCGAAAATGGTGCAACTTTTCGGTGGCATCCCACCGAATTTACCTGTCGCGTTCAGTACTGATGTGCTGAACGCAACCAGCGATTGTTATGAAATAATAAACTTGAAAAACGCCAAAAAATAAACTCGTACCTCATTCGAAGCCTCTCTAACTTAATCTCACCCTTCATGAATAAATACAAGATATTTTTGCACCAGTATAAACGTATAAATCTAGGGTTTAGGGTTTAGGAACATGATTGTTTGAGAAAAAACTCAAACTAGGGTTGCAGGAACATATGTGGGGTGTAGTGAGCAATTTTAATTTTAATTTTAAATTTTTTTGTCCTTAACGGTAATTGTGTACAAGGGTAAAAGATGTTCTTCATATTTAAAATTTGTATGGGGTGTAAAGAGCAAATAATGGGGTGCCAATAAAATCATCCTAAGATTGTCGGAAAAAAATATAAAGATAATTGTTATATTTACAGAATTTCGAAAATAAAACTTCACTATAAATTTGAAATAAATACAAGAAAATAACGACAAGGTAAATGTTAAGAATACTTTACAAATGATCGAGTCTAGAACTTGGTTTTATCTCTTTAAGACGAAATTGTCTCCTCACAGGTGCTTTTAGGATTTGCTTGGCAAACGTCTCCCAAGATACAACAATCGACTTCTTGTTGAAGTAGCACTACAATCCCCAAGAAAAGTGAACTCAAACTTGTGTATGAATTTTCTCTTACTAACTCACTATATTTCTAAAAAAATATATTGCTATGAATGCGCTAAAGACTACTATTGTTGGATGACAATTGAATGAATGAAATGTTGTAGGATCTTCTCTATTTATAAGCAACAAGGTCTCTGTTCAGAAAAGATGTGACTGAAAAATATTAACAAATGTGTCTTTTCATGTTACAACCATAAGCCAAGAAGTGCAATGTTTCAATTTCTAAGAAACAATGCAACTTTTTATATATGAAATAATGCAACTTATCACATAAAGTATTATTATTTTACAAATAAAATAAATAATATTTTATTTTTCCTCGGTTAAGAACATGACTATTCTGAATGGATACATACCAAAAAGTCATGTACTTAAAGTCACGAGTCCCACAATTTAATTTCCATTCAATTATTAAAAAATTAAATATAAATATTATAATTTTCTAACACAAGTAGAATCTTGGACAAAACTTATAATAATTTGACTAAAATATACGTCAATGGAGCCCCTGATAGAAGATCAAGTTGTTTCAGTAGGAACATGGAGAAGATAGAGAAAATGGGGATCAATATGAT
This sequence comes from Prunus salicina, assembly GCA_020226455.1. Taxonomy (NCBI): domain Eukaryota; kingdom Viridiplantae; phylum Streptophyta; class Magnoliopsida; order Rosales; family Rosaceae; genus Prunus; species Prunus salicina. The sequence goes on along the minus strand of CM035345.1, from coordinate 2,967,730 downwards.
GTTTGGTGATTACCCAGCCGTGGAGTATGAAATATTTGATCTACGAAAGAAGCGAAAATCAGCAGCTTCATCCACCTCAGCTAGTAAAAGAGCTCAAAGAATCATCAAAGAGGAGATACAAGAACCCTTGGATGAGAAACCACATATAGTAAAAGGGTTGGTTGGATAAAGAAGACAAAGACTGCTGCTCAAAAGAACGCATTGTTGCTTCACTTGAACTGTACCTGGCATGGATGATGAGCACTTCTCGGAAGCTTCTCTAATTCTAGAAGATGATAAGAAAGCCAAGATGTTTGTGGCAATGGATGTTGCAGCTCGAAAGAAGTGGCTATACAGAAAACTTCCCCAGTAGCATCCAAGTAGCTCGTTAGTATGCAAGTGTAGTTTTGATATGCTTATCATCCTTGTGCTTTTTTGCTCATGTAAATTACATACATGGAAAGAGTTTCCCTCTACATAATGTAATTCCCTTGTGTATATCAGTAAGTTTTGAGATGGGCTTTTTCCCTGCTATTGAACAAGAAAGCCAAAGCTTCCTCTTCTCTTTTTTATTTTTTATTTATTTTTATAGCAAATTAACCTCAACAAATGCTAATTTGCAACCGGATTATCTCCACACTATTATGAGTTTAGGTTTTGAAGCTTACAAAGTTGTAAATCAAATTTCATACTTACCAAGAACTCCAATACGTATTAACAAAAATTTCATACTTAAAAGTAAAACAATAAATAAAGTTACTGATCAATTAAAGAAAACAAAATTACCCAGATCAAAAGAAAAAAAAACAAAAAAACTACTGTGTCGTTCTTCTCTGATGAAGTAGAATTACTGACTATTCTGTGAACTGCGTAAAGACCAAGGTGGTTGCCAAAAGTTGGATCCAAATTCCACTCTGAACTGGGAAGAGCCAAAACAAACAGACACAGAGATGGAGACAGTGTCACGACCTTGACAAAAGATTGGTGCTTTTGCTACATGGCATGGCCATCTCATTCTCTTGTTTTAGAATTTGCTTTCTCTCGCTCGCTCTCCTCTCTACCTTCTTCTTATCCCATAATTCATATCAACTTGATTCAAGACATAGCCCATAATAGGAGTACCCCAAGGTTGGAAGTAACTACTCCAAAAGTAACCTTACCCCTACGATGAAAGTTTTCCAAACAGGATTCCACTGAAAATAATAGCACCAAACCACTTGTTCGACACAAATCTGGAACCAAGACAAGAGCAAATGCTGAGGCAAGCTGATCATGTTCAGGGCAAAACAAAGTAAAGAAATCTTAAACCTAAATGAGCTTTTCCTTCCCTAGTGTATGAAATCCTCCAACTTATATTTTTTTTCAATATTTACCTTTTTTGTTTCTCTTTGATTGGAGAAATATGCAGTATGGCAAAATTAACATGGATGCAATAGCATATTTAATCTCTATGATTACTTGAAATCAAGATCATATCACGAAAAATACGCACTTTCTGTTGCAATCAACCCGGGATGAAAGGTCAGCAGTCCATATCTGCCAAGCTAATTGTCCAGATGCAGCCCCCAAAAATGCATAGTATGGCCACCCTGCTCCATAGTTGAAAGATTGGTGTGAGGATGTGGCAGAAGGAAAAAGAATTGGATTGAAGTTCCAATAATGGTAAAAGAAAAAATTATAAAAATAAAACAAAAAGAAAATGAAAATAAAGGAGGAAACAAAACCGATTTCAGCATTATATCCACTGAGGGCAAGACTGCTGCTGCACATAATTCCAAACCCAGTAATCCACTCCTTAGTTGAATCACCAAATCTCAATGCAGTAGACTTAACACCTACTTTCAGATCATCTTCCTTATCCTGCAAGTATAATCAGAAACAAAATTTGTTGGATTGCACTGAAATAGTTCTCTTATTCCTACATATTCCACAGTTTCATCACACTCAAATCTTGGAAACTACAACTTCTGACCATGTGAGTACTACAGTGACATATTTGCTTTACCTGATGTGCATATATCGTATCATACACAAGTGTCCAGCAAACTCCAGAAAGGTACAATGGGAGCACTATAGCTGGATCAATGCTTCCTTTAACTGCAGCCCATCCTAATAAAGCTCCCCAATTAAAGGTCAAACCTAGATAGGCTTGAGGCTGCATAACGTGATAGCATTTACCAATTAATTAGTCAACTGTCATGAAGTTTCACATCGAAGTTAAAAAAAGAAGAAAACTTGAGGGTACGTTAAGAAACCGGAGGTTTAATTACCCAGAATGTCAACCTCTTCATGAGAGGATAGGAGAAAACTAGCAACAACGATGAAGCCCCCAAAACGCGGCTGTCAATTCCAATGAAGTAAACAGAGGTTCATGTGCTTGCAGATAACATTGGTTTAACCAGATTTATTAACTAAAAAAAGCCACTGATGCAGGGGCAGATATACAAAGTAAACTAACCTATAATTATTCAGTTGAAGGAGAATTCCAAAACCCAAAAGCAATTGAAATCCAAGAAAACAAATCCCCTGAAAAGGTGTCAAAAGACCACTTGCAACTGGCCGCAATTTTGTACGTTCCACCTGGAGTTAAAAGGAAAGGCACTCACAAGTTCACAACCACAAGATAGAAAACAAAACAGGCAATGAAATAAACTGCAAAGGCCAGTGGACATTACCATGGTATCAATGTCCCGGTCAAGGAGATCGTTTATGGTGCATCCAGCACCCCTTAAGAGCAGAGCCCCACATCCAAATAGTGTCATCATCTTAATATCAGGAAGGTGTCCTGGGCTTGCAGCCAATGTTATTGACCTGCACCAACAACTATGTCTTTCACACAATTTCAACTTCAAACAAATTGACCAGCATTCCCTCACTTTCCGTCAAACCAAACAACGCAGTGGAGAGACCAAAGTTTAAAAAGTTGAAGAGTCGCTTACCACATACAAGGCCAAGCGAGCAACCAAGTGCCAATGGGCCTGTCGAGGCGAGCGAGCTTCGCATAAGGGCGAGCTTGTCTTGGCAAATACAAGTCGATCCAAGAAGCCTCAACTTCAACCTTGACGTCATTGCTGCCCTGATTTTCGTCCTTCTTGGCGCCTGTAGATGAAGACGAGCTGGAGATGTGGGCTACGAGTCTCAGATCAAATTCGACGCAACTGGGAGTCCAACGGTGCCTCTGAGTGAATGGGCCCAACTGGGTTCCGTTGGGATAAGCGTTAGGGTTAGAATTTTTCGAGGTGGTGGTGGTGGTGGTGGTTGGTTGGTAAGTAGAAACTGCGAATAGGGTGCGGGAGAGAGAGAGTGAAGGTTTCACTGTCAGAAACCTACGCGAAGCGCGAGAGACGAGCCAAAACGACGCCATTTTCAGAATTCACTTTCCGCCAAAACGACGCCACTTAAGTGGGTCGATATCTGGTGTCGATATCGATATGGAATTTCTTTCTTTTGTAAGATGTAAGATTTAAGATGTCATCTTCTTGGATTATCTCGTCCACTGGTAAAGTGAAGTGATGGCTTTGTGCATTTGCAATTGCTTTACGCTCTCAAACCACAATCCTTTGAAATTCTCAAACTCAATTCCCAGAGCTTCTTTGTTCCAAGGACACACTCATCTTCATCCTCCAAGAGAAACACCATCATCACCTTGTTTGACCAAGAGAGACCTCGGCCTCTCAATTGTCGCTATTTTCTTAAATGGGTTTTTGCCAAACTTGCAAAAGGCCATTCTCGCTCAAGACTTGGAGCTTCAGAGGTACACAGATTCCAAGGAGGGATTCACTCTCCTCCGGCCCTCCTCTTGGATAAAGGTGAACCAAAAGTTCAAGCTTGTATCTTTATTGCTCTCTGTCACTCTGTGTGATTATTAATGTATTGCTTTCAGTTTCAGTCAGTATAAGTGGATTTTGTGTGGATGAAAATGGCTGCTTATGGATGGGCAGGTCGAAAAAGCAGGGGCAACTGCTCTGTTTGAAGAGGCAAATAACGGAAGCAACAATATTGGTGTTGTGGTGAACCCGGTTCGTCTTACGAGCCTCGGAGAGTTTGGCAGTCCTCAATTTGTGGTTGATAAGCTTATACAAGCTGAAAGGCGCAAGGTGAAAAGTGCTTCCCTTGAATGTGTGTTATGCTATTATTATTATTATCTTTTTCTCTGAAGTTGCTGATGGTGATTTATGATTGATGTTGGTAGTAACTTAGAATCCACCTTTTTTATATATGTAAGTGGGAATTTTGGTTCAAAGAAAATTTGCATCAATGCACAAACCACCAATGCCAGCATTTAGTTTTCTTTCTGTTCTTTTATAATTAGACTGCGGCATTTTGTTTGGGGATAAAGATTATGCCTTTTGTGGCCTTTTGTATCTTTTATGCTTGGTTCACTAGGAGAATATCTTTCTTGTTCTTAGCAAACTAGGGCTAGGCGCGGAAAATGATTTGCTATATGAAGAAAAGAAATATTTTTTTTGGGGGTGGGGTGGGATGTGTTTAAGGATGCAGAGTTGCCATGGAATTCAGTTAAGTTAGGCATTTCAGTAAACCAAATTTGTTTCTTTGTTAATCTAAGAACAGTGTATATGTTGGTTTATAGTATACCACTTGCTGACAGTGGCAGATCCCCGAATTCTTCCCGCGGGTCAATGTGTGAAAGTACGCTAATATAATTTGTATGCATGTATGCATGGACTGTGGACTGGCAAATAGAAAGAGCAACGGACATGAGTAAGCAAAACAACAGCAATATAAAAAGTAACAGGACTTTGTACCAAATAATGTTAATAGCATTGCTGTTGTGGTAACAATCCCGTGTAGACAACATGGCTGCAATATTTAAAAAGGAGATCAAATTAAAGGGAATGGCTGCTTAATGGTAAAATTTGAACAAGAAGTTTATGAGGAAAGAACTGAAGTGATTACATACCTGCTAAAGTTCAGTAGCAATTTTCCGACTTAGTTCAGTCAAGTACATCTCCTTCATGACTGATCTGCAAATCAAAGTCAGAAAGACAAAGATGATTACAAAGAACATTACAGCTACATGCTTGCAGACATAATTATCACTAGATTTTTTTATTTCTTACTAGCACAAGCTTCTATTAAACTTTTTCTGCATAATCCTTTAAAATACATTGCCAACAGAAAATAGCTTGTGCATGCAACCATGAATTCATGTATGCTTGTATGTAATGTAGGTTCAAGACAGTGGCCTTATATCAAAGTAAATAAGTTCAAGGTAGTCACAGATGACTGAAATTTTACTTCTTCTCTTCTGAACGATATGACCTGGCTGGTCTGTAGTACTAGTATATTCTTCTTAAGTGTCCAATATGCCACATGAATTGCTTGTTGTAATTTGGATGAGCCCATTTTATTATGACCTGAGATTATTGGTTGCTGCTGCTATCTTTTATCACTGAAAGGCTAATTGAAGTTGGAAGTTTTGATTGAAGGAATATTATAAGTTATGTATGTGCAACCTCAGTATAATAATGTTCTGATATTCCCAATTGTATCATCACAACTTTCGATGAATATCACCAGATTGAGCTTACAGTATATTTTTTTCCTTTTTTCTTTATTATGAAAAGTATCACTTCTCTTATTTTCAAACTATTAAAATTTATAATTGTCTTGTTAAACCTCTCTGTTCATACACAGGAAAGTACAAAAGATGCTGTGGTTATTGGATTTGCAGAGAGACCAGGCCAGGGTGGCCTACAAGTATACGAGTTCGAGTATGAGGTTGATAGCACAAGAGGAGGGATGAAGAGGATCTTTTCGGCTGCATTTGTGGCCTCAAAGAAGCTATACCTCGTCAATATCACTCACTCAGACAAACCAGAGAGTCCTCTTAACTCCAATACAAGAATAATGCTAGAACAAGTTCTTCATTCCTTCGATGCAGCACCTTTGACATAATATCACCGCACTTTCTTCCATCATGACTACTTTACTATTCTTGCCTCTGCGTAAGCTCAAGTAATATTTGTCTTCAACTTACTTTGAAAGAGATCAAAGTGATATTGTGAAAGTTGAAACCACAATGAAAGTAATGCGGTCTTCCCTTTATTTCTAATCTCCAAGGCATGGACCAACAAGGAACCACAAGACCACAGATGGCCATTGCCGTCTCCTCTTCTACTATCTCAATGTCATTGCCGGTACAGCAGCACGGTGCGATGTGTAGAAGTAGCAAACGTCCTCTTGGTTTTTCACCCATCTTCCCTTCTCAAGTCCTCTCCCAAACTCAGTAAGTTTTTTACCCCCATCCTCCCTTCTTGTGTCCTCCCCAAAACTCAGAAAACTCAGAGAGCCAAACAATGGCCGAAGAAGGCAGAGGGGTTCATGCATTGGATTGGATGGGAAGATAAATTTTTTATTCAATTATGGGAGATTCACTATTGTACCCAATATGGGGGCCCAAATTATAAAAATACCCCATATGAACTGGATTTTAGAAATACACCTAAAGCCCATTTACAAAATAACAAAAAAGTTTTTAACATCTTATAAATTACAAAACTGTCATCAATTTCTTAAAACAAACCCAACTCCAAAATCTCATAAAAATACTCAAAACACTCAATAGGGCATTAAAGTAATTTAATCATTAATATTAAATTCAATAAAGTCCGCTGTCATTTTTTGGGTTTTTTTTATAATTTGTTTATAGAAATTCAATTGTATAGGGTTTATTTATAATAGGGATATTTGTTGAAATGTCACCTGAACTTATACCTTAGTTTCAATTTGTCACCTGAAAAAAAGATTTAAGTGAAATGTCACTTGAATTTTTCAAAATCCATGATTTGTCACCTGAGTTTAACATCATCCAAATTTCCATCTATTTTAAAGGGTATTTTAGTCTTTTCATTTTCAAGGATATTTTAAAAATGGAAAAAATTATTATTAAAAAAATAAAGCTTAAATGTAAAAATGGATGGGGGTTAAATGTGAAAAGATATATAATTTTTATAATTTTCAAGGGTCTTTTCATAATTTTTTTATAATGATTTTTCCATTTTTAAAATACTCTTTAAAATAAAAAGACTAAAATACCCTTGAAATAGTTGGAAAATTGGATGATGTTAAACTCAGGTGACAAATCATGGATTTTGAAAAATTCAGGTGACATTTCTCTTAATTTTTTTTTTCAGGTGACAAATTGAAACTAAGGTATAAATTCAGGTGACATTTCAATGAATATCCCTTTATAATATTAGTGCTAGAAATAAGTATATCACTAAATATCTCTTCAAGTAAAAAGTATTGAAACATAGAAAAAAAGTTATCATCAAATCAAAACCAATCACAGATTTTTCTTGGAATCAAGTACATGAGAAAGATTGAATGTTTCAAATGCCTAGACACCAAAAAGCATGAAATATACTTGGAATGATTTGATTGGTTTGTCTTGTCGCAAGCAGATTGGATCAGCAGATTTTTTTTATTAAAAAAAAAATCGCAAAAAGACGAGAATATCATGAGAAGGATTGAATAAAGTTGGAAGCATATATCTAGGCGTTGAAATAGGGGCGGCAAGGAAGCAAGCCATGCAATGCAATGCTATTGTATATTTATATTATTAAACTTTGCGCAATGCTAGACTTTTTTTTTTTTTCCAAAGTAGAAAGATAGATTAAATACGGATAGAACAGTTTACATCGTGAGCAAGGCAATTAAATAGCCATTCAGGACATACAATGTCCCAGCTGTGCCTGCCACCATTGCGAGAAGCGTGAGCTGCCACTTTATGGGCAGCTTGGTTACATTTCCTTGGAGCATACAGGAATGCCACCTCAGTAGCATGTTTAGACAAACACTGAATATCATATAAAATTCCTTCAATTTCCAGGTCCACCACGTTCTTCTTTTGCAACATATTAATTAAATTAAGGGAGTCAGATTCTACCACCACCTTTTTAAAACCAAACTCAAGGCATCGGGTTAAGCCCTCTCGCATGGCCTCTGCCTCTGCCATTAAAGCAGAAACACAAAACATATCACCACAGCCTCCTGCGCTGATGAAGCATCCAATGCCGTCTCGAAGCACCCACCCCACCCCTCCTCCTCCTGTTTGAGCCACCCACGCCCCGTCGCAATTAAGCTTCACGAAACCAGGAGGGGGGCTAACCCAAGCTGAAACTTGCACTCCAATAGCATCGGGGAGATCATCAAGCTGCTGCCGTTTTGTAAACTTTGCCCCATGCATCTCATTGAATTCATCAGCCTGCTTCAGCAGCAAAATCACCGCATTACAGGGTTGAACCAACACCCCATTAAAAACTAAGGCATTTCGACACTTCCAAATTCTCCATAAAACAAAAGCCACCATTTGCAGAACCTCCTCCAGCCTTCCTCGTTTTTCATAGAGGGCCAGCAAGGCAATCCAGCAGGCCATAAAATCTCCATCTCCTAGTGTCCGAACATCAAGTTGTAGGGGACTAGCATACCACATTGCTCGGGCGAAGTCGCAAGAGAAAAACAAGTGTACTTGAGTTTCATCTGCATGATCACAGAACACACATCCATTGTCCACTGGTACACGTCGCTGTTTCAAATTGTGCCGCACAGCCAGAGCATTCCGGCAGGCCTTCCAAATAAACGTACGAATCTTTGGAGGGGTACGTAAACTCCAGATACTTTTCCACGCGGAAGCCTGGTGGTGCTGTCTGCTACCTTCCCCAGCCCCTTTAACCCCTAATTCCCCATTTCGTTTCAAGTACAAGGCAAGATTATACCCAGACCGAACTGTGTAGACTCCTTGCTTGTGAAAGTGCCACATCAACCTATCAGAGCAGCCCCATCGACTGATTGGCATGCTAGAGACCAACCGGGCTTCGTGTGGATCCAGTAGCTGGGAGATCAAGTCGCTCTTCCAAACCTTCAGCTCCGGATCTATCAGTTCAGCCACAAGCCTAGGTCCGGGATGTCGGGAGTTTATCTTGAAAGTATGAGGTGTTGGTAGCCATGGATCCTCCGCCGAATGCTCTTCCCCCACCCGCCAGCGCAGTCCTGCCTCAGGATACGTCCTGCCTTGCATAATCCCTCTCCATCCCCAAGATACCTTCCGACCAAGCCTGGCCTCCAGAAAGGCCACACCAAAATGATATTTATCCTGTAACACCTTCCCCAGTAAGGATTGAGGTTGGTTCAAAATCCTCCACCCAATTTTAGCCAACATCGCTAGATTAAAACAAACCAAGTCTCTAAATCCCAACCCACCATCCTTCTTAAACTTAGATAGGTGTTGCCATCCCACCCAGTGAACCGGCTTGCGATCCTGCCCAGTTTTCCACCAAAACCGCGCAATCTCACTCTCAATTTCACGGCATAAACTAACAGGAAGCTTAAAGCATGACATGGCATGATTTGGCATGGCTAAGGCCACAGCTTTGATTAACACCTCTTTCCCTGCAGTAGATAGAAATTGCTCAGCCCAGCCGTGAATCCGGGCACTAATGTTCCTTCGTACAGAGTCAAAAATCTGCTTCTTGGAGGCACCAAAATCAGCCTCCAAGCCTAGATATTTGCCAAACCCATCCTTCCCTTGTATCTGCATCATCTCCGCCATATGCTTGCGTAGCCTTGTAGCACATCTGTGGTCAAAAAAGAGGGAGCTCTTTTCAAAATTAATACTTTGGCCCGAGGCAGCCGCATAAGCCTCCAAGACAGTTCGCATACATCTTGCCTCCAGCTCCGTCGCACGACAGAATAAAACAGAGTCGTCAGCAAAAAATAAGTGAGAGATGGACGCCCCCCCATTCCGAAATTGGAAGCCATGTACCAGGTTCCTTTCTTCTTGCCTCCGTATCAGTGTCGACAGCCCCTCAGCACATATAAGAAACAAAAATGGGGACAAAGGATCCCCTTGCCGCAGACCCCGACTTGGGTTAATTTGTCCCGACGGCACGCCGTTGATCAATACACTATAGGTCACTGTGGTCACACACTCCATAATCCATCCCCGAAACCTGTTATCAAAGCCCAACTTCTCCATCATGGCATCCAAGAAAACCCACTCCACTCTATCATACGCTTTAGCCATATCAAGTTTCATAGCCATGAAAAGTGGGTCCGTCCCACGTGCTGTTTTGAGGGAATGCAGGATTTCATGGACCACCAAAATATTATCCGTAATTTGTCTCTCTGCTACAAAAGCCGACTGATTCAGACTAACCACATGCGGGATGACTTTCTTTAAACGATTGGTTAACACCTTGGAGATAATCTTGTACACTACGTTGCACAAAGAAATAGGTCTCCAATGCGTCATTCTCCTAGGGGTCGCCACCTTTGGAATCAAAACAATATGAGTGTGGTTAAACTTCCTAAGCATGCGCCCAGAATGGAAGAAACTCTGCACCACTCCCAAGATGTCCCCACCAATGGTAGGCCAAAATTTCTGATAAAAATTGCCCGTAAATCCATCCGGACCAGGAGATTTGATGGGATCTAGCTGCTTGACTGCAGCCAGTACCTCGTCCTCCAGAATAGCCTTACCCAAAGATATGTTATCTTGAGGAGTAACAGTGGCCCGTACACACCCCATAATTTCATCCACTCCCCGCGGGTTACCAGAGGAGAATAGATCCTGAAAATAGGATTCCGCAATCCTCCTGATGTCAGTGGCCTCCCCATGCCACAAGCCACCCGGATCCTCCAGCCCTAGTACCCGGTTCATTCTTCTCCGAACTAAAACCTTCGAGTGAAAGAACTTAGTGTTCTTATCCCCTTCACACAACCACTGAACCCGAGACTTTAATTTCCAAAACTCCTCCTCCTTTTGTAACTCCTTTTTCAGGTCCATTTCCAGCCGTCTCACCTTACAGCAATCAAAATCACGGGCCTGAAGTTCAGTATGCAACTCCGTTCTCAAACTATCAATGCAAACTTTGGAATTACGCCACTCCTGCCGTTTCCAATCCACAAGACCCTTCCGGACCCATTTGAGCTTTTCAAACACCTGTAAGCCTTTCGATCCACAAAACCCTCTTCGCCATCGTTCCTTAACTAGCTTATGACAGCGCTCCGTCGTACTCCATCTCGGATCATAAATAAATCTGCATGCTCTTCGCGGTTGGGTGGGCGAAGTATGAAGCAAAACCATCACGTGATCCGAACCCTCCACCACCTGATGAAACACGCGAGCTTCTGGGTACAAACGCAGCCACTGATCATTAGCAAGACCTCTATCAAGTCTCTCCTGTATACCCCCATCCTCCCGTCTATTCCTCCACGTGAACGGATACCCCTCATAACCCAAGTCCAGAAGGTTACTATCTGTAACAAACCTACGGAAGTCATCCATGCTTTGCATGAGCCGCGGACGCCCCCCAACCTTTTCTGATGCATCAAGAATGTCATTAAAATCCCCCATGACCAGGCCACCCTCTTGCCAGGTGTTGAGACGCTCCTGCAAGACCCCCAGTTGATTCCGCCTGGCCCCAGGATCTGTGCTTGCATAAACCGCATAAAAACGCCAAGCTGAGTTCAACAAGGCATCCTGAACTCCGACCTCTATTAGGAATCCCGCATACTTGACCAAAACCACTTGCTGAACATCTTTCCAGAACATGCACAAACCCCCACTTAACCCCCTAGGTTCCACCACATGCATAAAATTCATTCCCAACTGTTTCTTCAACCACCCATAGCGATACGCTCTATTTTTAGTTTCCAGCAACACCACTATGTCGGGAGCCTGGAGCTTAACTTGCTCCTTAAGGCTTGAAACTGTCAGAGGACCCCCTATGCCCTGACAGTTCCATACGAGGATTATCATGGCGACCGTGGAGACTCATTAAGGCTGGTCTCCACTGCCTGATCCAAATCATCCGCAAAAAGCAAACATCGTCGTGCCTCGTCAACGCCCCCCTGTCGTTGTCGCTTTCCAAAACTGCAGTCCTCCGCTTCCTGCCTCCCCACGTTCAGCACACTCTTCCTCTTTGCCCTACGGTCCCCACTACGGTGTGCCTTAGCGATCAATGGACCCAAATTGAAAGGATCAGAGTTCTGGGTCAAACTCCCCTGATACCCCCCACCAATGTGATCCCCTATATGCTCCTGAACATTCTCCCCTCCGTCTCCAGCCACAACTTGCTCATCGATAGCAATATTTAAATCCAGACCTGCACCCAACTCTCCATCATTTGCCCTGTAACCTTCCCCACCGAGACGGGAACGCTTATCCCCCCGCCTTGTGCTCGAGGAAACCGTGGTGGAGGCTGAACTCGGAGAGTAGTTTCCATCCCGGGAGATCCCACGTCTGAGAACCAGACCTGCCTCCCATGCCGCCTCTCTAAGCTGCCTGTTCCGTTCCTCCCCCTCCCGTTGGATGCGAATCCGTTCCGCCACTGTCGAAAACGGGGAGCCAGACTTACTCGGTGAGGTAGCAGTGTCATCCAACTCTGCCCCGTTACCCTTCTCACTCCTCCACTTACCCTGCTTATCCGCCCGGCTATCGCTTCTACTCCCCCACCGGTTTCCTCCATTCTGTCGCCGCCCCTGACCCCCAGGATGCGCATCATCACTGCCGCTGCCATGTCCTGAGCTCACACTAGTGTTTGACCGGCGCATAGAACCCTTGAGTCGCCGACCTCGGATATCTTCCATTGCATCCAGTCCGGCAAAGGCCAAAAGAGCTTCAGCCCGTGCACCAGTGTTACTAGACTCTTCCTTATGCTGTTCGAGGCAAATACGGCTAGGGTGACCGAGACAACCACAAACCAAACAATACTCTGGGAGGAATTCATACTTGAAATCAATCCACCGAGAGCCTTCCCCTGGAAACGCCACAAAGGTACCCCGCATCAATGGCTGTCCCACATCAAACTTAATACGCACCCGCAAAAATCTACCTATGCAGTCAGTCCCATTGGCCTGGTCCACCTCCATAACCCGTCCGATCAGAGTCCCCACTTTCTTACCCACCATCGTGGTCATGTTCAGAGGAGGAATACCATGAAGTTGGACCCAAAAAACTCCCATATCCACCAACACCATCCTTGCATCGACACCGGTATGAACTTCCGTCAACAGAACCAGTCCGTCCCGGAAAGTCCAAGGCTCCATATCTAAGACCCGCCGCTTATCATGCTGGTTGGCAAACCTTACTAAGAAACGACGTTCCCCGATCTCCTTAATGGATACCCCATCGGTACCACTCCAGAGCCGTGTGAAAACACCCCCAAAGGCCTCTCGGTTTACCGACTTGTGAGTCACTACCCTAGCCACCAATGTGAACTGAGATCCTTTCCATAAGTCACCAATGTCCTCCTCCTCAAGGACTAGCCCCGTGCGCTCTTTCTCCGATAAACACAGGTGCGCCCCAAACCGTTTTTCAAGTTCCTCCATGTCCACCGCCTTCCAGCAACCCTCCTTGCGCCACCGGAAAAACCAAACACCCTCTCACGTCATGGGAGATTCCGTCTACAGACAGCACGAGCCTACAAAAAACAGCCTGCCCGAAAGTCCGCCCAAAAAGCCGCACCCTGACCCTACCTCTCCTTTCGAGAGACTAATTCGACACCAGTCGTTATCTCAATTAGCTCGCGCAATGCTAGACTTTGCTTGTGCGACTTTCTGCATAGAAAATTTCAAGATTCCAAAGCCCACCTCCCACAGGAAGATACTGTACGTCTCTAGATCCCCATTCCATTTAAATATTTCCCAGTATATTCAATGAGAAGAAAGTATCTAATTTTCGTGCCCCCATTGTCATTGAATCTCTCTCTCTCTCTCTCTCTCTCTCTCTCTGTGGTTGGTTGGGTTACATTTGTTTTTATTTCCATAAACCAAAATGTCAAACTTTTGACAGAAAATGTTGAAGCAGTCAAATAGTTTTGATCGGACAAAGTCAAGTAATTTTGTTCAGACATGGCATCCAATAAAACAGTAAAACCCAATAAGTATTAAGGAGAAAGAAAATGATTGACCTGTTTGAGGAATGGAAAATTAGAAAAGTCAGACGGGGTAGGGGGTGTAGGATGATGAGTACAGAGGGAGACAGAGAGAATAGAAATGTGAATGTGAGCTGAGGAATGGGGAGAGCATGAGAAAATTTTAAATTGGGCCGTTATTTTACATGTTGAATTGTTTAATGACGACTTTTCAAACATGCCAACTGTTTGAGGCTTACGTGCATCATCACCCAAAGTCTTGTAAACCTTTAAAAAAAACTAGAGTGGCATTGAATACAAGGTTTACGCTACTTTGCTTGAGTCTCTCTCTCTCTTTCTCTCTCTCTTTGTTGTATATAACGCAGTTGCATATTTATAAGCTGCTAATTTAATTTTGAGCTAAAATGGTACACAACCAAGTAGATGCATCAAGAATCCAAGAGATGGATTCAGGAGAAAAGCGCCTTAATGAGCTTGGTTACAAGCAAGAACTCAGAAGAGAGATGGTAGGTAACTTTTTATTTGATTTCATGTTATGTTTTATTATCATATTAACTTGAGCTTTGTGGATTGGATACTTCATTTTCTGCAGACTCTGTTCAAAACTCTTGCAATATCATTCTCCACGATGACACTTTTCACTGGAATTACTCCCTTGTATGGTTCAAGCCTTGCATATGCAGGTCCTGCAAGCCTTGTGTGGGGATGGGTGGTGGTATCATTTTTCACCTGGTTTGTAGGAATTGCCATGGCAGAGATCTGCTCCTCTTTCCCCGTATGCCACTTCTCACTTCTAATTCCTTTTTTATATGTTGTCGAGTATGTGTTCGCCTATCCTACTTTTACTCTCAATATACTACCATGGCGATGGAGATTTCTTTCATCCCATTCTGCGCTTCAAATTCTAACCGTTGTTCATTATCAAATAAGCATGTTTAATATGACAAAAATGAATTATTAGTTTAATTAAGAAACATGTTAAGAGGAACAATTTGTTTCCTGCTCATAAAGTATGTTTTGAGTGAGAATATTGCAATATGATCAGTTGTGGGAGAATGGAAATAATTCCCTGCTACAAGATGAATATAATAAATTTTTATTCCAGCCATATTTTGCTTGCTCTTTTAGAGGCAGTAAATTAAGTTGTTGACTTTGCTCTCAGAGGAAAATAGCAAGAGACGCCTTTCGTTACTGAAAAGTTTTTAAGTCCCAGACAACTTACTTCCTGTTTGTGAAACAGACTACAGGTTCTCTTTACTTCTGGGCTGCCCATTTAGCTGGCCCCAAATGGGGTCCATTGGCATCATGGTGCTGTGCTTGGCTTGAGAGCATAGGGCTCATTGCCGGCATCGGTACTCAGGTACTAATCTTTTCATTTTGAAAGAAGAAATTAGTGATATGTATATATATGTTGAATTTTGACCTGAACACTTTAAACTTGATTTGAAAGGCATATGCAGGATCACAAACACTGCAAAGTATCATTTTATTGTGCACTGGAACAAATAAGGATGGAGGCTATCTTGCACCAAAATGGTTGTTCTTATGCATGTACATTGGCCTCACTCTTATATGGGCATTTCTCAACACATTTGCTCTAGAAGTAATTGCGTTTATTGACATAATATCAATATGGTGGCAGGTAAAATCATCTTTGGTTTCTTGCCTGCTTTTTTATAGTTTTTTGTGGGAAAGTGGTATATTATGATTCTGTTTTAAGTCACTATTTTGTACTGTGATTGATACTATGTTAATGTCAAAGGTGCTAATTCTACCTTTATGGATAAACTCTATGGAGGGTTTACATATTCCCATTAAGTGTGTTGTTTTTGTACATGTACAGAAAGTTCATACTCCCTACTATGTGGATGAAGAGAAAATTTAGAAAACTGATATATGAATATGATCAAACTTCCAAAGAAGCCCTGTAGATATTTTCCTTTGGTTTTTTCATTCCAAGCCAAATGCAGTGGGTCCAAATTAGGATATGTCTACATATGTATATGTAAACCACATTTACAAAAGAGAAACTACATTGGTTTCAATTGCTGAACCTCAACACTTTCTCCCTAGGCAGGTGTGTGTAAAATGTGTTTACTTACCTTAAGTATCATATATCATGCACGATGCGCGGGTGTAATTAATAGTTAATCATCAACTAATTCAAGGCCTGTTTAGAAAGCACTCAGAAAATGCACATAGATGGAGAACAAAAAGGTGCTATGAACATTGAACCAATTTCAATATTTCCAACCTGCCTTCCATGTATATTTGCAGTATGCCTCATTTTCATTACTTGTTCATTCAATTTTGCTTTATCTACCGTGGACTAAAGCAGCGACGTGGATTATAATTCTCTCTGATATAAAATATTGCTTGCAATTTTTTGTTTGCAGGTCATTGGGGGGACGGTTATTGTGATAATGCTTCCCCTTGTAGCAGTGACTACACAGTCTGCATCATATGTGTTCACAAATTTCAACGTGGCCCCTGAGAGAACTGGGATATCAAGCAAGCCTTATGCAGTGATTCTATCATTTCTTGTTAGTCAGTATTCATTATATGGATATGATGCTGCAGCACATCTGACAGAAGAAACCAAAGGTGCAGACAAGAACGGTCCTATTGCTATTCTATCTAGCATTGGCATCATATCAGTGTTTGGGTGGGCATACATCTTGGCCCTTACTTTCAGCATTCAGGTATGACGCAAAGCCTAATTTTAGTGCAATTCTGGTAGAGCGGGCACCTATTTGAGAATCCAAATTACTTTTAAGGCCTCTGCTAATTAGTGTGCAGAGTGCCTTCATTCCTCTGTTTTGAAAGTGCACAAAATGAAGTCAAATGTTTATTTGTCCGTAGTGAAAAATTAATTTCACATGTGTAGTAGACTTCTATAGTTCCATGGTCTGCCGATTAAAGCATAAATCGATTGTTGTAAGTGCTTTTTATAGTTGGAATATTATTAAACTGATACTTTTTCTGCAACTTTTCACTCAGGATTTTAGCTACCTATATGATCCGACCAATGAGACTGCTGGAACGTTTGTGCCAGCTCAAATACTCTATGATGCTTTTCATGGGAGGTACAATAATTCCGCTGGAGCAATCATTTTACTGTTCATCATTTGGGGTTCATTCTTCTTTGGCGGGCTTTCAATTACTACTAGTGCTGCCAGAGTGGTAAATAGACTTTTCATTTTTACTCCTAAAACAGCATTTATACCTTCACTTGCTGAGAACAGCACCTTAATCCTAGATTTACAAAAGTAATCTGTTTGGTCTGGCACCACCAAAAAAGTTGTTTACGGTTTAGGGTATTTTCAGGTATATGCTCTATCAAGAGACAAAGGGATTCCATTTTCATCCGTATGGCAAAAATTGCACCCAAAACACAAAGTTCCTTCCAATGCAGTTTGGCTCTGTGCAGCCATCAGCATTCTCCTTGGACTTCCAATCCTGAAAGTTAATGTAGTCTTCACTGCAATAACTTCCATATGCACAATTGGATGGGTAGGAGGATATGCAGTTCCAATCTTTGCAAGAATGGTAATGGCCGAGAAGAACTTCAAACCTGGGCCATTTTATTTGGGGAAAGCAAGAAGGCCAATTTGCTTTGTTGCCTTCATGTGGATTTGTTATACCTGTTCAGTCTTCCTCCTTCCCACTTACTACCCAATTAGTTGGGATACATTCAATTATGCACCTGTTGCTTTGAGTGTAGGTTTGGGTCTGATAATGCTTTGGTGGGTGTTGGATGCAAGGAAATGGTTCACAGGACCTGTTAGAAACATTGATACTGATAATGGAAAGGTATAAACTTATTCACAAGTTTGAATTTCTTTCATAAGTAGTAGGTTCAAAGCTTCCCTTCTATGCAGCTCCTAACATTTTGTTTTCTTGTATCTATGTCCGTTCATTGCATTCCAAATTTAGAATCAGTAAGCGATCTCCCATTTGTTGCCTAGGGCATTATTTATATAAAGGGCAAATTTATGCTACAGAACAAATGCTTATGTTGCTGACTGTGTATACACACACACACACACACACACACACACACACAAACATATGAATTATTCCGGAAGAATTCATGCCATAGTTAAATTTAAGAACAAGTCAAGTACAGAGTTACAAGCAGCAATCTTTAAACATGCATGTCCAGAATGCAAACTAGGGAACTACTTCCCCACCTCTAAGACTTGGAAATTGTGGCTAAAGATCCGATCTCAAATTGTTGAAGGAGTTTACAGAATTGAGATCGGATGACAAAATTGTCCTGAACCCTAAACCCTAAACCCTAAACCCTAAACCAGTCTAGAATGGATGTACTGCCGATCTCAATTCTGTCAACTCCTCCAACAATTTTTTGTAGCTTGAATTCTTGGCTACAACGTCTTCGGAGACCTCCTTTCTTTCCACCATTCTAGCTGCGTACATGTCAAAGTTATTGATACTATCCCACAGCAAAGCCTGCTTCCTTGCATCACTCTCACTTCTAACATTAGCTACACATTCTCTAGCTTCCTCCACCTTGGCCCAAAAGCAGGAATCCTGAGTCAAACCTGCAAATTTGATTCTCTTACTATTTTTCTCCTCATTAACCCTCTTCTCCCTCCACCACCTGTCGAAAATCTCAAACCTCCTCTCTCTTCCATGCTTCAAGTAATGACCCTTGACAAGGTGCATATTAGACCTATAATATTCAGCAATCTCCAGTGGCTCTACCAGGAGCATGTAAAACTGGGAAGCATTTACCCATTTTGCTCGCCTGTGAAAATCGTAAGGCAGCTCATTTTTGTCCAACATTTCTATCAAGCCATTCCAAAATGCAGCAAGTTTGTGACGGTTCATGTTGACTTTGTGACCCATTTTTGAGGAGCCCCTTTGCCTGAAGGCGTCGTAGTACCCTAGTTTCTCATCAGACTTATCACAGGATCCCTTGTACCATTCTATTTCAGCTCTGTAAGGTGTGATCCTGGAGAGCCGAACAGCTAAACCAGCACTCTTGAGGTTTGGTGTACGTCCCAATCGCCTCGCTATCTTTAGGCACTCTTTCGCAGGTTCTGAAGCTGATTCCTGAAATTCATTCGACAAGAGATGAATGGACAGAGAAAAGGTTAAATAAATTGGAGAATGATGGTGAAATGTTAGTACCTGGCCACTTATTCCCAAGGACTGCAATGCCAATGCAACCCCTGCGTCCCAGCTTGACTGAGGAAGCTCCCCTTGCATGAAGCTTCTCTTGTTCAAAAACTGTGAACAAAACTTGCCAACATATTCTCCATACTTGAGATGATCCTCAATACAGCAACTGGGGTTACCTGCAATAAACGTCAAGTACATCATCTTGATGACAGATGCTGCATTGTCCACACAGATAGCCCCCTCTTGTGAGCAAAACAGGTAGTTCCCAAATGGGCAGTAGGAACTAGTTGCTCTCTCTTTCCCTGCTTCCGATGCCACTTGCAAATGAGCGGCTACAAACAGAAACAGTTCAGCTTTTGCCTCGTCTCCAAGCTGCACACCAAGATTTCCAAACTGAGGAGCAGTCCATTGTTGCATTAAGAGATGCAGTTGGGTGGTGCATGATGCCAATGGAGCAAAGAGTAGCCTCGGCATGATGTCGTACTTGGAAATCACATGGCAAAAGTTGCCACCCCATCTTTCTCGGAGGATTGCTCGGGAAAGGGACTCATTGCCAAGCAATGGTGAACCAAAGGTAATGCAGAGGACTGAATGGGAAGGGGAGACAGATTGGAGGTAGGAGAGGAGCCAAAGAGCACAGAGTGAGGCAGTTGTTCCTCCTATAGAATGGCCTGTGATGACAATGGACTTGCTATTCTTTGTTACTTCCACCATCTGCACCAGCCACCATCATATATTAATTTTTTGGAGCACTAATTAATTGTATCCTACTAATCAATGTTACAAT
This sequence comes from Prunus salicina, assembly GCA_020226455.1. NCBI lineage: Eukaryota > Viridiplantae > Streptophyta > Magnoliopsida > Rosales > Rosaceae > Prunus > Prunus salicina. The sequence continues at coordinate 2,947,915 of CM035345.1, read as the reverse complement.
TAGAAAGCTGAATCAAAGTGGACAATTTAATCCATTTACTTTGATTTTGATGGCAAATCACAAATCGATGTCCAGTTTGATCCCTGTAGTTTCAGTTTTCATGATTCTAGGCATGTGGTTTACTAGTTGTTGCAAGGCCAAGTCACATTTTCGGTTTTTGTGGCTTGGCCTATTTTCCACTTTGATCCTCGTTGTTTCAATTTTGGGAATATTAGGCTTATAGTTTCTTAGGGTTACCAATCAAGTCCTACAAGTCTAACATTGCTAAGAAAAATAAACAGAATTACGGAACTAAAAATGTTATTTGGCCTTGTTGCAATTTAAGGAAAATGACTTATTTTGTCCATTTTTCAACGGGAACATGTGATACACTTTTACACCTCTAAAACGTTGGATTAGTCTCACATATATGTCATTCATGTGCCAAATTTGTTAAAAAAATTTGACAAAATGAAGTCGTTGTTTTGAAATTGGAACAATTAGTAAACTATATTTAGCTTTTAAGAAATAAAACTTTTCATGTAGACACGTACAACCTTTTAACTAATTTGTTTATCAATTAATTTTACCACTGTTAGATATATGCCCTTAAACTTAACTAATTATGTAATATTTAGTGTTATCTTTTGTAATGACTTATTAAGTTATTTAAGGGTAAAACCAATTGTTTTAATTCATGATTATGTTATCTTAGAAATGCAAAACGACTATAGTCCTATGAATATATAAGGTGACATGAGAACTATGTAATGAGATTGCATACACCGAGACTTATCATGATCCCTAATTCTAAATATGTTCCTGGTCATAGAAGTATCAATTGGGTGTTGATATTCCACCAAGACCAGTACACGCAGTATCTTCTCTATATGTAGAGAATGACTAGTTAGATAGGCTTGTGCACAAGGAAAGATGAATAATATCAATAACGTGGCATTAAATTTTAACATTTTAATTTCAAATAACATGAGTGTTATGTATAGATATTCAAAGGTAAAAATGCCTTAGTTAGATAGGCTTGTTCACAAGGAAAGATGAATAATATCATAATTGTTATTAGAAGGTCTAATTTTGAAGGTGAGAGCAAGAGGTTGAAGAGACCTCGAGTAATACTTGCATATGAGAGAAACGGTGAATATGAGCCTTGCAAGTGTAGTGAGACAAATGATGTAAGGTCAGATGCAAATAGTAATATGAAAAAGCATCTAGTACCAAGAAATGTGAATGTGGTTTGTGGAGTACATAACCATACTACTTCATAGTATCTTGAAGGTCATTCATTTACAGAGTGACTTTTTAAATAACAGAATACCTTATTGATGGACATGTCTAAGAGTTGGGTAGGGACATGTCTAAAATTATAAAGTAAATTTTATTAGGATGTACAAGAACAAGACATACTAGATTTTATAAACAGTGTAATTTTGTGGGGCCAAACTCCTACCTCACCACTAGACATACTCTAAAGAGACTCCAGATGTATCTATCATAAGAATAAATAATTTTATTTTTCTTAATTTTGGTCATGGAAAGAAATATAATTTATTTGGCAATTTTTTGACGAAAGATTTTGGCAGTGGGAAAGCAATCTAGTCAACACGTCTTGTAAATTTGTTTTTTGGTCGTTGGCACGAATTGTTCTTTTTGTCAAATAATGCAACAACCAGCCAAACACGCAGGAAAGCCTCCAACCACAATTCAAGGTTCAAACGCATAATTCTAATTCTAGCTAATTAAAGTACATTATTTTCTCTCACTAAACAGACCTAATCAACATATAAATGCGACAAAAAAGAGCTAGGGAGGGAGATATGGGAGAAGTTAAAGTGAATACAAATTAAGTTTTGTTAACATTGCTTTTAGCTTTTGCTTATTAAAGATTCTTGTTGTAAGGGACTTGTAGCTTAATCATTCGAGGTCTTTGGTTCGATTTCCCTTCTCTTAATATTGCTTGTATCAAACCAAAAAAAATATTCTTGCTAATTTTGTGTTTTGGTGAACACCAATCATTAAAAAAGAAACATGATTAAACGAGCTCCAATTTAGACTTAAAATACCAAGCAAATGCATGACTTGAAATAGAACTTTTTGACGTAGACAATTGAATTGAAGTCTGTCTGGTAGTTGGCAAGCAGAGAGAATATTTTCATGGCACTTGATAACTAGCTAAGATTAACTCTCCTTATCTCAAAATATCATGTGTCTTCTGTTGGACTAAAACGCAAATGTTATACGTTGTATGTTTTCTTGTGTCAATTTCTCTCGTAAAAGTAATTAAGTCATATGAGAAGAGAGACAAGCATAAAAATATGACTGCCCTAGCAGAAATTTTCCCAATCAGAAATATTGAATTGCATCCTGGCCCGTGGCCACTACATGCTTAAAAGTTTGTGTTCGTTTTGTTTTTTTTTCTAAGATAACAATCATAGCCTAAAATATCACTTTCGACTTTGGGTGAAAACATTGGAAAATGAGTAGAAAGATTTATAACTTTTTGAATTATTTTTGTTGTTTCTTGGCCAGCAGCAGCCGGTGCACGCAGCCTTCGCGCAGGAGTACAAAAGGGGTTAGAAAACGAGATTACTTTGAAAAGTGTCGTGGGCAATATGAAGGAAATTCAGAATATTGAAGCAATATTCAGAAAGCGAAGTTGTTTTTGCTTCTGTATTTTGTTTGTTTATTTATTTATTTATTTATCTTGTCAAATAAAGAACAAATGAAAGCGAAATACCACTATTACTTAACCTATTGTTGACTTGACTAATTATGATTTATGAACAAATACTTGACTTGTATTTGCAGTTAAACCAATCAAAGGCCCTTTATTCAATTTTTAAATCTAATTATGATTTCTTATTAGACATTTATCATTGATTATTAGCATATAATATGCAACAATAATGTCCATATTTTGTTCCATTACTCTACCTTTTTTTCTCAGGATTTCACAAATAGGTTCATTCTAACATTACATTTTTTTTTATAAAGATAAAAATAAAAATTTCCTTCAAGTCCAATACTTTAGATTAGAAAAACTTCAACATGTACTTTCAAGTGAAAAAATTATAACACACTACGAACTAATTAGAAAATGGCAATAATTGAGGGTTTTTTTTTCCTTCAAAGAAGCGTTGTAAGAGTTTTTATATAAAATATCATGTTGGAATGGGACTATTTGTTAAAAAACTATTCTTTCCCAGTAATAACTGTCAGTATATAAAAAGTAGAAAAGAACACAAGAAAAAGGGCTCATATTATAACTAGCGATTGCCTGGGGCGCAAGACAACAAACAAAAAGTAAATCCGTGTCGCAATCAAGGCAAAAAAAGAAAAGAAATGCATGAATGATATCAATTATCTGACCTGGTTTTGGACAGCTTGGAAGCAGCCCAGGAAGAGATTGAGCAGCCCTGCATGCACCATGACGGCCTCTTCCTCTCCATTATTATTGGTTAATGGAGAAAAAAGGCCGTGGCCAGCGCTACCCAACGCCACCAGATTCCTGCTGCATCTCGAATATTCTTCTTCTTCTGATGATGATGATGATGATGATGGTGATGATAGTGATGAAGTCATAGTTACGTTACTGGAAAAGGCAAAGTAACCGACATCTCCGATTTGGTGGGGTACAAAGCCGCCGTATGGAGCAGCGGCAGCCGCCGTGTTGGCTACGCAGCATAGCTTCCATGCCTCGCTCAGCAAAGGCGTCGAGGCCAAGAAACTTGCCACCATCTCACTGCTCTCAAACCTGCATGAAAATATATAAGTATATATGGATATGATTAATTAACGAATCAAAGTCTTCCCCTTTTTGTTCAAATATTTCCGAAGAAATTTCTTGGTCATGATCAAATTCATTATTCATGTAGGTTGGAAAATACAGGTGAGAGAGAGAGAGAGAGAGAGAGACTTACGGTGAAGCTTCGGTATCCATGAACTGACCGAGTGATTGGCTTCTTCTTCTTCTTTGGGGTCTTTAGCTAAGCCAACCAGAGTGTGAATGCAATTTCCTGCCTATACGCGGTACTTTTATAAGGGTTGAAATAAACAAGTGATTTTTTTACAAGGAGATTCCTTTTATACCTAATATAGGATCCTAAATTATTAAAAAAAATCTTATATGAAATGGACACACCCAAAGCCCATTTACAACTTAACAAAAAGACTTTTAACTTCTTTTAAAGTACAAAACTTTCATTAATTTCTTAAAACAAATCCAACCCCAAAACCTCATAAATGAAAAACTCAAAACACTCAACATGGCATCAAAGTAATTTAATAATCAAAATTAAATCAATAGGGTCATCTGTCATTTTTTGGCTTTATTTATAGAAATTAAATGATGTAGGATTTATCTACATTATTAATGCTAAGAATAGGTATATGACTAAATATCTCTTTTTCATAAGATGAGCTTATTAGTGAAATCCTCTTAACAAATCTTCACCATACGCATGTTATAATCGTAACTGTTAATTTCCTAAATCACAATTTAAAGGTCACGCTTACAAAACTTTCATTATCTTGTGGGGTTTGGTTTTGATTAGTGACACTAATATTATAATCAATTGTACTAGTTAGTTGGTTGGGTCCATTTAATTCATGCAAGTCGTTGGCGTGAAAAAGTTTGACTTGCAGATTGCAATACCGTGTGATCGGGCGGGGGGTGGGGCACTTAGTAGAGATTTGTATGGCTGGCCTTGAGAGTTGCAATTGCACATACAACGTCTAAAATCCAAACCGTACCTTATAATTATTGTTTTTTATTTCTTTTTCAAGGGACCTTTTCATATTCTTGTTGAATTGGTCTTTTTATTTTTCTTTGGGCCACATGAGGTGAGTGCTGCTGATATAAACGCGGTTGCTTTTGCGTCTTTAAGTGGGTTGGACTTGGAGGTTTGTTTTGTTCTTGCCCTATTGAGTACACGCCTCCACGTCATCAACATTCAGGTCAACGCGACTCTACTTACTTGGATCTCATCTCATGGCAAAGCATGTTTACTAACTTCGAATCAGAGTGAACATGAATCCATATTAAGGCTCGGTATCCTATTAAAATTTTTTTTTTAAAAATAATGATTTTTTTTTTTTTAATATGAGTTTTCAAATTGTGATTTTAAGATTTATAAATTTGTTTGGTATTGAACTCCAAACTATTTTTAAGATCTAGAAAAATTGAAATTAAAATTAGAAAATCATAAATCCTAGATTTCCAAATTAAAATTAACAAAAGAAAGGGAGAGAGAGAGAGAGAGAGAGAGAGAGAGAGAGAGAGAGAGAGAGAGAGAGAGAGAGAGACGGGAGAGGGAGTGGGAGGAAAGAGAGAGCGTGAAGAGAGGGAGGAGAGATTAAGACGTGAAAGAGATAGCGTGGAGAGAGGGAGGAGATAGAAAGAGACAGGAGAGGGAGGAGACAAAAAGAGACAGGAGAATGAAACTAAAGTTAAAGGACCACGAGAACCATTTTGGAAATTGAGGTACTCAAATGCAAACCGGGTCAAAGTTCAATGACTAATAAAACGATTAACCCCAAAAAATAAGTTCAAAAATTATGATTTTTTTAATTTAAAAAATATGAGTTTTTACATAGTGATTTTAAGATTTAAAAACTTGTTTGGTATTGAACTCCAAACTATTTTTAAGATCTAAAAAAATTGAAATTAAAATTAAAAAAAAAATCAGAAATCCTATCCTAAATTCCCAAATTGATATTAACAAAAGAAAGGAGAGAGAGAGAGAGAGAGAGAGAGAGAGAGAGAGAGAGAGAGAGAGAGAGATGAGAGGAAGGAGAGAGAGAGAGAGAGAGAGAGAGAGAGAGAGAGGGAGAGACGTGAGAGAAAGGAGAGAGACGAGAGAGGGAGGAAGAGAAAGAGATGGGCGAGGGAGGAGAGAGAGAGCGTGAAGAGAGGGAGGAGAGATTACGACGTGAGAGAGAGAGAAAGAGAGAGGGAGGCGAGAGAAAAAATATATATAAAACCTCACCTTTTTTTTTTTTTTTTATAAATAATGGGGTGTTTTTGAGTTTTTCTTGGATTTGAGTTTTTAAAAATGAGCTTACCAAACAGGTTTTTGTGGTTTTGAACTTAAAATCTGTTTTTGAGTATATAAAATTAGATCCAAGTAGGAATTATTTTCAGTTCTCAGGATTATCCAAAATTAAAAGAGTTTATAGCTATCAATAATTCAGACTAATTGTACAACCGGTCATTTGCCTCAACTCAGTAAATGCCATTCGATTTTCTTTCTTTCTTTATGTTGAGTATAGTGTTTCGTTAATTTAAAACTGCAATTCATCTTTAAAACGTACTAAAAAGAGATCATTAAATCTACACGTGATGTGACCTATAAAAACCCAACCAAAACAAAATAGCAAAAACATGGTTTCCTAATCCAACGTCAGAAGCTATATTGCACTGGTAAAATAGCACAATCACTGCGAATTTGGTGCATACTAATAGCACTCTTACAAGGATTTGTTCATACTTATTGCATTTTCACTGAAGAGAATGTTCTGCTGTTAGCGGTTGGTTGTTATAGCAAAGAATCCTCAATGGAGAATGTCTAAAGCTTTATCACTGGCCTGACCTTGTTGCAGTCGCGAGAGGTTGAACAGCAGCTAAAGGATTCACCTGGTATGAAAATGCAAGCTGCCACAAGTCTACCAGAGCATTCTTCATTGATAAAGTTTGTCTCCGAACAATTCTGAATAAAACATAATAATTTAAACATCAAATCCGTAAAGTCTATCAGTGCATTCTCCATTTAGGAAAACCAATAAACAAAACTGAACAAGTAACATATATATATTCAGTAAACAAGTGACGCGTCAGTCATTGATATATCATGATGTCACACCAAAACACCATTCCAATTCTACATGGAGGTGTTACGATAAATAAGCATTCAAATCAATCATGCATATGAACAGTAGTGTTGTGTGTCAACGTGCACACAACATGTCCAACAGCCAGCTCCTACAAATCTAGACATGCCGAATTGTAATGAGTCTTTTGGATTTATACAACGTAAAATATAACATAGATATCTGTGGTTTGAGCATAAGTTCTCATTGAGAATAATTAATATATATCAAAGCTATTTTGGAATATTAACCTTGTAAAAATTTCTTTGCAAAAAATAATAACACCTGACTAACTCTGCTCTCCTGTTAACATAAATGAAGGTGATTCTCTTCAAGCTTCCAAATGAAGTATTAAGAATGGGTGGACACAAGTGGTGTCCTTTGGAGAAATCAAATTCAAAAAGGTCCTACGAATCAGATATGAACACATTTTCAGTATTATCCTGACAAATACTCTCCGCTTGTTTGTTGTCGTCTAAATAATTTCAAACAATTATCCAGCATTATTAACAATTTTGTATGGCTAATGAGGTGTCATCCAACTCACTAGTCAAATTTGCACAAGGGAAAGAGGGGCAACCAGTTGAGTGCAGATAATCAGCGTTCGTAACTAAAAGAAGTATAGAAGTAACAAGTTAAAGTGACCTTTGTTTTTCAAAAAATTACTGAACTGTCCACCCAGGCAGTGACCACAGCATTATCAGAGCAGCGAGAAACCAAAAAAGGCTATAGACTAATTTCATGCAACAGATCCATTTTACCAAAAAAAGGCTATTGATTAATTTCAGACAACAGGTCCATTTTACCAAAATAAGGATATTGACTAATTTCATGAAAACAAGTGAATTTATCATACAGAAGCTAACCCATGTCTAGGCGGCAACTATCTTAGATGATGACTAGAGGGAATGGAACCAATATCATGACCATGGACATTGCATGCATACATGTTGACTATGAAGAGAGAATATCTCACCTCTTTATGGTAGCTTGTTTCCTCCGGAAAACATAATATATGAGCAGAATCAAGAAGCCCAGGACAATCTTTCCATTAGATATTACCACCCGAGCACTTCCAAATTTCAGAGTGATGGTACGGAACCACCAGAAACATGGTTCCAATCTTTTAGATAAATTAAAAACTGCTTGGTTCTTAGCAGTGTCTCCCTCTGGAGGGTATTTGGTTTTTGGATATCCATCTGGCACAGTTATCTGCTGCAAACATGATGAATGAGCTTCATTGTCGTCCACCAGCAAAGATGAGAAGGTACCTTGTGAGGAATTAGTGGCTTTAACAGAATGCAGTGAGTGTAATCTTCTCAGAAGTACCTAGGAAAACACATGGAAGAAACTGAAGTGGTATCAATTTCTTTTAGCCTAAAAATTCGATCAACTAAATATACCATTTTAAATTAAGTTAAATAACGCAACTTAGCAATATGTCAATAATTCAAGAAAAGAAAGAAGTTAAAGGACACTGTCATATCACATGGGAAGAAAACTTCTTCAATAAGTGAGTGAGCCATACTTGTACTCAATAAGGAGTGCTACTCACCACGTAAAAATGGCAGAGACATAGTACTCCCATAAATAGACTAACATAAAAAGTGAAAGGTTTTGCATTTATTTGGATGGTTTCCAGTTCTCAAAATAATTTAAAACCACATGACCTTTTCACTTTGTCGAAAAAGAAATATGTTACTCAATTACCGCATATGAGTACCAGGAAATATGTGTAAGAATACTGAAATTAAATTTGATGACAGCTTGGGGTTGGACCACTGAGTGTCCTGCGAAATTCAGTGGCGTAGCACAAAGAATTGGATACGCAACATGATCTCAACTTGTTATAAGGAAAAAGCTCATTTTTCAAGCACTAAGTTCAACCAGAAAATGTCTTATGTACTTGCGTGTGTCTAAAGACCCTTTCAGCAGACAGAAAGGCGTTGCCCTTCTAACATTGTGGAGACTGTCTTCTGAATCTCAGTCAAACCATATCTAGACAACAGAGTTTCTTCTCTAGCATGACACTGCTATTTGTGGTACAATACCATATAGGAAACCTCACTCAGAAAGAGTATCTAAACCCCACAACAAGCTTTTGTCTCCAATTTCACAAAGAAAGGCCTTCTAAAAATAAAACAAAAAGCAAAGAAGAGTGAAATTTGTATAGACATAGAGTGAACTTAACCAATAATACCACTTCAATTAATTCTCATGGTACAGAATCAAACATATGATGCGTAGATTATTTACCTGTCTTCTGTCCTCAGGTAATTTAGCATTCTCGACCCAAGAGGATGCAAGGTCAACATCATTCAAAATGGTTCCCAGAAGTTTCAGAACATAGACCTCAACAACTTCTAGATACTTATCAACTCCCAAAAGAAAAGGCCCATCACATTTTTCCGTGTAATCTGCATTTTCTTCTGTACCAACAAGAACATATTGTTCATCGACAAAAGTCCACCTGCTAAGGAACTCTTCCAGAAATTCTTGAACACCAAGAGAGTGCCCTTCTGATATATAAAAGCATATCCTGAAAAACAAATTCAGACCAAAATTTTGACAACCACAATTTCCAATGATGCTTTTAGAATCAAACAATATGAAATCGACAAACTTTCAAAAAGGCATTTTAAATACTTATCAAACAAAGAATCCGAAAATGGATAACTTGAGCTGGAGAAAAGAGTACCCAGTGAGAAGAACTTGAACGGGGATAGTAGGAACAAAAGCAAATAATAGTTTGAGCTCGTGCATAATTTCTGATGTCCTGCATCAACCCAAATTAAGTCACATTCATTATGAAAACGGATAACTAGGAGAATTTCTTAAAGATAAACAATCAATGAGCAGTTGAAATGGAATAGAATTTTAAAATAACAAAGAATCTGCAGTTGGGTAACAGCAGGATGAATGTATTCCAAAGAACACATTACTTTGAACTACATATAAAGCCCACTAAATCATTAACTTCCCTGGAAATTTATAAAAATCTCAGCCACAGTAATTTACATCAATTCTGAAGTGATTGCATAATATATAGAAACTACCTAAAGGAAAAGACTGAAAAAGAATTTAACATACACGACAAAAGGAGTAAAAATGTGATTTTAGATATTTTCAGCGGTGCAATCAATCAATTCCACAAAGATTGAAGCTACACTTAAAAGAATAGATGAACATACCTTCCAAGTTCTCTTAAGGACTGGACAAGCACCATACCAGCCGATTCCAACATGTCATACAATTCAAAATGGTCTGTGGCTTCAAGGTCTTCACTATGTTTAGAAAGACGCTTCAAAATAGAGGAGGTTGATGACGCTGCCTCCTCATACATTGAGCAAACAAGGTAGCTGAAAATTATCACAATAAACAATTGGAGACAGAATAGGAGATGGTATTGTATTATAAAATGGGTAATGAAATTAAAGCAAAACTGACCTCTCGGAAAGCTCAATTTCTTCCCAGATTGCAGGGTCGGAGCCTTTGGAACTCATCTCCATTTCACAGTCCTTCTCTGACTTGCCTTGTGAACCGGATTCTACCTGTTGAAATTGAATCAAATGGAGCATTGAATATACCAAATATTAACTTTTGCATGACAACACGTTGCTCAATGCGTACCTCGGTTGAAGACGAGCAATTGCTCTGACTCTCACTCGCCTCAGTCTTCATTCTCAATCGCACGGAAACCTAGTCCCTGGACAGAGCTGGAAATTCAGAGATTCCGTGGAGAAATGTGGAAGTTTGAGGAATGCCACTTGAAATTTTAAGCTATGTACAAGATTACTGAGTGAATATTAATAAATTCTATAATCAGGCCCCCCTAAAAAAAAACTAATGAACACCCCTTTGCCTAAGAAGTACCTGATAGAGCTGGAGAAGGTTGCGAATTCTGTCCTAGTGTTGGAGGTTTCTGCAGACTTTATTGAGGCCGTTATGCATACAAGTTACAACCTTCTATTCTATTGCGCAATTCATACTGATGCTCAAATCGGACTCACAAACAGGAGTGGAGGGAAGGGAACCCAACATTGAGGGGAGAGAAGAAACTGAGGAAGAAGAACGGGCAGGGAGAAAAGGAAAGGGGATAACTGTTTCGTGAGAAATCTCCTTTTCGGTGAGAAACCGAATTTATTTTGAGATTTTCTATTTAAACCTCACACTTCTCCTAGTTCACCCCAACTTTTAATTTAAATTTTCACAATTTTTAAGTAAACCCCATTATCTTCTCAAACTATTTTTAAATACACCTCAAGCTGAAAAAATAAGAAAGAAAAGAGATTTTCTATTTAAACCCCACAAGCTACCTTTAGAGAAGAAAATAAGTTTTTTTTTTTTTTTTTTGGTATGGTGAGTTTGGGGTTGTATGAGTTAGGAAAGTGGGGTTGCTCGGTGTTTAAAAGTTGAAGACATGGAAAATTGGTTTTCCAGGGGGGAAAAGCTTATTACTTGTGTTGCTTGTGTCACTAATATTTTCTGATGATTATAGATGTTTTAAAAAAAGCAATCAACAAAGGGAAGAGAATAAGATCATTACAGCGAAACAATCAACAAGTCTTTCCATCAACTTTCGCACAGATTTCAAAGTGGTAGGCTCGTCAATGTTCAACGTCTTTAAAAGAGAAAAGTAATCTGGCATATGTAGAAGAGTTTGTATTTTTTTTAAACTTAATTTGAAGAGTTGTGGAGTGTGTGCGGTGTGTGCATAGATGTATTAGGGTTAAGTATTAAGTTGGAAGACATTTTTTGTCTTTTTACACAATAATAAAATTTACAGCTTAATGATTTAAGTATTGGGGTGAACTAAGAGAAGTGTGGGGTTTAAATAGAAAAAATCTTTATTTTACCCTTCGTTAATAAATAGAAAATTAGATTGTGTTAAAGTCAGATAACAAGTAATAGATTTTGAAAAATTATGGTGACATTTTAAATTTTTTTTTTTAAATATGACAAATTAAAACTGATGTATAAGTTCAGGTGAGATCGCTATAAAAATCCCTTTATTTTATCTTTTAAATATTTTTACTTCTATGTAATGGTTTCTTACATTGTTACTCTCATTTTATTAAATTACTAGAGCCTTAAGTGTCCCAATTGATTTTTTTAAAAGAAAAAGAAGAAAACCAATTGTAAGTGATTTGGCTTTGGTGATAGCTTGTAAGCAACAATTGCACACAACGAGGGATAGTAAATGAGATATTTTGCTTGATATAGAGCAAGAACTGAGATCTCTCCTTCTCCTCTCCCATTTTGAGAGTCGTTAGCTCATCCTTACTCGAAATTATACCTGACAATATCGTACACGACCTGTTAACACGACACGAATTAGCAAAAAAATTCAGTATTCAGGTCTGGGTTATCGTGTCGTGTTGATATCTCGTTGACCTATTAGCCACACGTTAAGCTAAAGGGTCATGTCGTGTCGTGTCAATTCGGGAATATCCGCTAACCCATTAAGCTAAGGGGCATTTTTGTAAATTTATATATTTCTTTTTTTTTCTTCTTCTTTTTCTCCTTCTCTTTCTTCTCTTTCATCTCTTCCTCCCCTATTCCCCCAACTCTCCCACTGTCTTTCTTTTTTATTCCTCTCTCTCTCTCTCTCTCTCTCTCTCTCTCTCTCTCACTATGCCACCCTCTTTCTCCTCCTCCTTAAGCGAACCCTCTCTCTCACTGGTTGTTGATTTTTTTTCTTTTTTTGGGTTTGTTGCCGATTTGCTTATATCATGTAACTCCAATTGTGATTTATTGGTTTTAATTTATTATGTTTTGTGAAATTTTGGTTCTATGGATATAGGGTTGAGAGGGTGATGTGATTAATGAGTGTTTTTCAGTCTTTAAAAGGAGGTTGAATTGATATATTAATAGTTCGATTCTCTTGGGTTAAGCCCAGGAGAGGTATGTTGGGCAGTAATGAAGGTTTATGGATTGGGGAAGGAGGAGAGAAAGAGGAAGAGGGGGTTGCGCAGTGGTTCTGTATGTGGTTTTTTTTTTTTTCAATTTTGTTTTCAGTTTTTTTAATTCTTAACATCTGAAGCGGGTCATGTCGTGTGATTCACGAATTGTAATAGGTGGTGTTCGTGTTTGACATTTTCCACCCGTTTTCTTATTGTGTCATGGCATGTCAACCCGTTACGACAAACGGGTTTACACGAACACTACAAACATGGCACGAATGCTAGGCCTACTCAAAATGGGTGTTTTTCCCTTGAGCTATGTCTCAAATTTGGGGCTTCTTACCTCTTATTTTGATTTCTTTCCTTTTTCTCTGTTTTCCCTTCGTTTATGCCCAATCCTACAAAACCTTAATATGTACTATCTCCCTTTCCTTTCTCCCCCACCCACCATCCCTCTTCACCCTCCACTTCTCATATCCACAATCCCATCATCCCCCCTCTATTTTGATGTAGTCCACCGCTTGTCTACGATTGGTCCTCAAAGATTCTCAATCATCTGTTAGACAATTTATGTCTTAAACCACTTTAATGTGGTCTTCTAATCATCATAGGAGAGCTAGGTCTCTGTATTGATTAAGAACTTAATTAGAATTGGTATTTTGGTTCTCAGGGAAGTTGTGTTTTATATGAATCCTTGTTCCAAACAGTTTCCTTATTGTTGATAGATTAGAACATCTAATTCTAATGGAATTAGAAGAGCTCTAGTTTTCCTTGATGGGCAAGGTGACTTGAGCTTTGCTTTAAATACCAAGTCCTTTCTCAGCCAATAAGATAAGCTCTATAGTATTCAAACCCCATCTAGAATTCAGGCATAAGGAATCGGTTTTGAGAAGAAGATCTTGGCGACATACTGGTTCATATAGCTTGGTAGGATCAATGACTTATTTTCAAGGTTAGTGTTTTAATATGCGCAGCCTATATGGTTTAACATGTGATATCAAAGCTAGGTTGTATGTTTTAGAACCTAAAAGGAACTAATCGAAGCATGTTCTAACAAGAACTAAAACAATTGAAACAAAAGTTTAATCCACTAGATACCATGCTGCAAATCGTTAGAACTCTAAATTGTATGGAGCATGGTTTTACTCTTTCACTTTTCTATTTATATAGATCTGTTAAGCATGTTTCATATATATGATTTTTGTTATCTATGCTTGAAGGCTAAAGATCAAGGTTTCAAGAAACCTTGTTTCAACTAAGCGAGCCACATCAGCTTAGTTGATTAAAGAATCTTGCATTCAAAGAAACTAGTCAAAACTGCACAATGAATGGATATTAACAAGATTACCTTATGCCCACAGATGTTGGTGATCTTGTTTATAGAAGTTTATTGTGGCGTGGTGCAAGACATGAGGTACATGAGTTAGTAGAGTTTTCTTTTTGTCCACAGATGTAAGAAAACTATCTATGAAAGAAATTCATGTATCGTTTGTTTTGGTAATCACTAAAACATGTTCAATTTTCTGCCTACAGGTGATAATTGATAATGTACAAAAATTGGGGAAAGTTTGTTTATATACTTGTCTGCTCTCTTAAATCTCAGTTATCAACACCACAAATTTCAACACCATCGAAACACTGATTGGTTCCAACTACAAGAGATGAAAAAGGGATCTTGAAATAGCTCTAGGTCTTTTGGACATAGATGACAGCATGCTGACATATTTAGCACTTGAGTCACTGCCAAATGACTTCAAGCAGATTAAGAGCAACTATGTGACACAAAAGGAATCATGGACACTAGATGAGTTGATTGCAGTTTCAATGCAGGAAAAACATAATATTAAGGAAAAGAAAACCATCAATGTGATTCAAGCCACTGATGAAAACAGTAGCAAGAAAGAAAAATCGATTGGAATTAAGAAACTAAAATGTTATTTCTGCAAAATGACTGGACACATGAAGAAAGAATGTAGAAAATATAAGAGATGTTTGGAACAGAAACAAGCAAGAGGTAATGATATTTCAATTTGTTTGGAATCGACCCTAGTTGATATATTTAGTGACTCTTGGTGGCTTGACAGTGGGGCAACTGTACATGTTTCTAATTCCTTGCAAGGATTCACAACCAAGAGGGTGCCAACTAAGGATGAAATAAAAGTGTATGTCGGCAATGGAATTCAAGTGAAGGTGGAGTTCATTGGAGACATCAAGATTAGATTAGAGTCTGGTTTTATTTTGGATTTGATAGATGTAGTTTATGTTCCTGCTATGACAAGGAACTTAATTTATGTTTCTAGGCTTGCTAAAGCTAAGTTTGAGCTAGTGGTCAATGATTTTGGATTCTCTATTTTAAGAAATAAAATTTTAGTTAGGAATGGAACCCTTGTGAATGGAATGTATCAATTAACTGTCCAAGCATCTGATCACATTATGAACATTGCAAGCACCAGCAAAATTGAAAATAAAACTGAATCATCTCAATTGTGGCATAAGAGACTTTGCCACATTTCCAAAGAAAGAACAAAATCCCTCTGCAAAGAACATGTATTGCCACCACTCAACTTAACTGAATTGAATGAGGTCTGCATAAACTGTGTAAAAGGGAAGCTCACAAATACAAGCAAGAAAGAAGCAATTAAAAGTACAAGTTTACTAGAACTTATTCACACTGACATTTGTGGACCTTTCCCAACACCGACTCATGATGGATTTAAGAATTTTATTACCTTCACATATGAATTTTTAAGATTTGGTTATGTATATATGATAACATAGAAATCAAGTGCACTAGATATGTTTAAAGTGTTTAAAGCATAAGTAGAAAATCAACTCAACCTTAAAATTAAGGTAGTGAGATCAAACAAAGGTGGAGAATTCTATGGAAAATTTGATTAGGCAAGCAAAAATCCAGGACCCTTTGCAAAGTTTCTGTAACAAGAAGGAATTGTTGCGCAGTACACAAATTCTGGAACTCCATAGCAGAATGGAGTTTCAGAGAGAAGAAATCGAACCCTCAAGGATATGATGAGAAGTATGATGGCTTGCACAAATTTTCCGATTTTTCTATGGGGAGAAATTTTAAAAACAGCAAACTATATTTTAAACAGAGTTTCAAACCAAGAGTGTGAATCAAATTCTTTATGAAATTTGGAACAACCAAAAGCCAAAATTAAATCATCTCAGAATTTGGGGCTGTAAAGCAGAAGCTAGACTGTATAATCCTATGGAAAAGAACTAGATTCGAAGACCACTAGTTGTTTTTTCATTGGATATCCAGAGAGAACTAAAAGCTACAGATTTTACTATCCAAATCACACAACTAGGTTTATGGAAATTGGAAGAGCAGTGTTTATAGAAGAAGGAAGTGACAGTTTTGAAGAAAGGGAATTATTTTTTGAAGAAATAACAGAAGAAGAAAATTCACATTCTCAAGAGAACAACAAAAGTGAATTGAGGGTTATGCCGAATACAGTTTTGAGTAATGAAGAAGTCTTACTTCAGCTACAAACTACAATTGATCCGGCACAAACTGAAGTGGATATTGATCCACCAGAAATTCAACACCATGACCAACAGATTCCAGAAATCAGAAGGTCATAGAGAGGTAGAAGACCAGCTCTGCCAGATGATTATCTTGTATACTTGCAAGAAACTGATCATTGCGAACACAATTTAGATGACCCAATAACATTCAAGCAGGCCATTACAAGTTCAGAAAATAAAAAAATGGTTGGTGGCCATGAAATCAAAGGTAAGTTCAATGGAAAAGAATAAAGTATGGCAATTGGTCCCACTGCCTCAAGGCTGCAAACCTATAGGATGCAAGTGGATTTACAAAACTAAAAGAGATTCAAGGGGATTTATTGATAGATATAAAGCTAGGCTTCTGTCAAAAGGATTCACACAACAACAAGGAATCGATTACAATGAAACTTTTTTACCAGTCTCTACCAAAGATTTGTTTAGAGTTATAATGGCCTTAGTTGCTCATCTCAATATGCATCTTCATCAAATGGATGTAAAAACCGCATTCTTGAATGGAAATCTCTCTGAAGAAATATATATGAAACAACCTGAGGGTTTCATTCAAGAAGGTGGAGAAGGATTGGTCTGTGAATTAAAGAAATCCATTTATGGATTAAAACAAGCATCCAGGCAGTGGTATTTGAAGTTTGATGAAGTGGTTAAGTCTCATGGTTTCATTGAAAGTCCAATGGACGAATGTATATACATCAAGGTCAGTGGGAGCGATTTTATTTTTCTCATTCTTTATGTTGATGATATACTCTTAGCAAGTAAAAATTTGACACTGCTACATGACACACAGGCTTTTCTGTCACAAGCTTTTGACATGACATATCTTGGAAAAGCATCATATGTGTTAAGAATTGAAATCAGTCGAGACAGAGAAAGGGGTTTTCTAGGCTTATCTCAGAAGGGATACATTGAGAAGGTATTAAAAAGGTTTAACATGCTAAACTGTGCAGGGGGAGAAGTGCCAGTAGCAAGAGAGGATGGAAATGGCTGACAGACCTTATGCCTCTCTAGTGGGAAGTTTGATGTATGCTCAAATCTGTTCCAGACCAGATTTAGCCTTTGCAGTGAGTGTTTTGGGAAGATTTCAGTCTAATCCGGGACAAGCACATTGGGTTGTGGCAAAGAAGATACTGAGGTACCTGCAGAGAACTAAAAATCATAAACTGGTTTATAGACAGAGTGAGGATTTAGAGGTGGTAGGTTATGCAGATGCAAACTTAGGAGGTTGTGTTGATTCATTGAAATCTACTTCAGGTTTTGTATTCTTGTTTGAAGGTGGTGTTGTGTCTTGGAAAAGTGTGAAGCAAACTCTCGCTGCAACTTTAACAATGCAGGCAGAGTATATTGCTTGTTATGAGGCAACAAGTCAAGCTATTTGGCTCAAGAACTTTATCACAAGTTTCAAGTTGTGGAATCAATCGAAAAGGATTCAGACTTGGAATGACAACAATTTTGTTGTTTTCTTCGCCAAGAGCAATAAAAGGACATCAGGTAGCAGACACATAAAATTCGAGTATCTGTCAGTAAAGGAAGATGTTAAAGAAGGCCTTGTAAAGATTGACCACATTGACACTCACTCTATGGTAGCAGATTCATTGACTAAAGGATTACCAAATGGAGTTTTTCAAAGGCATGTTAGGAATATGGGACTATTTTCAAGTTTAGATGAGTGCAATCAGTGAGAGTTATTTGAGTAGTCTATCTAGAGTTCATAAAGCATGCAATGTTTTTCTAGCTATTTCCAATTGTTTTTATTTAGCTAGTTTTGCTTTTTATTCAGTTTTGCAGATTACTTGTTCTTGAATTAATTTGCTTGTCATGACAAATGAATATGGTGGTATCGATTTGTGGAACAAATTAGCTATAAAGATTTCATATGATATCTATTCATGAAAGTGTCAAGACTATTTTTGCAGGAAGAGATTGTAAAATCTCAAAATTATAACTGAGATGATAATGAGACTAAAAACACATTTACAGTAAGTCATGTTCATATTTTAATTCTAAACCCTTATAAAGATCTTGGGTAGCTTAACTCAATACATCTTGATAGCTCCATCCAGTTTTTTTTATTGTTGACAATGGCTTGTTAAGGAACAAATAGGAGAATGGCCATAAAGAAGTCATACAAAGGCTTTGATGATTATTTGACCAAGTGGGGGAATGTTAGACAATTTATGTCTTAAACCACTTTAATGTGGTCTTCTAATCATCATAGTAGATCTAGGTCTTTGTATTATTAAGCACTTAATTAGAATTGGTGTTTTGGTTCTTAGGGAAGTTTTGTTTTATATGAATCCTTGTTCCAAACAGTTTCCTTATTGTTGATTGATTAGAACATCTATTTCTAATGGAATTAGAAGAGCTCTAGTTTTCCTTGATGGGCAAGGAGACTTGAGCTTTGCTTTAAATACCAAGTCCCTTCTTAGCCGATAAGATAAGCTCTACAGTATTCAAACCCCATCTAGAATTCAGGCATAAGGAATCGCTTTTGAGAAGAAGATCTTGGCAACATACTGGTTCATATTGCTTGGCAGGATCAATGGCTTATTTTCAAGGTTAGTGTTTTAATATGTGTAGCCTATATGGTTTAACATCATCGCCCTCCGCTCCTCAGTTCCACGGCTGCCGCTCTCATCGCTCTTCCTCGATGGGGATGCGAATACAGTGCAGTTTGCACTAGTTTCTTGCACTTTGAGCACTTTTGTGCCAGTGGCTTGCTCACCTTCATTTTTTGTTCAAATCTTTGCTATATCTTCGAACCGATTACTCCTTGGTGGTGGTGATGGATTTGCAATTGGGAGCGTAGGTGGTGTGATTTAATGGTTTCTATCTAGGATTTTTTTTTTGTTGATGTATTTCTGGGCTTTATTTGTTTATTTGGGGATCAACTTAATTAATTTTATGTTTTGTATCTTTATCTTGGGCCTCTCTACTTTAGTTGTTGGTAATGGGCTTCATTTAGTTTGGGGTTCTCTTTTTTGTAATGCTTCTTTCTCTTAATGAATAGAGTTACCTTGACAAAAAACAAGTTTCTTCATTTTGTAGCAAGCATAATATTGACATTCTCAACATATATAGATGATGTGTTCATAACTTGAGGAAGATAACGGCGTAGAGTAGAGGAAATGACAAACCTTCATTGTTATTGTGTTGGTCTCTTTTACACAGTCATTGATAAAGAACTTCAAGGATTAAATAATATCTTCAATAAGATAAATACCAAGTTCCTTTTTTGTATGTTATGTTTGAGGCAAGATGATTCATTCTTGGCTTTTGATAAGCAAAAACTACTTTTTCTTACTCAATTTTATGTAAAATATTTTTTTTACTGAGAGCTAGCACTTGAAGACCAACTTGGGACATATATTTGCTAATGCCTGAAATTTGTACAACCAATTAGAGTGGAGTCAACCTCAGTCAACTCTCCCTTGAGAGTGTTCCTAGGCTAACTTGGGGTGTTTGAAGTTGTGTGTTGATCTTACTTAAAGTGGCCAAGTAAGGATAAGATTTTAGCCATAAATTCTTGCAAGAAAACAAGAAATATTATAAACCACAATTCCAATTATACTTTTACCAGTCTCTTTTGTGCATGAAAGCAATACTGCAATAATGTGAAGAAGTGATTTTGTTGCTCAAACTTAAAGCTGCTTTTAGCTAATATCTTTAAAGAGAACATATTAGTGTCCCCTTTACTACTGTAAATCATGGCAATAAGTAATCATGTATTTCTTGTTGGAGGTAATGGATGAGCTTGAACAACTGTTGGATGATTATGATGATATCATTGACCTTTACTTGTCAAGAAAGTTGGCTGCTGCATCTTCACCAGTAGTTGGACGACCTTTAATTGAGGTATAACATTGTGTACTTCTTCTTCGTCTTATTTTAGTGGAGCTATATACTAATTGGCTCGTAATACCTCTGTGGGCTTATTTTATGCAGATTGATGACACCTTGAACAAATTGTTAATTACTAATTGTTTAACTTCTCAATTTTGGTTATTGGCTTGATTGTGACCCTCCCCTGGCCTATAGATTTTAGGAACCCTTGCTTTTGCTGATCAAGATGTGTATCTGGTGTGAGATTTTGTTCTCAATATTTTTCATTAGTTTTCTGTTTGAATAAATATTATTCAACTTTTTGATGTTCATATGATTATTTGTTCTAATCTAGTTTGCAAGAACAAGTTCTTCAACTAGTAATTGTGAAATTGGAAGTTTGACAATGCTTGTAGTCCTATTTTATCAAATTTGTTTATGTATTGTAGAGTTTGGTTTCCATGTTCTTTTTCACGAAATGTAACTAACCAACTTTCTAGACCATGCTTGACAAGGATTTTGAAGTGTAATTATACTATGATGGTACAATTTCCCTTCATTTCCATTTGGGTAAGTGTAACTTGACAATGAATATGTTGATCTTCCTAATATGTATGACACATTTAAAAAAAGAAAGAAAGTGAAAACTCTCTCTTTTGGGCTATCTTATGGTTGGAAGGGAAGAAAATAGTTATACTTATTATATGAATGGATTGTATTGTTATAAGGTGATTATTAAAAAAATAAAATTTAATATCACAAAGTGCAAAAGAGTGTTGTTGAAATGTAAAACAATAGCACGCGCATAAGCTTTGTTAAAGTGTTTTTTTCTTGTAGTGATGAGAACCGCACTGAGTTCTCCCTTAGATCTCGTGACGAACCTGTGCCTATCTAACACTTGGTAGATGTCGAGCCCAAACTACCAACTTACCCTTCTTAAAACGAAACCAAAGCACTATGCCAAATTTTACTTTACACTACACCACAAGGAAAATAAAACTGCCTTAGGGTTAGACTCCTACTAGAAAATCGGTAGAGTTTCCCCTGAAAAAGGCTCAACCCAACAACACCACCTGCAAAAACATAGTTTAAAACCCAAACGTTCAGCATGCACAAGATAAGTCCACAAACTGAAACAAGTAATCTGAATGGCCATCGGCCTCACAACAATTCAGGGATATATCAGAGCATAAATGCCCTCAAGTGGTGGTCCAGTACTTGTTGACTGTCTGAGGGGGCGTAAAACAGTAAAGTTGTGAGTTGACAAAAATAAATGTTATCAAACATAATACGAACATACTAACCCCGCCGTTTAAAAACCATTTGAAAACCATTCAAACTTCCAATATATATATATATATATATATATATATATTCGTATAGGAAGACGAGATTCCATATATACATAACTCATGTGAAGAGATAAGTCAACAATGAACATAAAAACTAAAATTTAATCAAATTCAATATAAAACATCTCAAAACTAAAAATACTTTCCACCTAGGTATACCCCATAAAATCCGTCAATTTCTAGTACCATACATGTGGAACTATCCACTCCACATGTATGACACATCCTAGCAGAATCGGGGGACATGAGGTTAGCCCAAGACCCAAATACTAGCAGCATCAGAGGACACGAGGTCAGCCCGAGGCATAAATCCTAACATAATCGGGTGACACGAGGTCAACCTGAGACGCAAATCCTTGCACCACATGGTTCGGGCCTCCTCGAGACTTGTGGGGCAATGTCATACGTGCGTAGACATTTTAATTTCCGAAGGCAAATGGGATGTCTGAGAACATCATAATATCTAAAGGCAACCAATATCCCGAAAGGCACAATGTTTTCGAAGGCAACAACTAGGGTACCAATGGTGGGTTTGAAAACCTTTCCTGAATATGTTATAAAACCCTTTCCCAAATCCTTTCTCAAATCCAGTTCTCAAACCATTCTCAATTTTCCAGTCTAACATCATTTAACAACATGCATAAACATTTAAAATCATTTCAAACCAAAACTGAATAATAAATCATAAACGATTTGGAAAGTAAAAACCATAAGTAAACCATTTTAAAAAATCATCATAGCATGAAAACCATTTATAAGACAAATGTCCACTTGCTGTGGGTCCAAGTGCGCTCAACCCTAATTAGTGCTTCCGAAGCAGTACATGGCATCTGTGAACCTATTTGAAAGGATACAACCATCAGTAAAACAATAGTTCCAAATAGGACTTAAAAGTGAATTCTAGCTTTCTTTGAACACTAAGTGTGTGAAACCCTAAAGGATCGGTCCGGTAGTTCTCAAACAAACAGTGCCTAATAGGCAAAACCCCGATCGTTGGTCAAACGACGAAGTCTCACCAATCCGAATGTACCATCATGCTCGGGACGACGTGGGTTGAATTATAGGGCAAAGTGGGCTGCCATTGGGTGGCCTACAAGCCGCCACCCGTTGTCGGCAGTGGCGAGTAGCTTGAGGAAATGGTTTCCTGTAGTGTTCAGTAGATATCTACAAAATTTGTGATCTTTTAGGTAGGATGAAAACAAGATTTTTCTTCAATCATTTCCCCTTTGCACTTTTGTAGGATGAGTATATAAGCCAATGGCACTCTTTGAATCTACTAGATTTTTCTTCTTAGATATTCAATAGAAAACAAGGAGGGAAATGGAGAACATTTCAGATTAGTTTTTTAAAAGTTTTCTTGGCCCCCTTTTCAAGATAATATGTCATGTGAGGACTTCAAGAACTTTAGGAGTTGCAAAAAGCATTACCCTAAACATGGGCAGTCTAAGTCTAGCGATGGTTATTTTAACTCAGGTAGCATTTGATAATTGATACGAATTGTTGAAAGTACAATATGAAACAATATGAAATGCACAAAATTTCAAATAGACATGTTAAATACTCATCAAACAAAGAATTAGAACAAGGATAATTTGAGCCAAAGATAAGAGTACCCAGTGAGAAGAACTTGAACAGGGATAGTAGGCACATAAGCAAATAATAGCTTGAGCTCATTCAGAATTTCTGATATCCTGCATTAACCCAAATTAAGTCACATCCATGATAAAAAAAAGTCATAACCAGGAGAAGTTCTTAAAGATAAGCAATCAATGAGCAGTTGAAATAGAATAGAGATTTTAAAATAACAAAGAATCTACAGTTGGGTAACACCCGGATGAATTTATTCCAGAGAACACATTACTGTTGAACTACATACAAAGCCCCTAAATAATTAACTTCACTGGAAATTTATAAAAATCTCAGCCATAGTGATTTACATCAATTCTGAAGTGATTGATGCAAATTCAATCGCATCTTTATTTGTTGTGATTAGTGTTGTTAGAGCATCATGCAAGCATTGTGAAATGCTTTGAGAGAAGCAACAAATCCAAGTCATGGAAGCTATTCAAAATCATGAAATTCCAAGTGGTAAAGGCTTAAATCAAGAGACTCGTTGGTGTTCAAATTGCGGGTGATACTCATTGGTGTTCAAATTATGGTAATCTAATGAGTATGTTTTTTATGTTCTCTCCTATAGTTGGGGTGCTTGTATTAATTATTGAAAATGGAGAAAATTCTGATCAAATAAGTGAAGCAAATAATTTGTTTGAGTTGATGCAATCTTTCCATTTTATATTTTTGTCTCTTCTTGATTAAAGGAATATTGGAAATTACAACTAATTTGTCCGAACTATTACAAAGGAAAGATAAAAAAATATTGTAAATGCTTTGGCTTTGGTCACAGCTAGTAACCAACAATTGCACATAATGAGGGATAATGAATGAGATATTTTGCTTGATATAGGGCAAGAACTAAGAACTCTCCTCCTCCTTTCCCGCCTTAAGAGTCGTTGGTTGATCTTTACTCAAAATAAGTGTTTTTCCCTTGAGTTATGTCTCATATTTGGGGCTTCTTGCCTCTTATTTTGATTTCTTTCCTTGTTCTCCTTTTACCCTTCTTTTATGTTTATTTGGGTGTCCACTTGGTTAATTTTAGGGAGCTTCACTAATATACCCAAAATAGGAGCTGAAATTTAAAATTAAAAAAACCCCAACATGGAATGCACGTTAGAAACACACCCAAATCCATTTACTATATAAGAAATTGGTGTTGAAGTTCCTATAATTTCCTATAAATTACAGGACTGCCACTGATGCCCAACAAAAAAAAAAACTCAAAAAACACCCAAAACAAGCCCAGCCCAATTTTATAAAAAAGCCCAAACTTTTTTTTTTTGGTTACAAAAAGTCCAAACATTTTATTACAACACAAAACTGTCTCGAAAACCGTAACTTCAAGCAAGCATCTTCATTAACCCATCTCTGTAAAACGTCTCTTCATTTCATCGTCTTCATCATTTATGCAAACTGAAACTCCATAACTACCACCAAGCTTGATCTACTATCAAAAACCAACACCACACATTAACCTCCACCTACAAAACAAAGACAAAATTTCAGAGAACAATTTCAACAAGAAAAGGCTTCAAAGGTAAGACATTTAAAAACCAAACCTTTATTGTAATGTTGATTAATTGCTGTAAAGTTCCAGTTTATGGTAATAACAGTATTTTAGATTCGAATCCAAGACAAAATCTTGAAACTATATTGGATTTTCACTATTGGACTAATTGTCTATGACTATAAAATAATTGGTTTTCAGCAACTCAAAAAAGAAAGAGATATTTAGTCAAATACAGATTCTTAACACTACTAGTTTACTGTCATGTTGATTAATTGTTGTAAAGTTCCTGTATAAGGTAAGAACACTACTTGTTTCCTATGGAATCCTAATTCTAATGCATGTCGACCACTGTAAAGTTCCAGTCTAAGGTAATAACACTCCTAGTTTCCTATGAAATTCTATTTTTAATGCATATCTACCACTGTAAAGTTTCAGTCTAGGGTAATAACAATATTTTAGATTCGAATCTAAGACAAAATCTTGAAACTACATTGGATTTTCATTATTGAACTGATTGCATAGGACTATAAAATGGTCGGCTTTTAGCAACTCAAAAAAGAAAGAGATATTTAGTCATATACCTATTCTTAACACTGCTAGTTTACTTTCATGTTAATTTATGATTGTAAAGTTCCAGTATAGGGTAATAACACTGCGTGTTTCCTATGAAATCCTATTTCTAATGCATGTCTACCATTGTAAAGTTCCAGTATAAGGTAATAACACTACTAGATTCTTCTGAAATCCTATTTCTAATGCATGTCTACCCATTTGTAAAGTTCCAGTATAGAGTAATAACACTACTAGATTCCTCTGAAATCCTATTTCTAATGCATGTCTAATCCTTGTAAAGTTCCAGTATAGGGTAATAACACTACTAGATTCCTCTGAAATCCTATTTCTAATGCATGTCTAACCCTTGTAAAGTTCCAGTATAGGGTAATAACACTGCTAGATTCCTCTGAAATCCTATTTCTAATGCATGTCTACCCCTTGTAAAGCTTTAGTATAGGGTAATAACACTGCTAGATTCCTCTGAAATCATATTTCTAATGTATGTTAACTCCTTGTAAAGTTCCAGTATAAGGTAATAACACTGCTAGTTTCATATAAAATTCTATTTCTATGCATGTCTACTACTGTAAAGTTCCAATATAAGGTAATAACACTGCTTGTTTCCTATGAAATCCTATTTATAATGCATGTTTGTAAAGTTCCAATATAAAAGGTAATAACACTGCTACCTAACAACAAATTCTAGTTGACTCAAAAACCAATAGTGCATAAACAAAACAAAAACACGAATATACTCAAATTCAAATGAAAAAAAAATACCTCAATTAATATGATAACCGAATCAAATATCATAAATTTGTAACCACAACTCAAACCAAAACACAAAAGCAAATCCACAACCAAACAGAATCTGAAATCAATCCAAATTATAAACAAAAAGAAATTAAAATCACAATTTAAAACTCAAACGAATATATAAATACAAATTAGAACGCAATCAGAAAATCTAATAGCTTATCTCCAAATCGACAATAACAAAAATAAACATATAAAATCAAGAAGAATTGGATCTACATTTCAAAATTAAACTCCAAAACTGCAAAAATTATGAAAACTTAACAAGCAACTTAATTAATCGAACATGAAATCACCCAAATCATACTACAATAAAACAAAATATGAATTCAAATTAAAAAATAGGATTTTATATTGAGCCAAGTCACTAATGCACCATGAGCCATTTCATCCCCTGAATCCGCCAAGTCATTGTCCATTTGCTCATGTTGCAAATCCTCCAAATTTTTCACAGATCTAGCATCTAATGGATTGCCAGTGCCAGTGCCTCTGACTTCAGCTTCTGTCATGCCATTTGGACTAACATGCTTGAAGGCAGAGCCTTTGTCAACTCCATCTTCCAAAGCATTACTGCTTGATGTTTCGTGAATTAAGATGGCTACAAAGTTTTGATCCACGGGCTTGGAAAGGGGTCTCCTAGTTTTCCTATATCCAAAAGACGAATTAATTAGAATTAGAAGAAATAGTTACCTTACACAATCAGAATCCTATTACTTCATCATTCTTATTCTTTTTTAGAGAGAGAGAGAGAGAGAGAGAGAGAGAGAGAGAGAGTTACTTGAGAACAGAGCTTAGGATTTCATCATCAAAATTGAGGTGGAAGAACAAAAACTGAAAATTGGGGTTGAAGATGAAGATGAGAGACTGGAGGTCGTGAGTTCTGATATGGTGTTTATTCGGAATTCCAATTTTATGTTAAAAGGGTAATAAAGGTATTTCATCTTAATAATTAAATTAAAAAATATACAGCTGTTGATTTTTGGGTTTATTTTGGATGTGTTTATATATGTTAAATAGTATAGGGTATTTTTATAGTTTTATGTCTAGAAATGAGTATTTAACTAATTTTCTATTAATTTTATGTTTTGTGTCTTTATGTTGGGCCCCTGTACTTTAGTTGTTGGTGATGGGCTTCATTTAGTTTGGGCTTCAATTTTTTGTAATGCTTCCCTCTCTTAATAAATAGAGTTACCTTGACCCAAAAAAAAAAAAAAGTTTCTTCATTTTGTGGCAAGCATAATATTGATATTCTCAACATAAATGATGTGTTCATAACTCAAGGAAGATCATGATGTAGAGTGGAGGAAATGACAAACCTTCATTATTATCGTATTGGTCTCTTTTACACAGTCATTGATAAAGAATTCAAGGATTAAATAATAGCTTCAATAAAGTAAATACCAAGTTCCTTTTTTGTATGCCATATTTGAGGCAAGATGATTCATTCTTGGCTTTTGATAAGCAAAAACTACTTTGTCTTACTCAATTTTATGCAAAATATTTTTTTGACTGAGAGCTAGCATTTGAAGACCAACTTGGGACTTATATTTTCTTATGCGTGAACTTCGTATAACCAATTAGAGTGGAGTCAGCCTTAATCAACTCTCCCTTAAGAGCGTTCCTAGGCTAACCTGGGGTGTTTGACGTTGTGTGTTGATCTTACTTGGAGTGGCTAAGTAAGGATAAGATTTCAGCCGTAAATTCCTATAAGAAAACAAGAAGTGGTCACTAAAAAGTGGTGGTAGGGGGAGCCACCCACCCCTCCTTAGAGGAGGTGTGAAAATATATTATACTCAAAATAGAGAAAGTTCATATTACAGTTTAGGTGGAAAAGTACTCATTTTTTAATCTTGAGAGGATGACTTCCTTTTTTGGGTTGTTTTGATTCGGGACTGAAGGTTAGTTAGTGACGTGGCACCTTATGGGCGGTTGGCAGTGGCAGCCTGACATGTGTCTCTATTTTTGAGGGAATCAAGTCTCATTGAAATATTAATGAGCTTACTAGTATTTTTAGGTGGGTAGCGTATGGGCTTTTGGGTGAAACACATAGGGGCCTGGCCTGCTGAGGGCAATGTGATTGAACACGTTGTGATGACCTAGGTTTTACAAGCTATGGACATGACTACTATATTGCTTGTGCATTCTATTTGCTTATTTGTTGTTTGAGTGTGTTATGTGCTAAGTTTCATTGAATTTTTTTATTTAAGTTTTACAATTCCAGGATTTAGATATTTTGCCTATAAGTATATTTTAATGTGATCAGAAGCCAACTCAAATCACCTATGTTCTTACGTTATGAAATGCTCAAAGTTCACATAAAAACTCAAGCTGTGTCACCTACTTGGTTATGTATCACGTTTGTATCCACAGCTGCACATGGTAAGACAAATTACATTTGAGGACATGATAAGTATTTTTTGAAGGAAATCTTTTGCTTATTTAAAATGATCATTTGAACATCCATGCAATCAACACTTGATTTGGCTACGGAAGCTTTGGATTTAATACATGAATTCAAAAATAAAATCTTTATTCCATATCTTTTGGCCTAACAGGATTAAAGCACACAGACTCTTCTAAATCCTATTAGAGAGAGAGATTAAAAAGATTCCCCCTGAAGCTATAACTTAGGCTAAGCTCTGAAGGTTGATCAACCTAGGGAGGGCCTTCATCCAAAGAGATTCTCCAAGAAAGTCACACAAGTGCATGGACTCTGACTTTATACACACCAAAGGAAGAAGATAGAGAAAGAAATGAGTAACCACAAGGAGGTGGAGGTGCTAGCACCACCTCTTGTGGTCACTGACCATGGTAGAGGGAGAGAGCGCATGGTGTTGCCTCTTTCTCCTCTCAGCTTCCAAAAACCCTAAGATGACTCAATGACATGGCTATGTATTAATATGCGAAGTCATTTTAAGTTGGGTCACCTGAGCTTTGATTAAATAATTAATCTCTATTACCTAATTAATTATTGATCATCATCTCCTAATTATTTTCCATCTCTCACCTTTATGGGTGTGTGATCCATTAGGTTTTAATCGACAAGGCAGTGGACGATTAAGACTCTCTGAGGTGGTTTAAGATTGAAATCACACATTTTTTAACCCAATAAGATCCTTGAGGTGGTTTAAGAATGAAAGAACAAATTTTTTAGTTAAAGCTTCCGTTGAAATGTTCTCTTTGTATGATTTGTTGCTTCAATGAACCAAGTTTTATGAAAACCTATTCACTCTCTTTATCTAGTCACTCTCTTTGGTGTCGATTAGAAGAACCACCACATTAGTTGCCTCCTCTATCTCTGTCCTTCCCAATAAAATGGATTTCGACCCTATTGATCCAATAGAGAATCGGACATCTTGGGTGAAGACCTACTTCAGGAATAATTTTTTATTTTATTTTACTTGCAGCTACCAATTCGCTTGGAACAAAACTAACCTTGAATTCCAAAGAAATGCTCTGCTTGTTATTAGCAAGTAAGTGCGTCAATTCCATGTACATAATAGCTTCTTTTCTTGTTTTAGTAATATTGTTGGTTCAGATAATGGTTTCTTGATTTGCACAACTCAAAGTATGAGAAGTTTGATGCTTTCGTACCGTACATTGACATGAACTGTTTGGATCGCTACATATTAGCTGGTGGTTCGTACCGTACGGATAAATTGTTTCATTGGTTTAATAAATATTATTCAGAATAATTATATTGGTCAAATAAAGAGAAGTAGTTTCCTATTTTATTACTGTGATGGGTGGTAAGTGATTATGGGCTTCACTAGGAAATGGGTCATCTCTCTGCCTATAATAGTGCACATACCCATTTTAGGTGTACACTGATGAAAACACGTGTTAGGGTTTTCTAACGTGCAAAAAACTAGAAAGAGAAACCTATTTCCTCTACATTGGCGGCTCACTTACGGATCGCTCAAGACAAATATCTTGATATGGTAGATGACTAATCATTCAAGGTATGTATGTATTTTAAGTCTAATTCAATTTTAGTTTGGGCATCTCTGTGTGCATGCATCAGAATTAATTTTATCGATCATCACTATGTTCATCTTGATTGATAATTGTTAAGCACATAATTCAAATCAATGAAAAGTATTGAATGTTGTTATATGTTATGGTGAAGCACTGAAGTGCATATATTTTATGATCACATATACTTGACAATAGTTCATATATATGCTAGACCTATCCAATGTTTCACTTTTATGCCATATTAATTTTGAAAAAATTGCATAATATTTGCACGGAATTAAGAATGGTGATTATATTCAATGAATTTGTAATTGGATGATCTATTATGTATGGACTGCTTACGAACTTATGTTACAGAGATCCTGGTATAGACATGTATAATGAGTTAAAGTTATTAAAAAATAAATAAACATATTGTATTTCATTGTCAATGTACTTTGTCTTATGAGGAGAGACAATCTATTGTTTTATTGTCCATTATTGTGTTAAAAAGGTCATATATTTATTGGTTAATCTTATGATTAATTAACCCTTAAAGTGTATCAGATAATCTTATATAATCGATTAACTATTACAGTTGTTATCAATTTAATTTGACATTCATATTATGAATGGTTTGTTAGTCACCAAAGTGGCCAAGCTAGAACGTTCCACGAATACCGAATTAAATGATAATTAATCAATTACTTGTGATTTAAGGATGCATATAAATAAAGTTGAACCTTTTAATGTTTTCAAGGTTTCAACGTCATGAGTATATTGATTTTCATTATTCATAAGATATATGGATCACCCAAAGGTGGATCCGCTATTCATATATGATTGGTGATATAAATAAGGTAACTAGTGTATGTCTTATTTAGATTTGTTTTTGGATATCCAAAGATAACAAAGTTTTTCTAACTAGGAACATACATTTACCAATAATGTAAAACATATGCATCATAATTGTTAATTATTGGTATTGTCATAATATATCCCAAAGGAGAGTTATGATCATACATGTATGATATTCAGACTATATAAGTTTGATTTATGTTTATACGTGTTGGTAACTCAAAGTTTTAGTATTGTGAGCATATTACGAATTATGCTGCAACGTCGCTTTCTAGTTCGCTTCCTTCGCATGCTTAATCTAGTATAAATTTAATTTCTCATTTTGTTGTGAACAAATCCAGTAGCACCAAAGTATTTTGGATCTTGATCATGCACTTCGAAATAGAAACTCATTGCTATTATGTTAAAACATTGAGGATTAAAAAACTTTCCATAAAGCCTGGGAAAGATCAAATAGATTGAGCCTTATGTTTATGCGAATAACTAGATATAGCAATATATTTGAGGTTGTTCTCCATTAATTTGAAAAATGCTAAAGAATTCTTGAGAATTGCTAATAATTCCATTACATGGACATTAATGGCTAACTTGCCATCATGAAATTTGATGGTATGCAGAGTATGAATGAGTGCACTATTGAGCAGACTAATCTTGCGGCAAAAATGAAGTCCTTTGGATGAAGATAAATGAATTTCACTTATGAAGAAGGCAAAGCATTTACACAATATGATTCGAAAAGAAAGATAAGTCTTCCGCTTTTATGTGTTTCAAATCAATTTTTAGATAAATTTTCTTATGATGCTTGATGGATTAAGTTATGTGCTAAAATTCATGTTTCTAATAGTTTAATGCAAAGTTGTTAAGTTTGTCTCATTAAACATATATTATTAGTGTTCTAAAGAGACATGATATGAATAATGTTTATCCATTAATGTTGCTCCAATTAAAAAAGGGGACAAGTTTAGCATTATGTAATGCCATAGTTGATGAATTAAAGTTGCAGGTTTTAATCTTATGTTTTATTGTCATGCTCCTAAGAATTTATGTTGATACCACAATTGTCATTTTCTCCATGAATGACAAATGTTCTAAGAGTGCTAAACATAATGGAATTAAATACCTTGTTATTAAGGAGGTTCAGAATTAAAGAGTGTCCATAAGGACAAAACTTATGCTTGCAAACCAAGTAAAAGGTTCTGGCCAAAGACTAATAGTTATGTTGAGAGGCCTATTCTTGATCATAAACCATCATAGTATTTATGATGTTGTGGTTTGAATGATGACTATTTATTTGTTTTGACACTATGAGCTCTATAATTTAATATGTTTATGTTGTATCTTGTTTTCCCTTAGATGTATACATGAATGAGATTGGATGAATAATAACAGGAGTAGCCTCTGACAAAGACATTATTGGACATTTTACGATACTTCTCACTTATGGACTGTTTTAGGTGATTTGTTAATGTTGTGGTACATGGAAGGGATTATATCGCTTATTGATGTATAACCGCCACGACTCGCATTAGAAAATTGCTTAAATGC
This sequence comes from Prunus salicina, assembly GCA_020226455.1. NCBI lineage: Eukaryota > Viridiplantae > Streptophyta > Magnoliopsida > Rosales > Rosaceae > Prunus > Prunus salicina. The sequence goes on along the minus strand of CM035345.1, from coordinate 2,915,582 downwards.
GGTATTTATGTTGACCATATGAAAGTGAGGATTATTTTGAATGTATCGCACGCCTAATGTTTATTTATTGAACCATAAAGTAAATTTATCATATGAGCTAAGTGGGAGAATGTATGAATATCTTATTACTATTATGTGTGGCCCACATGAAGTGACCGATGTGGTAAATAAATTGTTTAATTGGTTTAATAAATATTATTCATAATAATTATATTGATCAAATAAAAGGTAGTTTCCTATTTTATTACTGTGATGAGTGGTAATTGATTATAGGCTTCACTAGGAAACGGGTCCTCTTTCTACCTATAATAGTGCACATACCCATCTTATGTGTACACTGATGAAAACACGTACTTTTTTCTAACATGCAAAAGGCTAGAGAGAGAAACCTATTTCCTCTACATTGATGGCTTGCCTACGGATCACTCAAGGTAGATGACTAATCATTCAAGGTATCTATGTTTTTAAGTCTAATTGAATTTCGGCCTAATGCTATTGTGAAAATCATGAAGTTCAAGATTTTGGGTCATGGATTGGGTCTTATGATTTTACCCAAGATTAAGTTTACAATTCCTTCTCAACAATTGATTTTCTTGTATATCTGCATGTTATGTTATAACACCCTCCCACCGCCTCATTTTACACTTTCCACTTGTTTCTCGTCATGTTGGTTTTTTTTTAATAAATTTTTTTTTTTAAAACAAGATGCAAGACAAATTTAAGAATCAAAGATTATATTTTTTCAAGTGTCGAGCTTACATTTCATGATACGCTTGATTGGAGCATACATTCCATTACCCATTTTATTTCATTGATCACTATCTTCAACACCTCAAGATGGGGACTTGCCGAGCTTAGGATTCATGATACCCTTGTGTGTTGGTTTTGGAATCAATTGTGGGGATTTTCTCCGCATCAACAAAAAATGAAGGGGTGAAGGAGGAGGCAGGTTGGTACTGATTAAACAGATTTTTACCCTCTAAAGACTGATTTATTTTCCCAACACAAGATAGATGACCTTTAGTAAGGTCATTTCCAAGGAAAGGTAGGGAGAAAGGGACTTTCAGTGGTGGGAAGGTTTAGCATAAATTAAAATGTAAAAATAGACCAGATCTTGGATGCAATTTTGATGTCAAACGAGTTCATGGACGAGGTAAGAAACAAGAGTTTAATGCTGAGAATAAAGCTTGTGATAGCTTACTACATGAAGTCCAGATTTTAGGTTGGCTTGTGATTCACAAGAAGGTGCTTGTGATTTGATTTGGAGAGACCAAGGTGTTGTTATGCTCCTCAATGGTGCATTATGGGCAAGATGCAGGGGTAGAGAATTGATCATAATGTTGGAAATGTGTATCTTTGTGGGAATTGCTATGGAAGATGAAAGATATGAAAGGTTGCTTCAAGGCACATAAATGCTATCTTTCAAACTTTATTTTCCCCCACAACTTGGGTGCAAAGAGGTATGGAAATAAGTGTTATGTATTACAATGACAACTAACCGATAGTTGTGTTGTTTGTCAATGAGTTACACACCCAAAGACTAACCCAAACACATTTTAGAATTGCCACACTAAATAATGTCTAGAGGTTAGTACTGCAGATTATAGTCCCTAGATGGTTTTTGCTTTGTAAAATATGAAGGATGAGTTATGAGAGATGTGGCTACAAATTTGATGAATCAAAATGCACATATTGAAACGGCCGTGAACAAACACTCTGAGCAAGCTCGTATGGCTTATCGCACATGCTTGAATGCATCAATTAAGTGCACTAAGTTTTTATTGCGACAAGGTCTTGCTTTTCGTGGCCATGATGAAAGTGTCACTTCAAGCAATATGAGAAATTATTTGGAGCTATTGCAATTCCTTGCAAAAAATGATGAGAAATTTAGGGCCGTTGCGTTTGAAAATGCTCCGGGGAATCTCAAGTTAGTAGCTCCTTCCACTCAAAAAGATCTTGTCAATTCATGTGCCTTTGAAACACTTGTTGCTATCATGAGTGATTTAAATGATAGATTCTTTTTTATATTGGTGGATGAAGCACGTGATATTTCGGTAAAAGAGCAAATGGCTGTGGTGTTGCGTTATGTGGACGACAAAGGACATGTAATTGAAAGGTTTATGGGCATCCAACATGTTACCGATACCACTTCAACTTCACTAAAGGATGCTATTGACACATTCTTTTCTTCCAACGGTTTGAGCTATTCCATGCTACGCAGACAAGGTTATGATGGAGCGAGCAATATGAGAGGTGAGTTGAATGGCCTTAAAACGAAGATTTTGAGAGAACAACCATGTGTTTATTATGTTCATTATTTTGCTCATCAACTTCAACTAGCTCTTGTTGCCGTGGCAAAGAAAAATATTGACATTGCTTCATTTTTCACAACGGCTAATAGCATTGTTAACCATGTTGGAGCATCTTGCAAGAGACGTGATGCACTAAGAGCTCAACTCCAAGAAGAACTTGTGATAGCTTTAGAAAATGATTGTCTTATAACGGGTTGAGGCTTAAATCAAGAAACAAGTCTCAAACGTGCTGGTGACACACGATGGAACTCACATTATGGTACTTTAATTAGCATCACTTCTATGTTTTCCTCTGTGGTTCATGTGCTTCAAATGATTGTTGATGATAATCCCAATGATATTGCCGGTGAAGCAAATAAATTAATGAGGGAAATGCTTACTTTTGAATTTGTATTTCACCTTTTCTTGATGAAAGTATATTGGGAGTGACAAATGATTTGTCACAAGCATTGCAAAAGACAGATCTAGAAATTGTGAATGTGATGGCATTAGTGAAATCATGCAAGGAAAAGCTACATTGGATGAGGAATACTGGGTTTGATGCATTGGCTGATGAAGTATCTTCATTTTGTGACAAACATCATATTGAAGTTCCTAACATGGATGAGGCATTCGTACTTCCTAGAAGGTCAAGGCATAACGCTCCAATTAAGACAAATCGTCATCATTATTGTGTGGAGCTCTTTATTTATGTCATTGATGAGCAACTTACAGAGTTAGATGATCGATTCAATGAGGTAAATACCGAGTTACTTAATTTTTTGGCATGTTTGAGTCCGGATGATTCATTTGTAGCTTTTGATAAACAAAAGTTACTTCACCTTGCTCAATTTTATCCTCAAGACTTTTCGGATAAAGATCTTTTGGCACTTGAAGATCAACTTGAGCTTCATATTCATCATGTGCATTTGAGTAGTGATTTCTCTCAATTGAAAGGCATTAGTGATCTTGCAAAAAAAAATGGTGGAGACAAGGATGCATCTTGCATTCAATTATGTGTATTTGCTTATTACATTAGCTTTAGTTTTACCGGTTGCAACAGCTTCAGTGGAGAGGGCATTTTCCGTCACGAATATTATTAAGGGTCCACTTCGGAACAAAATGGGAGATGAGTGGTTCAATTTTAGCTTGTTGGTTTATATTGTAAGAGATGTTTTTGCTTGTATTGAAAATGAAGCTATAATGCTACGTTTTCAAAATATGAAACCACGTCGTGGACAATTGTAACTTGTAATGTTGTTTTTGACATTAATTTTTCAATATTTTTTTTTCATCTTAAAAAATTATTGGGTAGTTTATACTATGACCCCATGAGTGGCAATTCCTACATCCGCCATTGTCAGTCGTCTACTGTTCAAGACCGATCGTCGGCTATGTTATTTTGAAAAACTCCAACAATCCTCCACCATTTTTAAAATATGTTAAAACAAAACTTAGGTAAAACTTTTAAAGGTTTTGAAAACATGTATAGACAAATTTCTTGAGTAATATCCTTGAAATCCTTGTGCAGAAACTAACATGTCTTTTGGACTTAAATCTTAGGTTAATGAAGATACATGAAAGTATCAAGATGGCTAAGTAGAATTGCTTTGAACTTGTGATCTTATATGAGTAACTAGATATACCTTCACATACAAATCTTTGAATCCCTTTGTGTGTTTCAATTGACCGACACGTGGATTGGCATTGTGTCTATACCCACTTTCTTGAGTGCTTTAGAGACTAGTCCTAAGTCACATAGAAGGCAGCACCACCCTTAACACTCATATAGGTAAACATGTAGTAACTGTTTGTGCAAATAATCTCGGAGGAGAATATTCGCTTCTAGATCCTTCAACATTCGATCTTCCTTCTCTCTCTTCCTCGTTTCCTGTAAAAAAGATTGGAGTAAATAGACCACACTCGGGGGGTGTTGGCCAAAGACCCTCCGATGCCTAAGTTAGTTCGAGTGTTTGTAGGAAAACAATAGCTAAACAAAGGGTACGAAGTTTATGTATGGTGTGAACCGGGCGGCCGGAGCTGCGTGTGGTGGCTGGAGCCGTGCAGAGAAAATATAGAGAGTGGAGAGGGAGAGGGAGAGAGCTTCGGGTATTTTTCTCGGGTATTAGGAGTAGGTTTAGATGTACCTTGAATGATGAATGAAGTAGTCTATTTATAGGAGCCTTGGGGCTAGGGTTTCGTAGAGAATATGCTGAGTTTATTCTCTACCCAAATTCGTAGGGATCGAGTCAGACTTAGATAATATCTGATTTAATGATATTATCTTCTCTTTATTGAAGATAATATCTGAATTAAATGATATTATCTCTTTTTATGAAGATAATATCTGAATTAATGATATTATCTTCTCTTTATTTAATAAGATAATACCATTAATTAAGATATTTATCCCAATTAATTAATTGGTCAGATAAACTGGTTCAATTAATTAATTTAAGAGATAATCTTCTTTTCCACGTGGCGTGCCCTGATTGGAGACGAAAATATATGCTCCCACAGTAACCTTGTAACTAAGTACTTTCAATTCTATATGGCAAATAGGTTGTGTTTGCTGTGTTCATGTCAACCCAGTTTTCTTAATGGGTTGACATGACACGACCTGTTAAGTTAACAGGTGGAAAGTACCCAACACGAACACGACCCGTTATAATTTGTGAATGATACGAAACAACACGTTGAGAATTAAAAAAAGTAAATAGATAAACCCAAGGAAAAAAATGTTCAAACACACAACTATTCTTGCGATGAGCGTCCCCTATGTCCCCCTCCCCCAATTTCAAAAACCCATAACCACCACCACTCAAGAAAGGGCCTTTGGTCCCTGCCATTATAGATTTGCATTTCTCCACAACAAAAAATTCAAAGCTTGCTTCAAATATCTTGCCCAAAATAGTAGCATTTCCATGGAAGTATAGCATAGTAGTAGTAGTAGTAGTAGTAGTAGTAGTAGTAGAGAGAGAGAGAGAGAGAGAGAGGTGGAAGATATAGAAATTTACAAAATACCCATGCCCTTAACTGGTTAACGTGGATTTGCGAATGACGTTGATACGATCTGTGAGCTTAACGGGTCCACCCGTTCTTAACCCGACTCGATAAGTCCAACCCGAATACTAATTTTTTCGTGTGAATTCGTGTCCTATTAGGGAATCGTGGATAATATTGCCAGGTTTACTTTCAATTTATGTTTATTAAGAGTCATAACTCAACCTTTTTCCTACATTACAGTTACCAAACATTATACCTTGGATATAAAATATATAAGTAGTGTTCTCATGTTCCTAGAACACTTAGTGCTTGCAAGTACTTGGCTCATTGAACTCAAGGACTTGATGTTTCAAGTGAGTTGAGTTTTCATCATTGGTGACTTTGTGAAATGGACTTTAATCTGATCCCTTGTGATGTCTTAGACACCATATCCCATGAAAATCCTTTAGTTAATGAATCCGCCAAATTTTGACATGATCTTACAAAATTGATGGTTAGAACCCCATCACTTATCGGTTGACTAACATAACTGTGTCTTAGACCAATGTGTCTAGACTTTCCAGTGTATACTTGGAAATAAGCCTTTAATAGTGTTGCTTGACTATCACAATGTATAGAGATAAGAGGCATTGGCTTTGGCCACAATGGTATATCTATCATTAGATTTCACTACTACAAAAATCGAAATAGACGACGGGAAACCACCGTCGTATAAAAGGTTTTCGCCCGGTCGTGAAATCGACTGCCGTCTATTTGGGTTTCAAACTACGACGGCTTTTCACCGTCGTTGTTTATCAGTAAAGACGACGGTTTTTAAAGAAAATCATCGTTGTTTAGAGGTAAAGATCGTTAATTATAGGAGGAAAGACGACTGTTTTAAATAAAACCGTCGTGTATTGTATGTAAAAATGACAATTTTTTTATGAAAACCGTCGTGGATTGTTTATAAAGATGTCATCTTTACATACAATAGACGACCTTTTTTTATAAAAAAAAACGTCATCTTTACATACAATAGATGGCGGTTTTTATAAAAAGCGTCATCTTTACATACAATAGACGACGGTTTTTTATAAAAAGCGTCATCTTTACGTACAATAGACGACGGTTTTTTATAAAAAGCGTCATCTTTACGTACAATAGACGACGATTTTTTTTATAAAAAGCGTCATCTTTACATACAATAGACGACGGTTTTTATAAAAAGCGTCCTCTTTACATACAATAGACGACGGTTTTTATAAAAAAGCGTCATCTTTACGTACAATAATGCTTTTTGATTTCCTATGATGCTATACAACGATTTTAACTAGAAAACCAACCATAATGCTTTATCAAAAATAGTTTCTTTCATAGAACTTGAAGATTCAATAGTTATTACATAGTTAACCAATCTTTATTCTACAACAAACATAATTCCTAACAAGACCTACGTACTCCTAATCCAAGCATTCCTCATCCAAACATACAAATGATGCACAACTGAAGTCTCCTCCATCATCCCCGTAAATAAATCAAAATGACAAAGAGAGAAAAAAAAAAAAAAAAAAGAAGCTAAGATTATAAACATAAAAAATTAGGTGGAAGAGAAATTTTACCATTGGTCCATATTTCCATAGAAAACTTGTAAAATGAGCATAAAAAAGACCATCGAGAACCTGCAAATTTTCAACAACAAAAAAACATACGACTCACATAGAAAACCTGCAAAAGAAAAAGTTATAAATCTGCAAGCTTCCTCCTCATCTCCTGATAACCAAATCAGAAAATCTAAAAAGAAATCAGAAATTAAAAAAAAATGTAAACAAATCAGACAAATCAAGAGAGACAAAATCTGAAATTAGGGATACAAAGAACATACCAAAAACGCAAAGATACTAATCCAGAATTCACTAGCAAGATATAGAAGGGTATTAAGAGATTAGGTGACTTTCAAATCAAACCTTTCAACCAGCTTTGATTCTCAAATACAGAACATCCCTCTACATCTTATGGATTTGCTAAGACCTCAATCTCTCAACTCCTTCATTGGTATCGATCTTTTGATGATTTTGTAGAGAGTTTCATGAGGGTGTTTTAGAGAGTGCAGGAGGGTTTCAAGGAGGGAGAGATAAGATTTTCAGAGACGGGGGAAAATCTGAAAATTTGACAAGCGCAAATCCACTTAAGTAGACTTTTTTTTAGCGTGTTTTAAAAGACGACGCTTGTTAATGAGAGATAAGATTTTCAAAGACGGGTGAAAATTTGAAAATTTATCGGGCACGAATTCACTTAGGCGGCCATTTTTTAGCGTGTTTTAAAAGACAACGATTTTTTTAAAAAAAAAATTTGTCATCTTTACATATAATAGACGACGGTTTTTTTAAAAAAAGCGTCATCTTTACATATAATAGACGACAGTTTTTATAAAAAGCGTCATCTTTACATACAATAGACTACGGTTTTTTATAAAAAGCGTCATCTTTATGTACAATAGACGACGTTTTTTATAAAAAGCGTCATCTTTACGTACAATAGACGACGGTTTTTATAAAAAGCGTCATCTTTACATACAATAGACGTTTTTCCGCTACACTCCTTGACCCTATATGAATGCAATGACTGAATTTGATCTTCAATTTAAAATATTTACACAAGTGGATACCACAAAATCTTATGTTATATTTAATGAAAGTATAAATAAACTCTTAATTGTTAGTGAATATTTTTTTTTATGGCATACTCATTTTAAGAAACTAGTTTCAACGATCCAACCGTCAAACTTGTTTGTTTATACTTCGAGATCATCGACACCAAAAATCGAAAAAAATAAACATTTAGAGATAAAGTAACGGGACAAAAAATTTCGACGGTTATAAATGAAAAATCATGATTTAACGGTTATTTTAACTTCGATTTTGATGATTTTTTACCGCTACACTCCTTGACCCAATATGAATACAATGATTGAATTTGATCTTCAATTTAAAATATTTACACTAGTGGATACCACAAAATCTTATGTCATATTTAACGAAAGTATAAATAAACTCTTAATTGTTAGTGAATATATTGTTTTGATGGCATACGCATTCTAAGAAACTAGTTTCAATGATCCAACCGTCAAACTTGTTTGTTTATACTTCGAGATCATATACGCCAAAAATCGGAAAAAATAAACATTCAGAGATCAAGTAACGAGACAAAAAATTTCGACGGTTATAAATGAAAAATCATGATTTAACGGTTATTATAACAAATCATCATCTTTACATATAATAGACGACCTTTTTTTTATAAAAAGCGTCATCTTTATATATAATAGACGACCCTTTTTAAATAAATAAAAATCGTAATCTTTACATATAATAGACGACGGTTATAAATGAAAAATCATGATTTAACGGTTATTTTAACTCCGATTTTGATGATTTTTTACCGCTACACTCCTTGACCCTATATGAATACAATGATTGAATTTGATCTTCAATTTAAAATATTTACACTAGTGGATACCACAAAATCTTATGTCATATTTAACGAAAGTATAAATAAACTCTTAATTGTTAGTGAATATATTGTTTTGATGGCATACGCATTCTAAGAAACTAGTTTTAATGATCTAACCGTCAAACTTGTTTGTTTATACTTCGAGATCATATACGCCAAAAATCGGAAAAAATAAACATTCAGAGATCAAGTAACGAGACAAAAAATTTCGACGGTTATAAATGAAAAATCATGATTTAACGGTTATTATAACAAATCATCATCTTTACATATAATAGACGACCTTTTTTTAATAAAAAGCATCATCTTTATATATAATAGATGACCCTTTTTAAATAAATAAAAATCATCATCTTTACATATAATAGACGACGGTTATAAATGAAAAATTATGATTTAACGGTTATTTTAACTCCGATTTTGATGATTTTTTACCGCTACACTCCTTGACCCTATATGAATACAATGACTGAATTTGATCTTCAATTTAAAATATTTACAGTAGTGGATACCACAAAATCTTATGTCATATTTAACGAAAGTATAAATAAACTCTTAATTGTTAGTGAATATATTGTTTTGATGGCATACGCATTCTAAGAAACTAGTTTCAATGATCCAACCGTCAAACTTGTTTGTTTATACTTTGAGATCATCTACACCAAAAATTGAAAAAAATAAACATTCAGAGATAAAGTAACGGGACAAAAAATTTCAACGGTTATAAATGAAAAATCATGATTTAACGGTTATTTTAACTCCGATTTTGATGATTTTTTACCGCTACACTCCTTGACCCAATATGAATACAATGATTGAATTTGATCTTCAATTTAAAATATTTATACTAGTGGATACCACAAAATCTTATGTCATATTTAACGAAAGTATAAATAAACTCTTAATTGTTAGTGAATATATTATTTTGATGGTATACGCATTCTAAGAAACTAGTTTCAACGATCCAACCGTCAAACTTGTTTGTTTATACTTCGAGATCGTCTACACCAAAAATCGAAAAAAATAAACATTCAGAGATAAAGTAACGGGACAAAAAATTTCGACGGTTATAAATGAAAAATCATGATTTAACAGTTATTTTAATTCCGATTTTGATGATTTTTTACCGCTACACTCCTTGACCCTATATGAATACAATGACTGAATTTGATCTTCAATTTAAAATATTTACACTAGTGGATACCACAAAATCTTATGTTATATTTAACGAAAGTATAAATAAACTCTTAATTGTTAGTGAATATATTGTTTTGATGGCATACGCATTCTAAGAAACTAGTTTCAACGATCCAACCGTCAAACTTGTTTGTTTATACTTCGAGATCATCTACACCAAAAATCGAAAAAAATAAACATTCAGAGATAAAGTAACGGGACAAAAAATTTCGATGGTTATAAATGAAAAATCATGATTTAACGGTTATTATAACAAACCATCATCTTTACATATTATAGACGACCTTTTTTTATAAAAAGCGTCATCTTTATATATAATAGACGACCCTTTTTTTAAATAAAAAAATCGTCATCTTTACATATAATAGACGACGGTTTTTATAAAAAGTGTCATCTTTACATATAATAGACGATGGTTTTTTTTATAAAAGCGTCATCTTTACATATAATAGACGAGGGGTTTTACGGTTTTTATAAAAAGGGTCATCTTTACATATAACAGACGACGGTTTTTTCGGTTTTTATAAAAAGCGTCATCTTTACATATAATAGCCGACGGTTTTATAAAATCATCATATTTACATATAATAGACGACGGTTTTTAAAAAAATCGTCATCTTTACATATAATAGACGACGGTTTTTAATAAAAATCGTCGTCTTTACATACTGATCAGTGCATAATTACATATCTTTTTGTACTCTTCTAACTTATGATTTGGTTATGTTTTTGAGTTAAACTTGTGCTTTTAATAAAGTTTGTGTATGTTTCAGTGTAATAAGGATGAGACTCATTACATGCATTTTGAAGACAAGTTAGCAAAACAGTGTCTGCAGATCAGTCACATTCACGGATTAACCTGTACTTGCTCAAGAAGAACCAGATAATGAGCCATACATCATTGGAAAGATACGGAAGTCTAGGTTCCATAGCATTTTACGGTTCATGATTTGGAGTCTTCTAGAGGAAGTTATCCATGATTTAGCAGCTCAAGGTCAAAATTCGGCAGCATCTGCGTTACTGGGCCAAAATTGACATTTGAAGGTCTTTCCTATTTTTCCTTGAATTGGGCTGCATATGCTTGGAAATATAAGATAAAGGGCTTGAAGATCCATATTTTTCCAGGATTTTTTGGAGTGAATAACAAGCCCAAAATCGGCCCACAAACTGATTGCAATGCAATGTCATGCATGACTATCTAGTGGGATTTGTTGGTGAAGTGCACTAGCCAAAAGAATGAGTTTCTAATTACAATGGGATTTGTTGGTGAAGTGCACTAGCCAAAAGAATGAGTTTCTAATTACAATGGGAGTTGTTGGTGAAGTGCACTAGCCAAAAGAATGAGTTTCTAATTACAAGTGCTATTGGCATAAACCATATTCAATTCAAATATTCCCCTTCCATTCTCCCTATAAATAGCACTCCAATTCTAAACACAACATCATTCAACAATCCATCAATTCACTTCATCCATTACTCATACACATTCATATAGAGAGAGAGAGAGAGAGAGAGAGAGAGCTAGTTGCAAAAGGAGAAAAGTTTGGAGCTGTCTTGGAAATTCCTTGCTGCCATCATCTAGTTCTTTTCTTCTCTTTATCCTATCCTATGTATTTCTTATTCTATATTGCTTTTCAATTATTAAATATGTGTAACTAAATTTGTTCTTAGTTAGAGGTGAATTCGAAGCCATGGACATATGTTTTATATGAATTGATCACTCCCAGTTATGGTTTCGTAAAGTATGAATGTGATTTATTTTCTGTTTTATTCAGGACTTATTCTTGCATGTTTATTAAGGATGCATACTTAGTTTGCATGCAGGGATTTGATGCTAGGATATAAGGGAATTTCACCTAATTGTTATGAACTTATATTCACAAGTAGTAAAAATCACTAGTCATGATTGTGTTAAGTAAATTCCTGGCAGGAGTATCATGCTTTTCATAGTTACAAATGCTTTGTCAAAGCTTATGATTTTCATATAACTTAATGATCTTTGATATGTATCTCTATCATGCTGTTCATATAGGGAACTTGATAAGAATAATTTGATTGAGTCGCTGAGTCCAATTCAATGAACTTAGGAAAATCTGAGAGTTAATTAGTGCAGTTCACAATTAATTTGGGGCTTTGACATTCATACTTTATTAAAAGAGTAACTGGAGATCGATTTGTATACATATGTTCCATGTGTGGAGAAGAATCCTCTAGCTATCCCTTAATCCATATTTCATTCACATCTTAGTTATTTGCTGCTGTCAATTTTACTTTGGTCTAAATCATCCAACTCCCCCCAATCATTGTTCCCTTAACTTAGTTCTAGTTTAATAAATTTAATTTGTGTTGATTAGCATCCCTCATAATCCCCGGAATAGAACGATCCCTACTTACTCGTACTACGATTGTATGATTTATAGGGTTTAATTTGTGCGTTAGTTATTTCTCACGCCACATACAATAGACGACGGTTTTATAAAATCGTCATCTTTACATATAATAAACGACGTTTTTTTATTTATAAAAAGCGTCATCTTTACATATAGTATGACGTATGATAACAAAATCAAAGAAATAAATTGATAAAAAAAAATTCGTATTAAGACGACGGTTTAAATATAAGGTATGACGTATAAAGGGAATAAATACGACGTTAAATTTTATAATACGTCGTTAAATGAAAAACAAACGTGGTGAGATTTAAAGATACCGTCGTAGAACTATACGAGAAAGACGTCGATATATTTTTATTTTCCGTTGTTGTACATTAATTTAATACGGCGATATTTTGTATTTTACCGCCGTGGATTTATTTGTAATTATATGGCGCCTTATACGAAAACTTGGCCGTGTTATTTTCTGCGTTAAAACGGTGCCTTTTTTTGAAATCGTCGTCTTTACTTTCTACGTCAGTCGATTCATAACTTCTGCCGTTCTTTATTTGCTTTGATTTTACACTGCGGAAATCCTGTTTCAAATAGACGTCGGTTTTTTAATTAGGTACGTCGTTGTTTATGAACAACCATTTGAATCTCCATTTTTTAGGTGTCTAAGGTGTTATTACACGGCGGTTTTATATAATCGTCGTCTTTTAAAAAACAACGACGGTTTTCACTTAGACCATCGTTTTTTTCTAGTCGTCTTTGTCACTTTTTGTAGTAGTGTTTATACCCCATTCAACTTCTTTACTACAAGAGGCTAAGGCTACGTGACTCAACTACCATGGTGGAATATGAAATGCATGTATGTTTCTTTGAGCCCCAAGACATGGCACCTCCACCAAGTGTGAAAATCTAGCCACTTGTGGATTTATGATCTTCATAATCATTTATCCAATTGGCATCCGTATATCCTTCCAAAACCGTAGGATATCCATTATATCAAATTCCCTAACATTAAGGTATTTTGATATTCTAGATTTTTCATTTCGATATAATTGACCACGATTACTTGTAAACCTACTAAGTTTACTCACAACATGCATTATCAGTTCCAAAGATTAACATATAATCTATGTATAAGTTAATGATAACTCATTTTCCATTTTGAAACTTGCTATTAACACACTTGTCTTAATCATGTATTTGAAAACCATTGGATACAATCACCTTATCAAACTTTTCATGCCATTGTTTTGGTGCTTGTTGTAAAGCATATAATGATTTTATTAACTTGCACACCTTGTGTTCTTGTGCAATCATGACAAAACCGGTTGATGCATATAAATCTCTTCATCTTTATTCACCATTTAGGAATGTTGTTTTGACATCCATTTGGCGAATTCCAAAGTAGTAAATAGATGTTAAGGCTATGAGAACTCTTATGGTTGTTGTTCTAGCAACTGGAGCATATGTATCAAAATAATATATGCCTTCCTTTTGTGTAAAGCCTTTGGAAACTATAGCGATGGGGGCACGTTCGATTGAGGGGTTTGATGTCTGAAGCATCGTTTCCCCAATCAACTTCACCTCTGTGTGTCCACGTAGCACTAATCGAGCACTGGTCCAGTTTCCATCAACGGTCACACCGTTCCATCTTTTCATGTATAAATAGACTTAGTATCGATTAGAAGAACTACCACATTAGTTGCCTCTTCTATCTTTAGCCTTCCCAACAAAATGGATTACAACCCTACTGATTCTATCCCTGGAGAGAATGACCTATCAACCTTCTTTGGTACTCTAATGCAGAATGACCTATGAACCTGCTTGGAGGCAATTATTTCTATGTGCAATAAATTGCATATCAAGACTGAATGTGATGAGTTTGGGGTTGGAAAAGAAGTTGCAAGGATGGAGTTTGAACTTAAGTGGATCTAGGATTAGTTTGGGATTGCAAGATTAATTGAAAGTGACTCCTTCCATAGCTATGGGGGCACATCGTTTGAGGGGTTCGATGCAGAAGGACCTATCAACCTGCTGGAAGCACTTATCAACCTGTTTGGAAGCACTTAGTTCTATGTGAAATAACTTGCATATCAAGGTTGAATGTGATGAGTTGGTGGCTGAGAAAGAACCTGTAAGGATGAAGTTTGAACTTAAGTGGATCTAGGATTTGATTGGGAATTGCAACATTAATTGAAAGTGATTGCTTCCATAGCACTGATCGAGCACTTGTCCAATTTCCATCAACGATCACCTCGTTCTATCTTTTCATGTATAGATAGACTTCTGAATAGATGAACTCGTTATCTTAATTTCCCACTTTTATTCTTTTGCACTCGCACACACATTATTTTAATCAAAATTAACTACGAAAAAATGCACGGTAAATAACTTTGTAGTAAGGCCTAGTTTGGGATTGCTGCCGCTTTAAAAAAAAAGCTGCTTCTGCTGTGCTTTAAAAAGAATCAACTGTAAAGTAAAGCAATTAAACGTTTGGTAAACTGTAATTTTAAAAGCGCTGTGAGTATGAAAAGCAGTGTCAGAGCGTTTGGTAATTTTTACCGTAAAAGTGTTGCAACTATTTATAATGACTAAAATGGACATGATACTGAAAGTGCTTTTTAAATATGTATGTATTGGGAGATGAACATGTTATAGCAAATAATGTTTTTACTAAAAACATGCATAGTGCCTAAGTAATTACCTATAGGAAAACTTGGGCAAAACTACATACATCAAAAGCAATACACAAGTCGTACAAGATGACAAGGATTCAAACACACTCCCATATATTTTTTCCCTTATTTTTTGGGTTTGTAATTTTGATATTTATTCACAAAAGATTAATGGAAGTCAAAGAAATAAATTTTGCAGCAATATAAACAACCAATGGAGATTATATTATTACATTACAAGAAGAAGATTTCCCAAGAAATATTATATTACAAGTATGCAGATTATATAAACATATAATATTTGTACAAAGAAGAAGACGAAGAAAAATAAAAACCCAGTAGAAAAATAAAGCCCATTGACAACCAATGGAGGCCTCGCAAACCAGTAGAAAAATAAAGCACGTAGAAAAATTAAAAAATTAAAAAATTAAAAAACAAGAGCAGCACGTATATAAAAAGTTTGAGAGATTGAAGAGATTGAAGAATCTACCTTGTGAAAGAGATTGAGAGAGATTGAGAGAATGGTTGTCTCCAAACTTGGGAGGCTACATGAAGATGAACTTTGGTGTCTGCAGATTTGAGAGAAATACGTGAGGATAGATTTCTAACATAATAAGGGTATTTGTGGAATTGCGAAAATTTCATTAAAGGGAGCGCGCTGCTTCAATTAAAAGCAGCTTTAAAAAGCAATCCCGATGTTGCTTTTAAAAGCTGCTGTCAAAAGACCATTGCTTTTAAAATAAGCAGGATATTTTATTTTTACCAAACACCTTAAACTGCTTAACTTTAAAGTTAAACAGATTTTTGGCCAAAAAAAGCAATCCCAAACGTGGCCTAAGACAATTTAAATTAAGCGTGTCTCATTTGAGTTATTTCATTTATTATTATTATTTTTGTATTAGTAATTCATTTAAAATTAAAGAAAAATAAAATTTGTGTAATTGTGTCCCATGAAAATGAGCTAATCTTTATTTAAAACAAAATTTTCCCTTTAAAGAAATTGAAAGTACGGCCTTAAAAAGAATTATCTCTGTAACTTTTCCCGAGGCTGAGGATTAAATTGAAAATATGCTAAACCCGAATTAACCAACTCCTCTTTAAAAAGGGTCCCAGCCCAAACGGAAAAGCTCATTCAGTTATTCATTTCCCGCTCTCTCACACACTCAGAAGAAGAGCGAGCCAGAGAGAAAGAAAGAGGATGATGAGTGCAATGAAAGGGTGGGCCTTTGCTCTGGTGGTGATCTTCTCTGTGCTTCTGTCATGGAGCATCCCAAGAGGCGAGTCAGAGAGAGCCTTTCTCTCTTTCTCCTCCCATGAACCACTGGTCAAAGTGGTTTCTCTGGCGTCTGCGGATGGAGGCCAAGATTTCTTCATGGAGATGACAGATTCTGTTGCAATGAACATCGAGTACGATTTCTACCGCGATACATGCCCTGAAGCTGAGACCATTGTGAGGTCTACGATGGCTCAGATTTACTCCCAGCACAAGAATGTCTCTGCTCAGCTTCTGCGCCTCTTTTTCCATGATTGCTTCATTCAGGTATACCAAGATTCTTCTTTTCTTTATCTTTGAGGTTTTTTTCTCAAATAGCTTTTGTGCTGATTACTTTGGGTCCCCTGATTTTAATCTTGATTGTACTTTTCTGCATCTGTGTGGGTTTCTTGCTTCTAGTCTTGATGGTTCTTTTCTTCATCTATGAATGGTTTTTGTTTGGATTGCTCTGGGGTTTTATGCTTTTAATCTTTGTGGTCATTTCCTTCTTTCGTGTGGGGTTTTCTCAAATAGGATTTGATTGCTTTGGGTTTTCTGCTTTTAATCTTGGTCGTCCTTTTCTTCACCTGTGTGGGTTTCTCAAATGGGTTTTGATTGCTCAGGGTATTGGAATCTGATTCTGATGATTCGGATTCTTATCTTCAATTTGATGTTGTTATTGTTTTCTATGAATCTTGGAACTCTGGGTTGTTCTTTTATGGTGGTTTTTAACACTTGAGAATCCGAAAATTCTTATCTGGGAATGTTAAGCTACAATGCTATAAGATGATTTCGGCATGATATTTATGAGTTTTTCTGAAATGGGTTTTCGTTTCTTTGAGTATTTTGTCTCTAACCTTAGTTTCTGTCTTTTTAATCAAGCATGTATTGGCCTAACCTTAGTTGGGCTATGATTGCCTTACGTGGGTTTCTGTCTAATTCCATCTGTCTTTCTTAATGTTGTGGGTTTTTGAATCAGGGTTGTGATGCTTCAGTCCTCTTGGATCACAGCAATGGGAATAAAAACCATTCCGTAGAGAAGCAGGCGGTGCCAAATAAGAGCTTGAAGGGATTTGATAAAATTGATCAGATCAAGGAGGTGCTCGAAAATGTTTGCCCTGCAGTGGTATCTTGTGCTGACATACTTGCTCTTGCCACTAGAGATGGCGTTGTTCTGGTATGTTTGTCCTGCAGTGGTATCTTGTCCTGCAGTGGTAGTCTTGACGAATTCATTCCTGTTTTGATTTTCAGCGTTTGATCTTCTAAACAACGTCTAAGGCAAAAATTTCCAGTTTCTTCTCTTTCCATTCCATCTAATTACTATTAGAAAAAAAAACTAAAAGAGAGAAGTAGGAAACCAAAACTGTCACACATTTAGTTGTTCAACTTTTGGTGCTTGTGAATTAGTTAGTTGTTCACTAACTCTTTTTCTGGTAGTTCCTCATTATTTAAGTGGAAAAGCCACAGAGCACTTAACTGGATTATCTGACTGCTTGTTTCAGTATTCTTCTCTGAGTGTTTGTCCTATCTAAAATGACAGGCTGGTGGTCCCTTTTATCCACTTTTCACTGGTAGAAGAGATAGTGCCCGCTCCTATTATGATGAAGCCATGGCTGAGATTCCAAAACCTGATGATAATATCACTCAGACACTTCATCTGTTCTCACTCAGAGGTTTTACTGACAGAGAAACCGTCAGTCTTCTAGGTACTCAACTAACAAATTCTGTTCCTTCTTTTTCTTCGTTTCTTTATGTTTGGAGCTGAAATAGATTAATCAGTCTTGAAATATTCTTCCCTTCTGATTTTTTGTTTTGTTTTGTTTTGTTTCATATCTGTAGGAGGGCACAACATTGGGAAGATTGGATGTGAGTTCATTCAGTCTCGCCTTCACAACTTCAAGGGGACAGGGAAACCAGACCCAACTGTTTCTCCTAGTTTCCTCAATGAGATGAGAGTTTTCTGTGAAGACAATGGTAACGAGAAGAGTAGCCAAGGATCACCCATGGCAGCTACCATGGCGTCTCCCATGGCATTCCCCACAGCAGGCCCCATGGCAGCACCCATGGCATCATCCCCAATGGCATCAAGGGGCATGAGTGAGAAGCCTGCGCGGAGGGGGATGCCATACTTTCAGCAACTGTCATCATCTGTATCGTCTGGGGCAGGCTTTGACACTCATTACTACCAGAGCTTGTTGAGAGGCAGAGGACTTCTCTTTGCTGATCAGCAATTGATGGCTAATGAGAGGACAGCCAGATTGGTGAGAGCTTATGCTTCAGACGATGGATCAACCTTCCGGATGGACTTTGCCCGGGCAATGATGAAGATGTCTAACCTTAATGCACTCACTGGATCTCAAGGTCAGGTCCGATTAGAATGCACTCTGCCAGTCTCTAGCTAGCTAGTTCTTACCTGACAGAATCCGACCGGAGGCCATGATGGAGATTGAAGAAAATTTCTGTTGAAATATTTGTTCCCTCTGGTTGTACAGTAGAGAAACTTTTAGCCCTGTTAGACCACATTCATTCGTTTAGCCATCTTTATTAGTCATGTTCATTTGTGAATTGTTAGTACCTGCAGATGTATAGCAGCAAGCAAAGACGTTTAACTAGAGAATGTTAATCCCCTTCCCGCCTATGTAGAGTTGAATTTTTCTGATTGTGAATAACTCAAGGACTAGTGTGATTGTTTTCTTTTTGCCATATACAAGATGGGATTTTCTTTTTTCTTTTTCTTTTTAATAATGATGGAACCCAACTATGGAGGCATTACAATCAGAACAAAATAACTTAAAAACAAAAAAGGAATCATTTTAATAACTCAAAATGATAAAGTTTGGTCATGTGGTTCTATAGGTTTAGCAAAATCAAATTGAATAATTCAAGGACCAGTGTGATTGTTTTCTTCTTGCCATACAAGATTAGAGTTCATATATATATATATATATATATATATATATATATATATAAAATTTCCTCTTCCCCAAGGTTCTGATAGTTTTTTTTTCTTT
This sequence comes from Prunus salicina, assembly GCA_020226455.1. NCBI lineage: Eukaryota > Viridiplantae > Streptophyta > Magnoliopsida > Rosales > Rosaceae > Prunus > Prunus salicina. The sequence goes on along the minus strand of CM035345.1, from coordinate 2,896,277 downwards.
CTTTTTATAGGAAAATTCCATGTCCAAGTTTTATAAGGAGAGGAAAGAGATAGGAACAGAATTTCACAGCTGTAATACTACTTCATAGTTTTCTAAAAAAAATTACTTTCATAGTTCTCTAAATTTTTTTTTAAAAAAAGTTCTCCAAATAAAGGGTTATTTACTCAAATGGTCCTCAAACTTATACCCGATTTGCATTTTGTCCCTCAACTAAATTATTCATTCACATGGTCCACAACTCAATTATTCGATCCATTGGTACTATTGTTACATTCTATCAATGTTTCCGTCAAATGTAACAGTATGACTAATGGATCGAATAATGTAGACTTTATGAACCATTTGAACGAATAATAATTTAGTTGAGGGACCAAAATGTAACTCGGGTATAAATTTGAGGCCCATTTGAGTAAATAACCCTAAAAAAACAACTTCATACTGATCTCACCAAATTACACCCAAAATATAAAAACCAGTTTTCATTTTAAAAGTTATCAAACCAAACATGCATGGATATATCTAAATTATATAAAATGGATTATGATGGAAATTATCCAACCAAAAAAGAAAAAGAAAACCAGTTTTCATTATAAAAGTTATCAAACCAAACAGGTAGGAGGATATGGTATGTATATCATCACCGGATAATTCAACAAAATCAACTTCATTACGCATCTGTGTTTTCATTCTTTAATATTGAATACTTTTTCTTTTTTTCCTAAATTTTTAGTTATTGAATATTAGAAATTATTTTTTGGGCCAAAAAGCTAGGAAGCAAAGAAGTCCAACTTAAGTTGTGCTTAAGTCGGTTTCCCAAGTCTATATAACTAGACAGAACCTTCAAACCTTTTCATGAAAATAGAAAGAAAAAACATCGTTGGAGCAGTTACATTCGAGACTTCTCACCCTAGTAACATAAGTCGATGTTCATTGCAACACTTTCTTTTTCTTTGAGATCAAATTTTCTTTGAGATCAAAGTTAGGAGAAGGAGTTGCACTGAATTTCGAGTTAAGTTACTTTCGGTGAATTTCAACTTCATTTCAACTTCCCGCGACAAGAAGCATAGCTAAGGTAAATATGCACAACAATAGTAAGTGTTTCTTATTGCATGACTCTCGATTTGATGTTGCTATTGGTTTCTATGAATCTTGAAACTCTGCGTTTTTCATTCTGATGTAACAGTTTCGTTTTTTTTTTTCTGGTTGAAGTTGTTCTTTCCTGGTTTTTAACGCTTCGGAATCTGAAAACTCTATCTGGGAATTTTAAGAAGCTACCCTGCTGCTCATTTAGGTATATGATGCTTTTGACATGATATTTATGAGTTTTCTCAAATTGGTTTTGATTTCTTTGAGTCTGTCAAAATGATTAAGTTTGGTCTCGTGGTTCCATAGGTTAAGCAAAATCAAACTCAAGAACTCAAGAACTCAAGAACTACTGTGATTGTTTTCTTTTTGTCATACACGATTAGGGTTCATACATCATTTCTTCTTCCGCAAGGATTAATTCTTATGGTTTTTATCTCACCAACACACCCAAAATATAAAATATATATATATATATATGATTAAAAAAAACCAGTTTTCATCTAAATGAAAATGGGACTTGCAAACAAAAATGGTGTACTAGCCATTTTTGAAATGTAAATTATGTGTCAACTTCCACTTTTGTTCTTTTTTTTTTAAAGTCGGATAAATACAACATTTAAATTAGATCAACAACAATCTTCTCATTTAAATTATCCAAACCAAAATATACAAAAACCAGTTTTCATTTTAAAAGTTATCCAACCAAAAATATTATATTTTCTATTATTTTCATTATTTTAATATTCTCTTTTCCAATTTCTCTTTTTATTGAATATTTTGAGTAGACATTGTTTAAGTTTCCGATTTTTTTATAACATGAACAAGGTGGGGTGATGAGCTTTCATTTTAAGCTGTTTTCTTGCATCCAACTTCTTGTTTAGATAACGTTAACTCACAACTTACAACTCAGTCTTGACATATTCTTCCCTTCTGATTTTGTTTTCTTTTTTTGTTTTTTTGTTTTTTTGTTTTTTTGTTTTGTTTCATATCTGAAGGAGGGCACAACATTGGGAAGATTGGATGTGAGTTCATTCAGTCTCGCCTTCACAACTTCAGGGGACAGGGAAACCAGACCCAACTGTTTCTCCTAGTTTCTTCAATGAGATGAGAGTTTTCTGTGAAGACAATGGTAACAAGAAGAGTAGCCAAGGGTCACCCATGGCAGCCCCCATGAAGTCTCCCATGGCATCCTCCAGGGCAGCCCCCATGGCAGCATCCATAGCATCATCCCCAATGGCATCAAGGGGCATGAGTGAGAAGCCTGCGCGGAGGGGGATGCCATACTTTCAGCAACTGTCATCATCTGTATCGTCTGGGGCAGGCTTTGACACTCATTACTACCAGAGCTTGTTGAGAGGCAGAGGACTTCTCTTTGCTGATCAGCAATTAATGGCTAATGAGAGGACAGCCAAATTGGTGAGAGCTTATGCTTCAGACGATGGATCAACCTTTCCGGATGGACTTCGCCCGGGCAATGATGAGATTTCTAACCTTAATCTTCTCACTGGATCTCAAGGTCAGGTCCGATTGGAATGCACTCTGCCAGTCTCTAGCTAGCTAGTTCTTACCTGACAGAATCCGACCGGAGGCCATGATGGAGATGGAAGAAAATTTCTGTTGAAATATTTGTTCCCTCTGGTTGTACAATAGAGAAACTTTCACCCATGTTAGACCACATTCATTCCTTTAGCCATCTTTAATAGTCATGTTCATTTGTGAATTGTTAGTATGTGCAGATATATAGCAGCAAGCAAAGAAAGTTTAACTAGAGAATTTAATCCCATTCCCACCTTTCCCAATGTAGAGTTCAATTTTTCTGATTGTAAATAACTCAAGGACTACTGTGATTGTTTTCTTTTCTTTTTCCCATATACAAGATTAGGGTTCATATATCATTTCATCTTCCGCAAGGATTTTATTTTATCATGGTTTCTTTCTTTTCTTTTTTCTTTACTAATGGATACACGAAGAGACCACTTACTTTATTAAAGTTGACTGACCGTTGACTTTCTTTGTTTTGTTTTTAAATAAATTGTAATTAAAGTTGAATTACAATTTTATCTAACAACAAAGACTCTTTATAATTTTTATTTTTATTTTTTAGAAAAATTTACATAAATACCATCTGAACTTTAGGCACGTGAGCCATTACCACTTAAATTTTTAATTTTTATTATTAACCACCTGAACTTTAAAGAGTGTTGCAACGTACCACCTATGTCTAACTCTGTTAACTTTAAGGTCAATTCTGTCAATTCACTATAACTAAAAAACACTTAACATTTTTAAAACTAACGGAATTTATAATTTTTTTTTCTTTATGAAAAACCTAATCTAAATAATCCCACGGTTTCTCCCATCCCATCCATCAACAATTTTCCCCCTTGCCTAGTAGACCCCTCCCCCACTCTCTACATACATCCTGGCTTTTGGGGAGATGGATTTCGTGGATCTTCAAACCTCTAAATTAATTTGGCCTTCAATTCTTCCTTTTTAGTTTCATACAATGAAGTTTCATTCCGAAGTCAAAATGGAAACACACGAAAAACCATACAATTGAGGGCAATATAGGATACAGAGAAGCATATCACCCCCTCCTAAACTAAGTTAAGCGATTTTTTAATTTGTCCAGGGTGTATACCTTTTTTCCATTCACCCCCTCCTAAACTAAAGGCTTTTTTGTATGGGTAAAAATACAAGTGTTTCGTTATAAGCGGCAACAAGATGACATGAGAACAGAAAACACAGCACAGTACTAGCTCTTGCATCTTTTCACAATGTTGGAAGAGGCGCAAGATCGAATCTCCCATCTCCGTTTATAAATAAAAACTGTAATTAATATAACACAGCAGAAGATTAAGGATCAGATAAGGAGAGCATCAATGTTGATTAGGAAACAACACTTGCTAGTGCAAGCTTTAGCAGAGCAAGAACAAAGACACAAACATCATATTAGTACCTGGCCAGTGCCACCAAGGCTAATCGGCTGGACTGGCAAGATTTTTTGACTGCTGTTATCCTAAGGTTCATGTTCAAACTGTTTTTCCAAATAACTAACAGCCATCTCAATATCTAATAAAGTTCAACAGTAGAAAATAAAATCCAAATTTTCACAAACTCCTTCCTGCATATACATCATGATGGCTTTAACTTTTTAAGCTCCATCACCGGACACAAGGGCATCGATCAGATCACCATCTTCCATTCCAAGCTGCACAAAGTTAAGTAGCAACTAAGAATCAATGGACGCATTATTGAAAACAGAAATATATAGTGCTTGACTTTAAACTCCACAAGAAGCATAACTTTTGTTCAAACTGGCTTTGATGCATCAAAGGGCATCAGCTAGTAAAGGAACAATCATTTCACCAACAATTAAATTACAGCTTATGGTGACCTATTACGGATTCAATGGTAGTCGAACCTAAGCCCTGTTGGATGTAACACAAAGCCAACAAGCTATAAAGGATAGTTTAGCTCTATACAAATCCCCACTTTGGAGAAATACAACAATAATCTTCGTTATCAACTACCTGTAGTCCACTATTAATTGCACTAAGCCCTTTTGAGTTAAAACCGTACATGTAGAGGTCCATTGAGCATTCTCCCACCCAAAAGGTGATTAAATTGGAGATAATATTTAGTTCACGCTTGGACTTAGTAGTGCGTTCCTACAAGGCCCGTGATACAACTCAAGCAACAATGAAATTTATTTTCATGATTAACATTCTAAGTAACTTTTAAGAACTTTACGAACTTTTACCTGCTCAGGAGTTTTGTTCTTCTCGAGTCGGACGCTATCAAACGTGAATTCTATTGATTTGGGGTCAAGGGAACGATTTTTACAGAATGCTTCCATGAGTTTTTGCAGTTTGGTGCTTCGTTTAACCCGGAAAAAAGTTTGAACTCCATCCTACACATGGATCTCATCATATAACAAATGAATCCCATTAAACTACAGTGGATCTATTTATTCTAAGATGTGGCATAATAATTCAGTGATATTTTGGTGATATTCAACAGAGAAAACATGTAACTAAATAAGGTACGGCGAGAAAACATGAAACTAATTTGTTGTTTCCTTTCCAGTACAGATTGGAAGGGTGTTTTAGTCAATTTCTAATCCAAATTTTGGCTAACGTAGAAATGTTTCTCGGAGAGAAAAAATATTTTCTCCATCTTATTAGTTCTTATATAAACCCATCAACCCCAAAGTCCCAGTAACCCTAATGGAAACCCAATTTCTTCCTTTCATTTGGTTATAGGAAAAGGAAAATTTGAAAGAAAACACTAAAAAAAGGTGGTTAAAATTTTTCAATTACACCACATGCAATGCAAGGAAAAGAGTGGGGGAGAATCAAACCCTGTTGAACTGAACTTTGAGATTCACAGTGTCTTCATCAGATCGACCTCCAGACATCTTAAGAGCTAGGGTTTTTCTTTTCTCTGTGTTGTGTTCTTGTTCTTGTTGGGAGCTTTTTTTGGGGTCAGAAGTTCTGTTCTTGGGTTGGGAGCTTTTTTTTTTTCGGTCTGAGTTCTGGTTTTGGGAGCTTGATCACGCAAAACTAGCTTTGTGTCTTTGTTTTTTTTCTTTTCGTTTTTGTTTTGTTTTTTTTAAGTTTTGTCTGGAAAAGTACACACGTACGTACATAGCTTTGAAGAGAAGAGCAGGAGAGGTTCAATCAATGTAATAGATTTGGAAGTTACGTGCTGCACCCAACTTCAGAGACTGACCCGTGACTTTCCCTCTTTTGGTAAATAATAAGGAGTTTCACTAAAACACCAAAATGGGAGCTGAAATTATAAAAAAAATTCAACACCCAAAATACTTTATAAACACACTCAAAACTCATCATTACACACACTCAAAATCCATTGATAAACACACCCAAAAAATATACAATTGTTGATTTTGGGTGTGTTTCTATGTTTAAATAGTATTTGGGATTTTTTATAAATACATGTCTAGAATTTGGTTTATTTATAAATTTGTAATAAAATTATGACTTCAAAAACATCAATAATACTTCAAAATTATTTTTAATAAAGGATTTTCAGTCTGAACTATCAAGCTAATCGAATTTATCGTCTGAATTAAAAAGTCAACTAATTTAGTACTTGAACTTATTGAAATAGTTAATTTAACCCTTACAGTCAATTTTTTTGAATTTCATCCATTTTGCCATCTAGAATGTCACATATTCTTCACGTGACTTACTATTAGATTATTTATTATTATTATTATTATAAAATAAAAAAAAACAAAACTATTTAGAAAATTGAAAAAACCTCTCTCTCGCTGAAACCCAGAAAATCTCTCAAACTTTATTATTGTAGGGGTCTTTTTATTCCAGCAGCTTGACGAATGGGCTTGGGCTGCCGAAAAGAGAAACATGTGTGAAATTTGCCCCTTGAGTCTGAGTTCAAGGATCAGGCCCCAAGAGTGTTTCGAAAGGGTAGCTGAGCCTTAGGAAACACCTTGGTCTTCTTCACCAACGAAACCAACAGTTGCTTACAGATAAATTCTTGGGCTTGGCATGAGAGCTTGTGGCATGGGAGCTGAGTATTCGTAAGTTTAGCATGAGAGAGAGAAGACTTGGGTTTCCTATGAGAAATAGAGGCTTTGAGAGATGAAGCTTGCTCTCTAGATCTGTGTTGTGGAAAGAGAGGTAGAAGATGAAAGCATGGGTGGCTTTAGCATATTTCCAGCAGCTTGACGAAAGCTTCATCAAGCTTCTGGGCGATTTGACAGAAGAGAAAATGGGAAGCAATGGAAGAACAAGTCTTGAAATTGAAGGGTTCCAGAGATGAGAGATGATGCTTGCTCTCTCTGGATGTGGGTTTTGAAAGAGAGAAAGGAGAAAGATGGAAGAACAAAGCATGAAATTGAAGGGTTCCAGAGATGAGAGATGATGCTTGCTCTCTCTGGATGTGGGTTTTGAAAGAGAGAAAGGAGAAAGATGGAAGAACAAAGCATGAAATTGAAGGGGCCAAAGGGGATGCTTGCCTTCGATGAATTCTCCTGGTTGATGGGAGGCTTGCAACAACCAAGATGAGTTGTTTTTGCTGGGAGGAACTGGCTCCTTTTATAGGCGCTGAGAATCTTAATTTTGTCTCACTTTCCTCCATCTTTTCTTCACTTTCCTCCATTTAGTCTTGTTTGGTGAAACTTCTCTAGGCTGAGCATGTAGGCATGAAGCTTTTTGGAGTTCCAAGGCCCTCAGGCAGCTGGACTTCTTCATGTGGGTGAGGAGCCACCCACTTTTGTTTCTTGTTTTCTCACCAAAGCTTGAAGAGGAAAGAATGGGTAAGGGTGCTTGGTCAAAAAGGTGATCAGCACATGGGTTTGCTTGGTTTTGCTGGTTTGGCTTTGAACTGGTTTTAACATAGCACGACGTTGGATATTTTATAAAATGCTGGGTTGGGCTGTTTTGTTTCCAGCGGTTTGTGAGTTCCCTTTGATTTCGTCAGACTGTTGGAAGCTTTGGCTGATGTGGGATTTTTTATGGGCTATGGCTATTGGACATTTTTTAAAGATGTTTGGGCCTTTTCTTAAGGTGATGAGCTATTGGATTTTCTCTCATGCTTGCTCATATGTTTGGACTCAAGGAATGGGCTTGAGTTTTGGTGCTCCCAAGTAGCCCAAAACTTCCACTCCTTGGACCATCAATGGGCCTTGTGAATACTCGTAACCATCCATACCACAACCCGCTCAGCAAGCCCCAGGCATTAGCGTGGCTTGGGCCCACTTAAGCTTGTAGCGTGGCGTGTTGCTTATTTGTTTGGCGTGGCATGTGTGCAAGCGCATGAACTTTTGCTTGCCCAAATCGGGTTTCTTCTCGGTAAGGTATCGCATTGGGCCGAGAATTTATTTTGGGCCGAAGCGTGGATTTTTTGGGCCTCAACAATTATCCATGAAAGTCACCCATACCCATTAACAGTGACGAACCCAAAAATCTTACCTTATGGGGTTATAGTGTAAAAGTTCCAAGTTTTTTTTTTTAAAAGATTAAAATAACATTATAATTGAAACTATAGTACGTACATTCATAATTCTTATGAAAAACAATATTACAAGCTACAATTGTCCACAACGAGGTTTCATATTTTGAGAACGTAGCATTATAGTTTCATTTTCAATACAAGCAAAAACATCATTCTCAATGTAAACAAGCAAACTATATTTAACTCCTGTTGAGGCCCAAAAAATCCACGGTTGGGCCCGAATATATTCTTGCCCCAAAACGATATATTATTGAGAAAAGACCCGATTTGGAGCACACGAAAGTCCGCCATGCACGAGTCACACTCCACGTGCCATGCCAAATAAATAATCCGTCATGTTAGGAATCGAGATTAAGATTATAAAATGCATTAGCTCTACAAATCCATGCTAATTATCCCATCAAGCATTACAATTAAAAACGTGCCAAGCGACATGCCATGCCAAGCATGAAATCGTTATTTCGCACCCAACCACGCTACAAGCCTAAGCGGGCCCAAGCCACTCAAATACCCGGGGCTTGCTTGACTGGGTTGTGGTATGGATGGTAATAAATCAACATGAGGCCCATTGATGGGCCAAGAAATGGAAGTCTCAGGTCGCTTGGGAGCCTCGGGACTCAAGCCCATTTCTTAGGCCCAAACACATGGGTGAGCACAAAAGGGAAAATAACTCGACCAAAAATAACCCAACCAAAAATAAGCCCAATCAAAATAGACTATTGACTCAACCAAAAAGCCCAAACGTTTTAAATAGCCCACTTACTTAAGGAACCACCTTGGCCCATACAAAACTCCAAAATAAGCCACAAAAGCCTCAGCCCCTTGCTAGAAAAATAGAAGTCACGAAGGGGGAGGTCTAAAGATTTATTGAACAAAGCTGCTGGAGGTTCCAACACATGGGGGGAGCAAGTTCCAAGCAAGAAACATTCAAGGAACCAAAGAATATTAGCCTGCGAGCTGCTAGAAGCACTCTTTGAACCAGCATGTATATCCACTTCCTTTCCTTCATCAGATTTGGCCAAGGAAAGAAGAAGAAAAATAGCTAAGAATGGAGCCTCCCACTGGAACAGCCGCGGGAAAGGGGCCTTGAGCTCCCAAAGTTCCTGATTTTGTGCGAATAGACAGAGGAAATTTCACCAAGATAGGAAAAGCCAAGGTAGGAGAAGAGAAAGGAAGGGAAAAACTTAGCCAAAATGGGTAGAAACCATTAGGGTTTCTTGGGAAAGGATGATTTCCAGCAGCTATAAAATGAGGCATCTTCTACCCAACGAAACCAACCCAGATTCAGAGAGCAAGCTTTCTCTCTAACTTGCAAAAGCCAAGCAATCTCGTGCACTGTTCACCCTTTTCTCCATTCTTCTATTCTGGCAAATAGAATATCTATCAAGCTGCCGAAAGAGCATTGTTCTTCATTTCTCTCTTCCTAGCCAAATCTCTTACAAATCTCTCCTTTCTCACCTTAACACTTCCCTTTTTCCCCCCTAAGAAAGCCTAAATTTCCCCTCAGTGCTAAACTCATGTTGATTTTGCTTCCATGCCACATGCCTCTCATGCCAAGCTCAAAAGTTTATATGTAAGCATGCAAAAATTACCTGTAAGTTGCCATTGTTTTGGCTGGTGAAGGTAACCAAAATACTTCCTAAGGCTCTACTGCCCTTTCAAAGCATTTTTGAGGCTTAATTTTCGAACTCAGACAAAGGGGACAATTTCATCAGTCTGCCCTTTACGGCAGCCCAGCCCATTTACAGCTGCCGGAAGAAAAAGTCTCCTACATAAATTGGCGACTTCACTGGGGATTAGGCCATTATCTTCATTGATGCCTCCAAAGAAGAAGACCAGAAGCAACAACATGACTTCCCAAGATGGGCCAAGCCATGGTGATTCGGAATCAAGGCAGAATGCCTTATCTAGAGAAGAAGAACTTGCAAGTAAGGGAGCTTTTACCCTCTCAGACCTTGTTGCAGCCATCCATGCTAGGAGGGAAACCCAGAGGGAGATGGCAAACACAATCAAGGAGCTGAAAAGTTCAGTTGCTAAGCGAAGCAAAGAAAACGAGAGACTTCCACAAGAGTCTGTTGCTGTCGGAAAGAGGTCTAAACAAAAGGGACCATCTTTTGTCACCCAAGAAGATGTCATTGCCATGCTGGAAAAGGAACTGAGTCAAAGCCAAGAAGATTGGAAGTACCTTCCTCAGCCATCGTATCCATCAAGCTTACTCCAGCAGCCATATCCTAAAGGCTACAAAGCACCAAACTTTATTCTCTTCGACGAAAGGAAGGGGAGCCCGAAGGAACATGTCAACCACTTCATCGATGCTTTGGGACTACATGCTGGTGATTATAGTCTCCAACTTAAGGAATTTTCAAAAAGCCTTACCGATCGTGCTTATACATGGTATACGACGTTGGCACCAGGCTTTATCCGCTCTTGGGAAGATTTGGCAAGCAAGTTTTGTAAGAAGTATTTTCAGCATGAAGAAAGAGTCACCACCACTCAACTCAACAACACTCATAAAAAACATAGTGAGAATCCCGTGGACTTCGTGCGCAGGTTCTGAGACCTAGCGTTGGATTGCTACGATGAGAAAGACGAAGAGGCACTTGTCAAAATTTGCATCAGCAATATCATGGCAGATTACAGAGTTTATTTGGAGAATATTGGCATCAGCCAATTTTCTCGGCTGCTGGAAGTAGTGAGGAAAACAAGCATTTCAGTCAAACTAAATGGGCAGGAAGCTTGGAAGAGTAAAAAGGAAGAACGCCACTCGAGGGCTTCATTTGATCAGCAAGATTATCGAGAGACAGATGTCGTAACCTCTCATAAGAGCCGTAAATCACTCTTTGATTAGTTGGGTTATGAGTCGCATGCAAGTAGGGCAGCATATGTGGCTCTGTTAAATATTTCTACAGAGCATGGCAGCCTAGTACAACACATGCCAAATACATGCCAACATAAGCCACAAGCTTTCATGCTATTGCAAGTCATGCACGCTCCTTGGCCCTTTCATACATGGGGGCTTGATTTGATTGGAGTATTCATCAATGCAAAGTGGCTCAAAGCCTTACTATTGCTGAGTTGCATTTGCACCTATCCTTTTATTTTTTGGCGTTTTTAAATTTATTTCAAGGATGAACTCTTTTGTGTTTTCACCACATGCTTTCATAACTTTTGTATGATGCACCATTATGGTAGTAGGGGCTTTGCAATGAGAGTGAAGGATTATTTTGAAAAAAATATATGTATGGAGTTTTATTACCCCTTTATACATTTTTAAACCCCCTTTTACAAAAAAAGAAAAAAATAAAACATGTCGCTTAGCAGTAAGACATGCCAAGCAAAGTCACTTGGATGGGGTCCCGAACCATCAACAAGCATCACACTTAAGCAAAAATAGCATAAGGCATGAAAAAACCGATCTATTACAAAGACTCACACAATCTTGAGGTGCTGGAACAACATGATACGCAACATCTGGGAGTTTTTTGAGAGATATTATGTTTGTCCAATTTGTGAGGAAGATACATATTCAAATCGATTGACGCATGGCAAGAAGAATGTTTATACAGGACATAGGCGATTTCTTCCCCTACACAATCCGTACCGAAAACTAAAGAAAGTATTCAGTGGTAAGCAAGAGTTTGGGCTTCTGTTTCCCTCTTTTCGGTCAGGTAGGCCGATTGAAGGAGTTTTTGGTCATTCTTCTTTTAGATTGCGTAGGCATGCCACCACCAAGCCACTGACTGGCTTGAATGGAAAATGTTGGATTGTTGTGTTCGCGCTTCTGACTTCTAACCAGCCAATTGATCGGCCAAGAAAGGAACATCCTCTTGGCCTAGGTTCTTTCACTTCCTCGGGGTCGAGGATGGTTAGGTTTCGTATAGGTATTTTAGTATTTTAGAGATTTTTAATAATAATGATGCAAATTAAATTAAAATATGCGATTAAACTTAAAGATGAGAATTGAAGTGTGTTAAAGTAAATTAAAGCGATAGATAAACTTAAATTAAACGAAGAATGAAATAAGAACGATATAAATGATAAAGGTAATAAAATAAAGCAATTTGAAATTAAATTAAGCTTAAAGAAAATTCGATAACAATTAACAATAAAGCGATAAAATTGAATCTTAAAACAACGTAATGGAAAAAATAAGAAATTAAACTTACACTAACGAAAGTGAAGAACTGATCTAGCCTACTTGCTTGGAAAATAAAAACCTAGTCTAGGGATAGAAAATTGAAAGATAAAAAGTAGGTTTATGTGTCTGATGTCGGGGTCCTTTGCTCTTTGTCTGATGTAGTTTATATAGGGGCATTCATCAGCCCATGGGCTTGCCATAAGCTTCGTTCAAAATCTTTCCTTGTGTGGCTTCCTAAATTCGTGGAATTGATTCAAATGAGATCATCGGATTGCAAATCTAATCAATTGATTCTCACCTCATTAGGAACATTCTAGATTGACATTACTCTCTTTGATTGCTTTCCTTGGATGGATCTCATCACGTGCATAAAAATATCCAAAAGTTATGGACCTACTTTTGCGGGTTGGGCTTGGACCTTCGAGGACTTGGCTTGACATATGATGAGACATCATGGCTTCCGGAGCCCTAGGCTTGATTGAAAATAATACATCGGTGTTGGGGAGGCATGAGAGCCCAATGAATTGCGTAAGCTTCTTTGACATATGACCAACTCGTGACGAGCCCACAAAATCTTTGAATTAAGAAAACACTTAATATACCAATTTTAATAAAACTACATATATAATAATTAATAATTATATATGTAAGCCATGAAAGGCTTAATCACAACGCCCAGGCCATAAGATTTCTTCTTTACTAAGTATATATATATTTGTGATATGATAATCATCCAATTTGGCCATTGTTTTTGGCTGGGGCGAGTTACTAGGCTACAAAGAGCTTTTGAATTATTCTCATAAGGTGGGTCCTAGACACTACTTCCATCATTTTGAACTTAGAGCATTCTCAGGTCACAAAACCATTACCCAAAGCCAAGGGCCATTTTTGGCTTCCAAACTCTTGCCCACCTTGGAATTATCAAAATGACCCACGTGGGTCTGATTTGACCACTCTTCCAGCCAAGTCCTTGACTTCTCCCAGCCAACTCTTCCGCCATTCTCCCAACCAAGTCCACTATCCAACCAACCTCAAAAGGCCATTCTCTTGGCCATTCTGTTTATACTAGTGTATATATATATATATATGTGTGTGTGTGTGTGTGTGTGTGTGAATTGTCCAATAGTTATAAACCAAAACCGATTTGCATCAAGTTGGCATCAAGTAGCCAACTTTTCAACCAAGGATCAACGTGGGCCAACCTTGGCCTTATATTTTTTCCAAAAGATCTTTTATGATCTATTGTTTAAAATTCCTATGCCCATAACTCTAAAACTCCAGCCGATTGTTCATTTATAGAAACTCAACAACCATTCTGGTAAAAGCTTAGCTCAGGTAACCAATTTTTCTTTCACCATTTCGGCTACCATTGCTATTGAAGGAAACCTAAACTCTAGCTGATTTTTTGGTGGTGAGAATTCTACATTCTCTTAAACCCATTGGTTGGCCCCAAGCCAAGCTTGTGGATCTTGCCATTCAATTTATTTATTATTTGACTATTGCTATTATAAATAACAATATCTTTGTTTTGGCTAGTCCTTTAGGTTTCCACTTGACTTGGTTTGAGATTTGGTATCCTTGACTTCGCATGGAATTGAGACCACTTGGCTTGGCTTGAATTTGGTGACCACATCCAAACAGCTTCCCCCAACTCTATTGGGTGGAGGTGAAATATTAAAAAAGCTTAATGGGATTCATGCGTGTTGAGGGAAGAAAAAGGTAAAGCCTAAAGTAGCCAGCAATAATGAAAATTGCTTCAAGAGGAAGTCAATATTCTTTGAGTTAGAATACTGGAAATATTTGCATGTTTGTCACATATTGCACATTATACATATTTTTAAAAATGTGTGTGAGAGTGACAAGACCCGTCCGACGTCTACCCGATGTCAGACCTACTTTACTAAAACGTCCTTTAGCCCTAAATTAAAGGGATAAACAAGTCGACTTCTACCGGAATTTCTGCAATCTCCCTTAAAAAAATGGACTTTACCAAATTTTTCCCACCTGTTAAAAACAACAGAAATAGAATACCAACTGCAAGCATACACAATGCAACAACACACATATTACAAAATAGCCCTCCGGCCTTAACTTCAACCCTACATGGGGAAAACCAAACTCAACCAAAATAATAATTTAATTTACAACTGCACCTAGGTGAAATCCCAAGCTACCTACGTACCCTAGGGATCAAGCTGTTGTTAAAAATGTTAACTCGCAATTGTACGGGCCAATTAGTAGTATAGCAAGACAAGTACGAGGTCGTACCCACGAAGACTGAGAAGTTAAAACTAGTTATGTGCTTCGATTACCAAATTCAAGGAAGTAGGAAGTTAAGTCTAAAACAGAATTTAAAGCAAGAGTGATTGTAATTGTTGAACAAATGAGGCAAAACAAAATTCCAAACAAAAGTAAAGTGAGCAAATGCAACAAAGAGTATTTTTGTAGGCTGGAAAATAGATTGAGAGACTAGGGCATTCGATTCACCATAACAATTCAATTCTGGGTTATAAGGAGTCAAGTGACAAGTCTAATTCGGATTCAAAGATTGATTCTTGCTAAAGTATGATTAAGCCATGGTGTTTGGTCCTAACCTTGTGTTCCTAATTCCCTAACTTGATTATTTGTTGTCTAACCTCAATTAAGCATTAGGAACCCATTAAGCATAGAAGAACAATTTAAACAACCAAGCATGTATCTAATTCCTGTTGTCGAATGTCCATACATACTTTTCTTATTCATAGTTCAATTCGAATCAAAGCATGGTGTCTACTCTTGATTCAAACAAAGGTAGCTAATAAACAAGTTCTAATGGTGATCAATCATCCAAACAAGTATATTAACTGATAAGCATAAAGAATAGGAATATGAATCATGAATCAAACTTGAAACTCAAAACTTCAACTTATAAACCCAGAATATTCATGTTAGATTACATCGAAGCCCTAGTTATGAATTTAGCTACTCATAATGGAAATGAAACTTAAACAAAAATGAGAAAACATAATGAATGCAATAAAAGTGGAAAAACCCATTTCTGAAGTTACTTGTGGTGTCCAAGGCTTCTCCAAGTGCTTCTCCAAGTCTAATGCTGCTCCAAGAGCTTCCTCACATCTAGAGTATGACAACTAAATAGGTGATTTGGGATGAGTTTGGGTGAGTGGTGATGGTAGAGAAAGAGGAAATTCGTAGGGAAATGGAAGGGAGGTTTGCTGGAGTTGTTTTGGTGATTTTGGACAGAATGGAGTGTTTGGGGAAGGATGGAAGTGTTAGAGGATGGCTGAAGAGAATTCTAGGTTGAATAGAGTGTGATTCCTAAGATGTTGTTATCTTTGGAATGGGATGGATGTGGTATTTATAGGGAGAGTGAGAAGAGGAATCTGAATTGATTTAAGCCTCCACCATCAACACTTGCAATTGAATAAGAGTTTCTTGGCTGCTCCACTTCACCAACCAATCCTACCAGAAACCACACCTTATCCTTAGCTCAGCATGATGCAAGCAATGAGCTCATCTGTAAGTCAGCATGATGTAAGCAATGAGCTCATCCTTAGCTCAGCATGATGTAAGCAATGAGCTCATCTGTAAGTCAGCATGACGTGTATTTTGATGGGCTCACGGATTGGGCTTGCCTTGATCACCTGATGACATTAAGCTATCCATCTTGAAGTTCAGGCTTTCATCTTTCCAACCACATGCTATATGGGCCAATCCAAATTCGAATGAAAAAGATAAGTCCGAAATGAATTTGTAACTCAGTCTTCAGTTTTTACACATCGTTTTCACCATTTTACTCCAAATGTCTCAAGTATTACCTAGAGCTCAATGAACTGAATAACAAACACAAAAGAGGTTAAAAGCACAAGTTTTACTTAAAAACATACCAAATCATAAATTAGAAGGGTACAACAAGATATGTAATTATGCACCGATCACAAGCCACACGTAGTTGTTATGACAAAAAATAAAGGATCACAATTCAGAAACATACAGATATTGTCCAAGTAAAACCAACAATTAAATTTAGATTCATTCTCAACTTCAATTACCACAAGGCATATAACTAAATATTTAATGAATTCATTTCTTCCCATGATTGATAACTCAAAACCATTTTCATGTAAAAACTCACATGTACTATGCATAACTCTTTTAAAACTAACCGTTTACTCTGAGCTCAAATTACTTTTCCAAAATAATTTCTTTCCCGCAACCATACCCTATCCAAGGTGTATATTGCTAAACAACATTGTTCAAACATAATAACAATGATCACACCTGTTTAGAGCACTCACCATGCACATGCTCAAGAAAACCCAACTTGAAAAAGAATCCACATATTTTCCCACATATAAATATATATATATATATATATATATATACACCCCACACCATCATCATGTACTAGGGGAAAACAATCCAACCGGGGGATTGTTTGACTATACCACATGGAAGATTCCTCAACAATCATGTGGCTAGGGAACAAGCCGTCCAACCTAAAGACTATCGCTCTACAGCATACATTCCGGAAAATCGAACTCCACGTGTGGCCAATCTAAGTCCTACGTGCGAAGATTGTCATTCAAGGCCTACGACACACCCAACCAAAGGTGCCCGAATCTTTACCACACGCTGAAAAATCCAATGCTACGTGAAGTAAAGTGATAGTAACTAAGTGAGCCCACATGCCAGTAAATTCAACGTTACGTGTGGGTTACGTAACCAGGGAAGGTACATATCATAGTGCACATCATGTACTAGGGGCAAACAATCCTATACGGGGATTATTTAACTAGTTCGCAAGGTTCAACTTTCTACCCTGCGTCTAGGGATGAGTTGTCCAACCGGGAGACTATCGCTCTATATCACACACGCCCGAAAATTCAACCCCACGTATGGCCAAACCAAACCATGTCCTATGACAGACTGCCCCACCAAGGGCCTACGGCACACCCGACCAAAGGTGCCCGGACCTTTACCACACACATGCCATCATATCTTATTTGAAGGCTCCAAATGGGCTACATAGCAAACAAGTTCGGCAGATTGTCCAACATTACGTGATAAGGGACAAGACACTCTTTCCCATAAGTTCCCGAAGATTTACTCATAAAGTGTTTGGGTAAAAAGGAACAACTTGTACCCATGACTGAAGCTCATGAAGGCATATGCGGAGCTCATCAAGTCGCATCAAGATGGTATAGCTTTTGAGGAGACATAACTATTATTGGCCAGCCATCTTCAAAAATTCCATTGAATATACTAAGAGGTGCCAAGATTGTATAGTCTCATTCAACATGTTCCGGCCAAACATATGAACCTTATCGTGAAGGCTTGGCCTTTTAAAGGTTGGGCGATCGATGTGATCGATCAAAGGCTGGGAGGTGGGCATGATCTGTGATGCATGCTCATGGCTTGATGTGGCCGGGACGGAGAGAAGTTCATCGTTGGCATTGGCCAATTGTTTTTTATTTTTTATTTAAAAAAAAACAGCTCTGTTTTGGGTTTCGTTCTTTCTTTTTCGCTTTTCTTTGTGTCGGCTTCTGTTTTCAAGCTTTCTTTCCTAAAAATAAAATATAACAAAAAAGCTCTATTTTGGGTTAAGATATGTCTTCAGACGACATCTCCCACGTCTCATTTGATATATTTACATCCCCCCAAAATGAACTTCCACCCGAAGAAAATAGTAGATAAAATCGAGAAATATCGGCGGCAATAGGTGTTCATGGTAGAGAAAGTAGAGAAATGTTGGCGACAAGAGGTGTTGTTATGGGGTTGACTATAATTTTATTTTCGGTTGACTCCAACATCGATAAATTTGCACAGCAAGGCGCTCAACTGGACTCGAGTTGTAAATGTTGGAAATCTGTTTTGTGTTCCTATGTTTCGAATTCCTACAAGCTTTTATATGTTTTTACTTTGGGAATATTGTATTTATTTTCGAGAGTTATGGCTTTGACTGGGAATATGGATTATATTGTTTACTTGGGTCAGAATTAAATTACTATGAGTTACTTATTGGTTTATGCTATAGGGATTTCTAGATCCCTCGTGGTACTAGATAATTTTTTGGTCACATAACTTGATATTCTTCTCTTTTGCTATTTGCCACCTTTTTTGGCCTAAACATGTGCTTCGTTTATGTTGTTGGGTTATTTCTTACGCTAAACACATGGGGGTTGGGTGGTGTTTTACAGAGCATACATTTGGGGTGCAATTGTTGCTTAATAGGTTGGATTAAGTGTTATTTAGATAAAGTGCCTTTTCAGTTATTTAGGAAATTTAGGTTGTACAGTGTTTTGTATTAAGTTGTTTAATGAAAAAGCACACATTTTAAGTTTAAATAAGCTTGTTTATTGTGTTGTGTGAGTTGTATTCTTTAAGGCCCTTTTTCTTAATATGCAAAAAACTAAAATTAATTGCAACAAAAGTAACTCTTGTACTAGAAGAGAAAGGCTAATCTTAATAGCATAAATAATATTCACGAACTTGTACAATCGATGCCACAAAAATAGACCACTATTATCGAAGAAATAAGGAAACGGGTAAATCAGAGAAGGGTTGCTAATAGTGATTTTTTTCATCAGATTTTGGGGTGAAAGGTCTATCCAGAAAAATTGTCAACCTATGAATGTGGTTTCGATCCTATCGATGATGCCAGGTTTGAGCGAGTTCTTAAAAACTCCCATTTTACTGTTGGTTCTTAGGAGCTTCTTGTTCATCCACCACGTCGATTTTTCCTTCTTTTCAATTCATATGAGGATGTAGGAGGTTCTACTAGTTTCTCTTTCTCTAGACTGAAAGACAACAACTCGGTTCGATTCCTTAGGTCTATGTACAAGCCAATAGATGGAGTGCGTCGTCGTAGTATAATGATCCATAACATTCACCAAATAAAGAAAATGTATGTTCTCACAAGTCTCTGAAATATGTGAAAAATAATGAAGTGTGGGATTACTTGAAGAGTCTAATTGTTTGTGGAATGGTCAGATGGGTCTCGGGGAATTGAGGTGTAATCCAGTAAAATCTAAACTTCTTGGGTCAACCAAGGTGGTCTCAAGATTATATATATATATATATATATATAAGTCGATGGATTTGAAATCCTAAGATTACGTGATAATCTTGACTATGCGATAGGTTATCAATGACTCCACGATCAACCTCACGATCTCCTGATGGATGGGTGACTTGTTGAGTCTTAGGCATGCTAACATTTGAGTTGGTAGAAGGATTGGCATTAGTCACTTCCGTCTGAATTTGCCAAACAAAGTTAGGAAAAATCTGAGTAGTGAAAATTCAACCAAGATTGGCCAAAAAAAAGCTTACCTCCACTTCAGCCTTAGAAGTTATAATATGTCCACCAACCTCAGCCTCAAATATGGGAGTTTGAGATTCCTACATTTAAACTACAAGTTAAGAAAATGCTAGGAATAAAATGAAAAATGTGGTGAGAAGAAAACTTGTCAGAGCGATCGAAGAAGAGGCAATTGATTGTGGCCGCGATGGTGGGAGTTGGGTTGGGTTGCTCTACCATCCAAGATTATTTATTTATAAAAAAAAATTTCAAAAATCAATTGTACCTAGATCAATGGGTTTCTTGGGATCTTCCTCAATCAGGCAAGGGTGGTGGATTCTAGACATCATAGCTGGAGGGGTTCCTATCCTCCCTAACATCTGGAAGAAAACATCAGAAATATTAGTTGCTAAAAATGTCCAAGATTAAATGAGAAATGGACATAAGTCCAACAAAAATTGAGTTACCTTGGGTGAAGGAAAGTGGCATCTTCTCACCCCAACTAGGACTAGAGTTGACACTCATATCCTTAGTATTTGCAAGAGGTGAAGATGTTAGTGGACTAATAATCAAGAGTAGCATATATGAAAAAGGTGACAACTAAAAGTTTACCTTGCTTAAAACTATAGTAAGTGGAAGAGCAAGCACGACCTCAGAAGATTCTCTCCATATGGACCTCAGAAGGCTGGAGAAACCAAGTGGCTAACATTTTCTCCCAGCAAGCCTTAAAGAATTCAATGAAGCCGAATTCGGGATCCCAGGTTTGGAAGTTAAAATTTAATCAATTCACGATTAAAGTCTCCCAAGGAGCTTACCTCTCTTTTTTCCTTGAAGGATACCTTCCGGGAAGAAAAGTGGTTGAAGGACTCAACCATGGGGAATGAAACACCTTGAATGAAACTCATCTGATGACCAACGACAACAGGGTAATAAGCCTTGCAACCACATGGGTAATGGTTACCTTTGTTCAACACAAGGCCGTACGGAAGATCTCAACTAATTAGGATGCTTGCCCAAAGCTCTTGTCATTTTTCTTTAGTCTCCAAAGTAGGGGTGTTGGCAAGGTCCAAGGCTAAGTAATCCAAGTAACAATAATCTAAGCACATGGATAAGTCGCCAGGTGACCTCTTTAAGCATTCGTAGAAAAATCGAAAGTAATCTTCAACTTGATGCTTAGGCAAAGGGAGGCTAGGGATCGATTTGCCTAAAAGTGAGTCACCTCAGAATGTGACGTTGGCTAGACCTAACTCTGGGAAGTAAACTTGGTACCATAGCTAGAAAAGTCAAATTGGTCATGAAGCATTGTATGACATAGGGTTGGGCAAAACAATATTATGAAGTCATCTATAAAGGTAGGCCAAGAAGATGGGACCCAAGGCAACTACTTAACAGTCTGCAAGAGCCTCATCCAAAGGTTGAACTTCTTTGGTGGTTTGGCCACACTTTAAGCAAGTCAAGCACTTGAACAGCCACATCTGAAGAAAGGCCACATGCTCTGTGTATGCTACATCATTTTTTGAACCTATTGGAGCTTTGGAGGATGACATGGTATAGCCAAAGTGGGTTTTGATCCAGTTGGTGCAATTTTTGTTGCCCTTGGTATAGTCCAAGCTCAAAATGGGTTCTAGTAGGTCAACTGCTGAGTAAACCATACCATGTGGATGAAGGCCGGTGATTGCGGCTAGATTAAGTAGAGTGGGGGTCATCATGCCAAACCGAAGCCTCATTTAATTGGTGGAAGATGACCAAAAACACAAGCTTGCGATGATGATGAGCAATCACAAGAAAAACTCCCGGAGGCACAAAGAGCCAAGACATCGTAGATCCTGCTTTTTCACCAATAAGTCTTCCGTTTTGGTTCCAAAGCCATGTACCAATCATACCAAACCATCTTAGGACCGTATTAGGTTGGGTTTTTTGGCTTTGGACTTCTTCCCAACAACAAGGTCAACCTTAGAACGTCTGCATGGCCAATCTTTGAAAGGTCAAATACTTTCCCCAAGTCAATTTCCATTTGAACTCCATGGTGGTAAGGTAGAGGATCATCACCGTGTTCGGCCCAAATCGTCACCACTTCATCTTGAGGCTAAAGGGAGTACAAAGGACTAAGAACATATCTTGGGATGTCATCGTTAAGTTTGATGGCATAAGCTTCTTCAGGTTTTATTTCACTTACAGCCATGGCCTTCCTCAACTTGGTCAAATGAGAGATGATGGACTTCAACTTTGGATCCATCTTACAAACACAAGTACTATTTGAATTAAGAAAAATAGTGGCAAAAAAACAAAATTTTCCAAGAACATGAAGAACATTCAATTTTTCAAAAGTTTCAAAACATAAACTTCCAAGGGCCACCATTCATCAAAATCAACCGAAAAGAGTATAATATATCTGAAAAATTAGCAAAATAATGGATTTGTTGGTGATTTGAATGATTTTGGCCTATCAAATTATGAATCTAGGAAGCAAAGTTTTAGGTTTGGTGGGAGAGAAAAGTTTGATTGTGGAGGAAAAGTTTAGAGGCCAATGGGTATTTCAAATGTACTTATTTGTACTCCACTATAAATAAAAGTTTTGTAAATTAATATTTAAGATCTTTTTTTTCAAACTAAATGTTTTGCACTTCCGCATTTCACCCCCAACATGAAATTTTTTTGAATTCGCCACTACTTAATAGCACCACTAAAATTTGTTCTAATATATATTAATTTTATCTCCCAAATCTCTCTCTCTCTCTCTCTCTCTCTCTCTCTCTCTCTCTCTCTCTCTCTCTCTCTCTCTCTTTCAGTTGGCGTCTCCAAATCAGTAGTTTTGTAAATTTCATAATGCCTTAAGATATGCATATTTTGTTGGTTTTAAAACATTTTTAAGAAGTTCATTTGAATATTAAACTTGCTTTTAATCAAATTAATCGCAGCGGAAGAATATGGTGGTTGTTTAAATTCAAAAACAAAACTTATTCCAAGTATCTTAAGCCATGAACATTGATATGATTTCATAAAGGAAAGCACAAGAGAAAAGGATAAGTCTTAATTACCCTTGATGCTATAATATGAACCAAGTTGTGTTTTGGTCTTCTCTTGATGATTTCCCTTTGTTGATCTCCTCTTTGATCTTTCTCCTCCTTGTGAGCCACAAAAGGATATGGCCTCTAAGTCTCAACACCAATGGAACCTTGAGATGAGAAGGAGTATCTTGAGAATACAAGAATGCTAGTTCAAGAATCTCAAGATTGGTTTCAATCTAAACCACTTTGAAAGATGAAAGTGTTTCACTCTTGAAAACTCTCTTTTTTCTCTCTTTGATCTCCCAAACCCCTTTGGTTGATGTTGGATTGTGTTTGTATGTTAATTAGCTTTTTAAATTTCTTTTGGAAACAATTCCCATACATATCTTTATATGCATTTTCGGACAAACCACATTGGGCTTCCAAAAGTGGGCCTTATGACACTTAAACCATAATCTTTAAGTGTGTAAAGCCCTTGGGCTTGATACCCAACCATTTGGGCTTCTCATTAACTATTACGGAGGCCCAAATGCCATTTTACACGTTGTAAATCATCCACATCAAATCAATCAAATTGATTTCCTCATTCTCATTTGTATTACTCAAAGTTAACCATTTAAGGTGTGCGATCCATTAGGTTCTAATTTAGCAAGGCAGTGGGAAAAATATTAGAACTCTTTCTAACCAACTGGAATTAAAACCCCCTTTTAATTCTTCCTTTATTCGGATTGATCACAATCAATCCTAGGACTTCCACAAGCCAAGAGTGACATCTAGCAACATATCATGGCTACCCAAGCTAATCAGAATAGACAAAGAACCTATTCAGTTGGAATTGCAATGCAATACGGTCCTTCTCTTATACAATGTTTCCAATCATATTTTCAGGGTACGGATTGATAATGTCAAACCCCTAATATTATTAACCTCATGTGATTCAATAGAACATGACTAAAACACTTTCGAAATCATGTTCAAATACTTCGGCCGAAGATTTGCTGAATCACATCTTGAAACATTCTCTTTCTATATCAAAAGTAGAGATTCCTTATTGTACATTCACATGCCCCTATGATGAATTAAGAGTTCCCAACAACACTTTAGACAAATCTTTTACGACTTGCCTTTAAGAGCTATCAAAGATCAATAACGCATTACAGGACAACCATGATGCCTCAGGTCTAAGGACTAATTTGCATTATTGCAACTATGAGTTCTCGTTGACATATAGATAAATACTCCATACGAGAACTACGATTGATCGCGTTCAGTGAACTCATTCACTAATGAGCACCCACATACTTGTATTAGTGTCAACTACACAAATGGTTTGAGACTAACCATCCTCCCAATTGAGCATACATAATATGTGCTAATCTTGACGGTTTATCAATGCCCATTTGATAACCTATGATCAGGAACATTTTGGGGTACTACAGTTAGAGATTAAAGGTCTCATGAATCTACACTTCTTTAGATTACTTTATCTCTTATATAGCATACCTTGGACATTTGTTTCTTTACACGATGTAATAGATAACAAAATAAGTTTGCCCTTTATATACGAAATGTATTCTAAGGAGATTACATCAAATGTATTGGCTCTTAGGGCACATTTCTAACATATTTGTCTTTCTCTTTGAGAATCTATAGAAATATCTTGCCTATTTCGTTCACCACGAGATCATTGAAATCAACAAGGATTGATCGAAACCGACCAAAATAGATCGAAACCGAAACCAAAATATTTGGTAACCTACCTTCCGCAATTCAATAACAGTTCTTGTTTTATTTTGACCATCATCGGTCAATGGGTAATTTAAATATATTGGTTCGGTTACCGAACCTAGCCCTAACTTATACCTGCATCGAATTGAGGTAATACTCTACTGAACTAATTACAAGGGTGGTGGTCAGGGGTCCTCCATCTACGAGTTTTTTAATTATGAATTTTTTTATCTACCTCTATCTACGAGTAATAGCAACTTTAATGGTTGTATGTATATTGGGATGAATTAGATCCAAGTTCACTGAAAAATCCTTCAATGGGGAGATGTAAAGGGGATGAGAATGCACAACTACAACTGATTTTGCATCCGAGCTTGTGGGCCTCGCTTAATAGTGCAAGAGAAGAGTTAATAAAAGCTGGGCAATGGCACAACACGCAAGTAGTGATGTAGTTGCAGACAAAGACAAATGCATGGGACCCATTGGAGGCTGAGTGGGCCTCTGACATTGCCAACGGCCCCTTTGAATCCCCAATAGGTATTTATCCAATGGTTGTAGTTCATCCAATTTCACAATAAAAAACCTAGATTTATTCTCACTTTCCCTCAATTCTAACGGCAGTATAGATCAAATGGCTCCTATTTCTTCTTCCAAAACCAACTACTGCCATTATTTCTGAACCATTCCAATGGTTAGCCCAAAATTAGTGTTACAACAACAAAAAATAATCCAATGGTCCTAAAAGAAAAATATAAAAATAGTAAATTTAGCTTAACCCATTCAAAGTCATTTTTCCTCAACTACAACCTATCTCTTTATTTTTGTTTGAATAAAATCATGTTTTTTTAATAAATAAAACCAGATGACTAGGATCTAACTCGGCAAGTTACCTAATCAAGCACAAAATCAAATTTATTGTACTTTTTCAATTCCTAAAATACCCCAAACTAAGCCATTATTGCATTTTGTATAGTAATATAGGAACTAATATAGAAACAAATTTTAATTGGATTGTAACTAATGACACACGTTGAATTTGAAAAGATCTCCAAACAAATGTAGAAATTAATTTGGAAACTTTTTTTTTAAAATTAAACAACAAATTCAAATTTAACATACCTAATAGGTTTATTTAATAAAAAAAAAGATTTTTTTTAATTTATTTATGAAGTATGCGTGATTAATTATATATTATATTATTGTTTTATAAATATAATAGCATATATACATTTTTATTTTTAAAAAAGTAACGTACCTATTATGGACACATTTTGGATATAATTTACCTGATAATTGACTATTATGCAATTGTAAATGGGCATGGGTTACCATAAAGAGCGAACGAATAAAGTTGCCTCTGTGCTTGAGTTCAAGAACTAGGCCCCAAGAGTGCTTCGAAAGGTTTGTGGAGCCTTAGGAAGCACTTCAGTTCCTTTCACCAACAAGGCATTCAATTGTGACAGATTAGTATTATAGCTTGGCCTAAGAAGCTTGTGGCATGGAAAATAAGCCTCCATGAGTTTAGCAATAGAGAGAGAAAGATTGAATTTCTTATGGGAAACAGAGGTTCAGAGCAAGGGAATAGGGAAATTTGGCGAGATTTTGGTGAGGGAAGAAAGGGAGATATGGAGATAAAAGGATGGGTGGCTTAAGTAAATCTTCCAGCAGCTTGACGAATGCTTGATCGTGCTTTTTAGACGGTTGTTTTGCTGGGTAGGAAGTGCCTTCTTTTATAGGCACTAGAACCCCCAATTTTATCAAGTCTTCTCCTCTATTTTTATTCACTTTCTTCCATTCAATCCTCTTTGGTGAAATCTCCCCAACCCAAGCACATAGGAACGGAGCTTTTTAGGGTTCTATGACTTTCCTACGGCTAGACTCCTTCATCTGGGTGAGGTGCTTCTTGCTTTTCTTTCTTGTTTTCCCACCTGAACTTGTAGAGGAAAGAATGGGTAAGGGTGCTGGTCCAAAAGGTGATTTACTTCCATCAGTACATGGGTTTGCTTGGATTTTACAATGGTTTGACTTCAATTTGGTTTTAACAAGGATGTGGGATATTTTCTAAGGTGCTGAGCCTGAGTTTTGGTTCTCCCAAGCAGCCTAAAACTTCCACTTCTTAGACCATCAATGGGCCTCATGAACACTCGTAACCATCCGTACCACAACCTACTCAGCAAGCCCCAGGCATTCGCGTGGCTTGGCGCCAAAATAAAGGTTTTTTCGCTCGGCATTGCGTGTTATTTGGCATGTTTGTGCTCGAGCTTTTCCCATATTGTAATGGGCTATGGCCGAGCTATGTGGTGCTTGACGAGACAATAAGCAGGGGTTTGTTGAACCAATACATTTTACAGGCTTGTAATGACAATCCTACGTGGTGGGTTGCGTATTTGCTTGGCGTGACACGTGGACCATAACTTGTGCAAGCACATACGACAAATTCTTCTGTACTCCGGTCGTTCCTTTCTCGGTTAAGTGTTGTATTGGGCTAGAAATATATTTGGGCCCAGCCTCGGATTTTTTGGGCCTCAACAGCAATAATATAACTTGTAATTTACCTATTATGAGTATATTGTAGGTATATTAAAGCCAACACTTTTTTTCTATAAGTATTATACCTACTAGAATATATATATATATATATATATATATTATACATATACATCTATATCATTGGAGGATATTATGTATATTAAAATTCATTTATTTGAGCTATAGGAGGTTAAGATGGAATATTTGAAATAATTTGTTTGTAGCCCATTATTTATGGGAGTGGAAACATAAATTGTGAGAACCTGTAATAAATAAATAAATATATATATAATTATTCATACTACATATTAATTATTTGTTAAATATGAATTTTTCTTATTTAAATATTTATTGTGAAGAATTATATGTTAATAAATCTTAAGCCTAGTATGAGATTATCCCTTTAGTTGAAAGATGATACCATTCTTGTTTTCCACGTGTGGAGACTTAGAATTGGTTTTAATTAAATCATCATTGCCATGCCACCTTGCATGCTAGTAGCAAGTATTGTTGTGATATCATTGGCCAAAGGTGGATGACTCACATTATTTCCTTACTTTTCTATCTTATCTTTTGGTGGTGGTGCTGTGATATCATTGGGCAAAGGGGGATGAATCACATTATTCCCTTACTTTTCTATCTTATCTTTTGGTGGTTTAAAATATTGTAAATATAAATATTATTTGGTTGCATCCATAGCCTCTCCTATAAGTATCATGCTTCCTTACTTCAATCATTCATTCTAATCCCTTAAGATAGATTTCTATCATGAAGTAGTGTTAGAGAGAGAGAGATAAGGAAGAAAAAGAAACAAGATGAAGAGCGTGTGTGTTTGTCTTGCAATATTTCATACTTATTATGGTGAGTGAGTTATGTAATATGTTCTAAAAGTTCTTATTTTGTGATAAATATGAAAATCATGGGTTTATTCTATTTACAAACCTCTCTCTATTTTCAAGCCAAGCATGTCTAATTTGTGTAATATTTCACACAATATATATTTTTTGGAGTTTTTGTGAAGTATGTATTATTCATAGAACATGAGAACTTCAGTGACGGAATCTCCGAATGATAAATGTACCAAACAGGGACATAGGGCAGTGAGGCCGATAGGAGGCACATACTGGGTACAATTTGTGAAGGATAACCAAGATATGAAGTAATGATGTGATATGATTTGGATTGTGTATCTTTTTATTATATTTTTCTAGCGTGTAATGACATTGCTTGACTGGCATATTACATAACCTACTCACTAAGCGGTGGTTTGATCATCCATCACCTATTTTGTTTTTCAGATCAATTAGTGGGCAAGACAAAGCCGAAACCAGAGAAGTTGGATTAGTTTAGAGTGATAAACTTTTATTTATATCTTGTACACTTGTAAGATTATTATATTTATATGTATAATGGTAACGTATTTTAACCAATTTTTCAGTCTTTTTTATTTATTTATTTCAATTCACGCACCTTGATTCTGTAATATTCTTTATCTCCGGATCGGGGCGTGACATAAATGTGCAGTAAGGCAGTATACATTTGTCTTAATTAGGTGATTGAAAAACAAATAGCAAACAAATAAAGATCTAGTGATAGACAAGGACCCACTAGTGTAGTAGTTTGGAGTAATTGCTCCATCAAGTACCTATACAAAAAGAGGTGACAAGTAAAGCACATTAAGATCATTGTGTGAACCTGGCATACCAAAATAAGAATGTTAAATCAATGTGTCAAATGAGGCTCCGACCTCAAGAATAATAGTTGGACGACCATGATGGCCCACATAAGCTCCATGGTCCGTAGTTGGACAATTCTTCCATTCCCAGTGCATGCAGTCCAAGCTTCCTAGCATCCCGGGAAAATCCCATTTCCCCCCATTTCTCAAGAGTCTTGCAAGGTCTGCCTTTGATTTCCAACAGCATCCGTCTTTGTTGGAAGTAAGGATCGGTGTTGGTGACTTGTTATAGGATTTGGTTGAACAACGATGGCCTCATGCGAAATCTCCTTCAGAACTTATCTGCATTATACACAGGAGTAGCACAAAAATAATCTCTCGTAAGGTGAAGATGGCCAGCCTCTTGTTCTCTTGGTACAATCCTCATTCCTGATGATGGACCGCTGTGTCTTGTCTTCTCCGCATTCTTTTTCCATGATATTTCCCATTTGACGATCATCTCCTCCCTGATTTCATCTTTAGAATTAGAGTCCAACAAGTTTTGTTGGCTCATTGTAGTGTGGTGGTAAAGAAAGATATTTAGATGAAATAGATGATTTTGATGGAGTGATAGTAAATATGGCTTTGATATATATATATAGAAAAATGGATGAAATCTGAGATAAGAATCGGAGGGTTCAGATGAAGATACTTTAATTAAAAAAAATCAAATGAAAGCATTTCTTCTCCAAATTTAAAATTTACAAATTTATAAATAAACCCAATCCTAGACATGAATTTATAAAAAAAAAATCCAAACACTGTTTAAAACATAGAAACACACCCAAAATCAACAATTGTATATTTTTTGGGTGTGTTTATAAATGGGTTGAGTGTGTTTAATAAATGGGTTTTGGGTGTGTTTCTAAAGTGTTTTTCATGTTGGGTTTTTTTATAATTTCAGCCCCTATTTTTGGTGTATTAGTGAAACTCCCTTTAAAAATTTTACATCAATTTGTTTGGAAATAAAATAAACCTAACACACAAATTTTATTTTATTTTTTAAAGTTAACACAAAAACTAATTAATACACAAAATTGAATTTCCATCTTATGATTTACATCTCTTCCCATTGGAGGGAAAAACCACGTTTACAATATATACAGGGAGAAGGCTTAAAAGTAAAATTTTCTAAAACCTCGAAAATGTCCTTGCTATAGTGAAAATTAAAAGCACTAAATTTTAATTAAAGCAGGGTAAAATTGTAAAACAACACTAATTAAATAATAATAATAAAAACAAAACAAAGTCGTGATGTTGTGCTAGGAGTTGAAGAGTGGTTTACAAGTTACTCAGTTATCTTTTCTTATGGTTAATTCTATTTTCTTTCATTTTCATTTGTGAAGCAATGCGTTTCAATCGTGCGAGCACAGAGGATGGTTGGTCCTCTGCGACTCAATTGTAGCATGCAACCATGGCTTGGACGACTTTGCTATTCCTCATCTGCTCCATCGTGTTCAATCTCTGCAGCGCGTTTGCTTCAGTCTTTGATTATCACCGTCGGGCAATGATACGTCCTCTGTTTCAGTTTCTAAAATTTCTTCATTACTTTCATCCTCATCTCAATTCTAGGTTACGTGAATTTTTTTTATTATCTTACAGTTTTGTATCTTAGGTTAAGTGTAGAGCCAGCCTTATGGAGATATTGTGGAGGGGAGTGCATCCTCATCAAGGACATAGATTGAAAGATTTTAATAGAGATAGTAGAAAGATAAATATATGCGAATCTAGAATTTTGCTTCATCTTTTTTTTATTTTTTGCTGTCATTGAATGATTTTTTAGCAGTGAATTTTCTCTTCAAACAAGATCATTCGACTCATGTGTACAGTTAAGTGGTTTAATAAGACTAAAAAAAGAAGATAAATTAAGCCTATGTTTTAAAAAGAAAAAAGAAAAAAGAAAGAAGATAAAAAAAGAAGATAAGACTAAAAAATTCTGAGTGGAATAAAAAAGCAGTTTGCTGAATACAATTATCATAGTGATAAAATAAATAAAAAATCAATTA
Organism: Prunus salicina; assembly: GCA_020226455.1. Classification (NCBI taxonomy): domain Eukaryota; kingdom Viridiplantae; phylum Streptophyta; class Magnoliopsida; order Rosales; family Rosaceae; genus Prunus; species Prunus salicina. The sequence continues at coordinate 2,865,766 of CM035345.1, read as the reverse complement.
GTCAATAAGGCGTCACGTGGTACTCGAAATGTGGTGTATAAAGAAGTCCGACTTCATTCGAACTAATAATGGTAATTGAAAAATCATAATTTTAATGAGAAAAATACCTTTACTAATACCCACAACGAAAAAGTGAAAGATCTATTACAAACAAATAGGTGGCGCAAGTGGTCTTCATTGTTGCATATATTCTTTATATCTGCATATGTATATATTTATGTACATAATCTAAAGCTACAATGTTGTATAGATTGAAAATATTGTTTAACTTTTATATGACATTTTTCAATTAATGTTGGATTTGCTTTGGATAGTATAAACGTCACTTTCACCGTGTCCAGTTTCAAATTTACTTTTGTTTTCATCAATTGTTCAACAATAAAGCAATAACACAAGTTAATCACCTTAGTTCCTAAAATTGATTAGACTAGCCTCTTCGCACTCGTTTCCGGCGTGCAAGAGGCTTTTTATAATCACGAGTGCTACGCGATTTTAAAAGTTTTTATTTAATTTTTTTTTCAATTGTATTTTTTTCCTTTTATTGTGCGTAAACTGTTGAAATGGGCATCTAAAAGAACAGTCTTGATCTCTTGGACTACAGGGGTCCAAGAGATTTGTGGTCATTCACCGTTGGATGTAAATTCAACGGTTCACTCACTCTTGCACTCTTTTTAAGAAACTTTTTTGAACCATTGGATTAATATCCAACGGTGGGTGATCACAATCTCTTGGACTCCTGTGGTCCAAGAGATCGGAACTGTCTAAAAGACAGTCTTGATCTCTTGGACTACAGGGGTCCAAGAGATTTGTGGTCATTCACCGTTGGATGTAAATTCAACGGTTCACTCACTCTTGCACTCTTTTTAAGAAACTTTTTTGAACCATTGGATTAATATCCAACGGTGGGTGATCACAATCTCTTGGACTCCTGTGGTCCAAGAGATCGGAACTGTCTAAAAGACAGTCTTGATCTCTTGGACTACAGGGGTCCAAGAGATTTGTGGTCATTCACCGTTGGATGTAAATTCAACGGTTCACTCACTCTTGCACTCTTTTTAAGAAACTTTTTTGAACCATTGGATTAATATCCAACGGTGGGTGATCACAATCTCTTGGACTCCTGTGGTCCAAGAGATCGGAACTGTCTAAAAGACAGTCTTGATCTCTTGGACTACAGGGGTCCAAGAGATTTGTGATCTCTTGGAATACAGGTGATAAAAGGAAAAAGACTGCCATCTAGAAAATTACAATTAAAAAATAAATAAATAAAAAGTTTTTAAAGTGATTATAAAAAACCTCCGCACATGCGAAGAGGCTAATTCTCATGTAAATGTGACTTTATACTCCCAAATTTACATACAATACAATCATTAAAGTTGCTTTAACTTTCCCTAGACGCAAACTTTTCAAAAGAGGAAGAGACCAAACTTGGAAGTACGACAGTTGAGTTCCTATTAAAAATTTAAATCAGATAGAAAAACAGGTGTGCGGTTGAGAATGCAGAGGGGTGGGTAGGGGCGTCCGCAATGAATGCCGTTGTTTCAGTTCCTCATTATTTCCCTTTCACACAAATTCAGTTTCTCTGCTATTTCTCTAAGTCTCTGCCATCAGTAAGTGCTCACTGAAACTGTAAGCCTCCCCGTAACAAGGAAGAAGAGCACATGTCCAATCCCTATCACTATAAATAGAAACCGGGACCCACAATCATCCCTCCCATTTCACTCACTTGTCCAAATTTATTACTCTTTTTTGTTTCTTTCTTTCTTCTGCACAAGCAAATTCCTGACCCCCTTTTTTTTCTCTCTCTCTCTCTCTCTCTTCTTAAGTCCTCCTCAGTTGGAGTTGGAGGAGACTTTTGGACTCCTTTTCTATCTCTATCATTTTTTTTTGTGGGAATTTTGAACTGTGGAGAGAGATTGAGAGAAAATGGCAGAAGAGGGAGCCAGTGAAGTCAGTGGTGCTCCAATCCGCCGTGTCCTTCTCATCTCCGCTGGTGCCAGTCACTCTGTTGCTCTTCTTTGTAAGCTAAGCTTCCTATCTCCTCCTCATTTCTCTTTTTCCTTTATTTATTTATTTTCTTTATACTTGCCCTTTTACACTTTTCCTTATTCTTTGTTTGGCTGCTGGGAAAATAGTAAAACACCCATGATTCGATTCACAATCCCTACTCTCTCTGTGTTTGATTAGTCTCCTCCACCACCAATGACTTCATCTAACATATTCAAGTGTTTGCCATTTCTCTGTTTTCTTTTTGGAGAAAAAAATTTAAAAAAGAAGAGCTATGTAGTTTCTTATGAAGCAAGTTAACAAAAACATGTTTGTTCCATTCTTTTAAACCCCCGGTTCGACTTGATCTTTGGAAATTTTGCTTCCTTATATGAATATATGCTAATATGGGTAAGCCTTGTGCAAACTTAAAGTTGTTTGTTACCCAAAAGAAACAAGCAAATACCTTTGCTACATTCAACTTGGTGGTCTCAGCTGTGAAGCAGGACCAAGGTTGCATTGATCTGACCCTCCCAGACCTGCAATGGGGGTAGACACCATCCATTTTCTCATAGGCATATATGCCAACATCTGCTTCTTTGGCAATCTTAGCTTTACTCTGTAACGGTCATAACTCTTTTAGGTTGATTTCTTTAGATATACTTTGTTGCTACTTTGCTAGCTATTGCTGTGGTTTCTTTTATTTGAAAACATCGTTGAGTTCATCGTGCAAATCTAATACGGGCACATATTGAATGGGAGTGGGGACTATAATGATTCTGTTCGTAATGCACAGCTGAAAATGTTTTTTGCTCCTGGGGACGAGGAGAGGATGGGCAGTTAGGCCATGGTGATGCTGAAGATCGACTTTCACCGACACATTTGAGTGCATTGGATGGCCATGAAATAGTATCTGTTACTTGTGGAGCTGATCATACAATTGCTTACTCTGACTCACGTACACAAGCATATAGTTGGGGATGGTTTGTTCTCTTCTTCCAACTTTTTTTTAATGTTTTCTTTTTATGCTTGTCCTCTTTCAAAACTTGGTCGTAGAGTATCTTGTGAGAAATACAACTGTTATTACTATTTTTTCAATTTTTTGTTTTTTATTAATTGAAACACCATTAACCACAACATTTCATAGGCGCCAGTGCTCATACTCCCATTTCTGTTTGATTTCATTTTCTTTTATTCTTGTCATATTTCTCAACTACTCTTTTGAATCACTTTGTTCATGATGAATTTAAATATAAGAACATATAGTATTAAGGCTGAATAAATCTTATGGAGCAGAGTGACATCAGTTGTGTACGAAAGTTTTATTGTTATTTATGCTGACTGGCTGCATTTGTAATGAGGGCATCACTCAGTTAAGTGAATTATTATTGTTCAGTTCTTTTCTTGCTTTCTTGTAGCTTCATAAGTATCTAGGTTTTGCTATTTTCCAGGGGTGACTTTGGGAGGTTGGGTCATGGTAATTCCAGTGACTTGTTTACACCTCAGCCGATAAAGGCATTATATGGTCTGAGGATAAGGCAAATTGCTTGTGGGGACAGCCACTGTTTGGCAGTGACGATGGAAGGTGAGGTGCAAAGGTTAGTTGTGTTTTGTAATCTCTCTCTCTCTCTCTCTCTCTCTCTCTCTCTCTCTCACACACACACACACACACACACACACACGCATGCACACACACAATTCTATTGTTTGAATTGTAACTTGAGTTTTAAGTTACAATGTCGTTGAACTATCAATTCAACACCAAAGTGGCCACATGTTTTGCTATCGATATTCTCCTTTGTCCCGTTGCCCTTGTCTTTCCCACTCCTTTGAGCTGGGTAAAAGTCATCCAAGGGTTATACAAATACTAATCTAATGATTTGTTTTTGGTTGTTCAAGTTGGGGGCGGAATCAAAATGGTCAACTTGGTCTTGGCACCACAGAAGACTCTCTTGTGCCACAGAAGATTCAAGCGTTTCAGGTATTGTAATATATTTCTTTTGTTCTTTTTTTTATTCTTTACCTGAGACATTGGTGATCCCTGCCTATATGTGTAGTTTAGTAATAATTAAAGCTCGAGTTCTTCAGTCTATATCATGGAGTCCCTAGATATTGTCTTATATTTCATGATGGGGGAGACCTTGAAGGATATACATTATGCAGCCATATGGGTAATCATTCAGTTCTATGAGGATAGATATTGGAACCCGTAAAAGCTTTAGAAGCATCAGGTCAGAGAGATTTCAGTAACCAAAGTGTTGAATATCCAAAGACTACATTGTCAGCGTACCATACCAAACCTTATCCCTCCAAAGAAGTTAGGAAAGCATAGAGAGCACCAATTGAGCAGAATCAGCCAGAAAAAGGAGTAGAGATTGGTTCTTCTTAATGTTGATGTTCTTTTGAGCTCATTAAGCATATTACAATAAATATTGCACAAGCTAATGAACAACAAATCCCATTTGTCTTGTGGGTAAAAAAATTACTAATTGCCTAAATTATTGCCTACCTTTGTTGAAATAGTGGCTCAAATTAGTTTTCAAATGCGTGGAGAATATCTAGGGACTGGTCGGTGGCAATGGGATGACCGGATGGGCAGATGTGTTTGTGAAGCTTGTGGCACTCTGTACAAACTGGCTGGTCGGCCCTGTGGGATTAAGTTTCCTGTTTTGTAATTTGAGTCCTATCTGTGTATGTTATAGGACTCCTTGTTCCATTGGCTTGGGTAACTCGTCTAGTGGAACTAGGGTTGTTGTGCAATGCTTTGGATTGCCAAGTTATGATTGGTTTTTCTATTTTCTTTTTCTTTTTCTTTTTCTGTTGCTGTATGTCTCAGAGTTGGTGATTCATAATGGTAGTGCGCCGTTCTTAATTTTCTTGCCTTGATTTGTTAGTTTGGCTCCATTCCTTTCTTAAGATATCGAATAACTGAATCCATTCAAATGTAACAGTTCTATTGGAATGATCCTGATCAAGTTTTACCAATCCTTTGACACTGAAGATGCCTGGCCATCTGCTTTGACATTATCTTCTCTAGGGATCCATTGGATGTCCAGAAAGTTCAACTTTTCCACTAATTTCTTTGCCAACTATTGATTAGCTTCCATTTTCTCACCTTTTGTCACGTACTCATCATTCATTTTCTGTCACATCATTGGTGCCTCATAGTGTGGCAGTTAATGGCCTAAAAGTCTAGTCGGGTTTCATATTCTAATTTTTTGCAGTTTGGGGTTATGATCAGTGTTCTTGCATCTATCCCTCTTGGATTGGTCAAATTGTCAACATAAAGCTCCCATGAATTGATTTACTTTTTTTTAATAGAAACATTTTATTCAAATTTGTAAGGATCAAAACAAGGGCATTTAGAACACAGATAAAAGAAAACACTAGCCGTTAGAACAGACTCAAGGCCACTCAACACATAACTAAACAACCAAACATAAAACAACCCCTTAGGATACTACAGCCAGAAAATTGCGCATAATTGTAGGATAGGGTATATCCTTAAAAGCAAGGGAAGTTGATGCCAAAAGGGCAGCCCAAAACTTCTGAATTGATTTACTTTTGATCACACGCTGTGGAACTTTGGGTCAGGTTACTTAAAGTGTTTGGGATGGCGTGAGTTATGCCAATAAGTTGGTATTCTTTGAAGGTTGTGGATGATATGGGTGTTGGGATTTTTAACAAGACAAATACTCTTTGGAGTGTGCAGTTAGGCTAATTTTTGAACAATTTTAATGGAAAGAAACAACCAAAACATTTTAAACAAGGTGGAGAAGTAGATTTCCTATGGCCATGAGTTAGATTTTTGGCATTCTTATGTGCATCATCGTTAAAGAACCTTAGTGACATTCCTTTCTTTGTAATCAATCTTTAGTGGTTAGGTGCTTTGATGGATGTCTTTACTGTCAATTTCTTACAATTCAACCTTGATGTTATTTCTAATAAACATTTATATTTCCTTGAAATGGTTTATGCAATGACTTTCTTGTATTTTGTTGCAGGGAATATCTGTCAAAATGGTTGCTGCTGGTGCTGAACATACTGCAGCTGTCACAGAAGATGGATCACTCTATGGATGGGGTTGGGGCCGATATGGAAACTTGGGCCTAGGTGACAGGAACGATCGCTTGGTTCCAGAGAAGGTTTCGATGGTTAATGTATGTCTAAGATCTGGTTTTGTTTACTTTATTTGATTTTAAGCCAGCGTCTATGCTATTAAGTATAGGGATGACTAAGAAACAAAATGATATTAACATAAAATAAGGTACAAACGGAATTTACATAACGTTATGAAGCTAATGTGCCATAGGACAATGTTAAAGCTCCCCTAAAAAGCATTCATATTTGAGAGATATGAATAAGAAATGAGATGAGATACATAAAACTAAAACTAAAAGAAACCTATGTAAAATTGTTTTTATTTTTACTCTTTAGGTTTTGTTTAATGCATTGTTCTGTATACATTTTCTCCTCTCTCATTCACATCCATCATCTGTATTCTCTCTATTCTCCCATTTTCCTTCTCTATCTTCAAATAATAATAAAAACAAAAAACAAAAAAACTAACCTAGCAGGCCCTGGCAATTCCAGTTTACCCCGCTCTATGACTCACTTAAAGAAGTTCCCATGTGATGATTTTATTTTGTATCCTCACAGGTTGTAGTTGGAGGCTTTTCTTTTCAATTTTTTTTCTTTCTAAACTTGTTATGTTACCGATTAAAAACTCCTCTCATCAAATCCTAGGTGTTCTTGACGATAGATTTATTATGAGCTGCTCTTCATAAAGATTCTGTTATCTTTCAAATTCTACATTCTACCTTGGTTCAAATCCCTCTATTACCTTTGCTTTCTTGGTTGCATAAAAGATCAACTTGATACTTTAAAAAAATACAGAGTGAGAAGATGGTTATGGTTGCGTGTGGATGGCGGCACACAATATCTGTTTCCTCGTTGGGTCGATTATACACATATGGGTGGAGCAAATATGGTCAACTTGGACATGGGGATTTTGAGGATCACCTTGTTCCTCACAAGCTAGAAGCCTTGAGTAACAACTTTATTTGTGAGGTGATCTCTTAGCTTTTACAATCTAATGTAATCATTTCTTGATTTATTTTAATATTTCAGCAACCTTGGTACTAGTTTCCTGCCTTGTTATTTGTTATTTGTTATATTGATATTGCATTGTATTCTCATTCCTTTTTGGGGTCTGTGGTTGTCTAGTATGGTATCAGAGCTTGACATTTATCATCTCCATTTCTCAACTATTTGTTGCTCTGTGTGTGTGTGTGTGTCTCTCTCTCTCTCTCTCTCTCTCTCTCTCTCTCTCTCTCTCTCTCTCTCTCTCTATCTCTCTCTCTCTCTCTGTGCGGATATTACTGTAAGTGAGGGGGGTTGTTAACTTGCTATAGGTTGTTGGCCCATTTCCTAACTGCTTCAGCTTTTGGTGTCCATTGATTTTCTAATAGTCAATCTAACAAACTAACTTGTATTAAAAGCTATCCCATGAGACTTTAAAAGGAAAAGAAAAAACTGATGGAAAAATGTGGTCAGAGATGAATTCTGGCTTTGAATCATTTCAGATGAGTCATATTGTCATGTGCACGTTCATTTGGAGTATTGAATAGAATACTCAGACGTATGTATACTTTTTTCAGACACATGGTTGGCATGGACATGTATCAGTTTTTCCAAAGCGCATCTAGTCATTTAGTTGACATATTTGCCCAATTACTGATTGTGCGATCTTGATATTGTCAGTAGTTAACATATGATGCCTGTAAAAACTTTTTGCTTTAATTGCCTCTGAGACATGCACATTCAGTGTTATCGTATGCCTGGGACAACTCATTAGAAAGCAGGATATAATTTTATTATATATGTTGACTCTGTTATCATTCCAAAAACAAAATTTTGTTGTAGTTGAAAGATGCACATATCATATATGCAACAATGTTATAGGATCACACTGGGAGCTAAATGAACAAATATAGAATGGAGGCTAATGGAATGGTTTAGACAGCAAGACTTAGGTGGTTGAAAGTTAAATCTGAAGGATGCTGCTGTAAAGTAAGACATTACCTCAGTATCGTAGTTTCTCCAGAAATAGATAACTAGTAAAGGGGTGATTAGTTAAAAACTGTCCTGTGCTGCAGGACAGGAGGTATAACTGTTCCCCATAGTGAAACTCTTGAACCTTGATGGGATTCACTTGCATGTCCTTGTACCAAAACAAGAGACTTTGCCAGCTGAAGCTGGCATCTTCGTTAAAGATAATTGATTTCGTGAGAAAAAAAAAAACATTGGAATTGATTGCCCATAAATTCCTTCCTGCGAACCAAACTCCTTCAGGTTTTTGGTTAACATTAACTGCTAAACTGGAACAACCAAATGTCCGAGTTAATTATTGATACAACCAAATAAGCTCCCCATCCGACAGTATCCCCTTCTTCTAGGATGTGTGGGGACCAGACTACTCCATGACAGTGTCGAACCCATGCATCTCCAACTGTATGTCCCTGGGGTATCTGCGGGGGACGAGGGTCGCAATGTATTGGTTCTGAAACCATTGGTTGCCCATCATTCTTCTCCTTGCTAACTAAAGTAAAAACAAAGGCGAAAGTAGTAGACTCTGTGTGTGTGTATGCATGCACTTGTACATAATTCTGACTGGATTATTTCATTGAACTTATTTCAGGAAATATCTTTTTTCGTCTGCTAGATTATGCAGCAGATTACATTCAATTAACATATGAAGCATTTATTAGAGTAATTGGTGTTGGATAGATATTGACTTAGATATGATGGATGCAACTGTTTCTTTGTAGTCCTTTGTGTTAATCGCTTCTTGCCTTGAATCTTACCAGACAGCTGGCGGTTGGAGGCATACTATGGCACTCACATCTGATGGAAAACTGTATGGCTGGGGTTGGAATAAGGTTGCTTGTCTTTGTTCCCTTAATTTCTACCTTTAATTAATTTTTCCTGGTTCATAAATAATTGTTTCTTAGATGAACATGGGCCTTGAAATACGTCTTATTGCACAATTTCTCTTTCCAAACATAAACTCAAATTCCTACAACTTGTAGATGTCTTTTTTACTTTCTTATGTAGGTCACTGGAAAACTTGTGCCTACCTTTTATTTTCTTTTTCACTTCATCTTCTTTAGCAAGTCTTGTTCCTCATTTCCCTTCTCGTTAGTTATTTACCTTTTTCCATTTTGTGTACAGTTTGGACAGGTTGGAATTGGGGACAATATTGATCACTGTTCTCCTGTGCAAGTTAAATTTCCTCATGACCAGGCACATTCTCAGTACTACTGTATCTCCCCAAATTAATTAAGATAGCCCATGATATTGATATACAGTTCTGTGGAGATTTTCTTCTTTTGAATCCTTATCTGAGATAATTTTTTGATGGCCAATGGTAAGCATTTTGGATTTGCAGAAAGTAGTTCAAATAACATGTGGATGGAGACACACGCTTGCTGTTACTGAAAGACAAAATGTGTTCTCCTGGGGGAGGGGTACAAATGGACAGCTTGGGCATGGAGAATCAATTGACCGGTAATTTACATCTTGACATCTGAATGTTCCTGCACCATGTATTGTTTCATACATGTTAGGATGAAAGGTAATTTTCAATTCACATCCTACTAGTGTAAGCTTTTGGGAACAGTAGTAAAGCAACAAACTTAACAAATGTGATGGCCACTGTGCTATTTTTCTCTGATAATTGCATAACATGTTCCAGGTCTGTGAGTTCTGCAGATGTTGGGATAACTTGTAGGTTCCTGAATCCCCACATACAGCATCCAAAAATTGGTTTTTAAATCATGAAATACAGATTCTTAAGCAAAACTGTTGGTCAACTTCAGCTCAGGGATACTATGTTGTCAAGGACAAGAAACATATAAAAACCTTAAGGTTATTGAAATTTATATAGGAGGGTCAAATGATGAAACTTTCTTTTTTTTAGGACTTGTAAGATTATCATTATCATTAAATCAAATCAACAATGCAGTCAGAAGAGTTGTGATATGATAGGGAGTGGCAAAATGTAGAACTACTTGTTGACAGGCTTCAGATTTGTGATATTGTCCTAAATGTGGGCTGATTACTAGGTTCTTAGCTTAATTGAAGGCTGTTAGCTTTTTAAAGGTTGATTTATAGAGCTGATTGCTTGGGGAGTTTATATGTTGGAATTCTATTTAACCAGTGTACTCTTTTCATTTGTGTGATAATACAGTGATTCTCTTCTTCTCATCTAAACCTATCCTCAACAAATATCAATTCTGTGTATGAATAGGGTAGTTATGGAAATAACAGACATATGGAGAAGTGTTCAAGTTATTAACTCATGAATAGCCCCGCTGGTCTGTCTCTCTGAAATCTAACACTTAAAAGTTACTCATTCGATAATCCTTCAATGCTTGATTCCAGGCAGAATCTAGGATCAGTCTGTATCGTAGTATTAGTCTCGGCTAGTGCTTGTTGCCATCTGATTCTGGTAATTGTTATGCATTTTTGTATCCTTTCTTAGATAGATCAAAATAAACATGGAGACCAATATCAATCCAATGATGCATAGCTTGCGTACTTTGGGGTTCTTGCTTAACATTAAAATTGCTCTTTCCTGTAGTCATGTCTTACACCCGTGAGTCTATGAATAATTGGGTGTACCATGATAGGTTCATCCAGGTTGAATTAGGCAATTTTGCATGTCAACTTTCATCTTTGGCATTATCTCTTATGTCAACTTTCATTTTTGAAGCCTCAAAACTGATGATGTATATTTTGGACTGAAGGAATGTTCCAACAATTATAGAGTCTTTGAGTGTTGATGGATCTACCGGGCTACAGATAGAATCTTCAAAAGTTGATCCAGCAACAGGTACTGTCCTCCCTTCATTGCATGCCTACGTCATCCTCACTTGAAAATTCTCCTATGTGCATATGATTTGAAAAACCTGTTATTGATACTGTTAGATCTTTTCATTCATTCCCCTGCTTCCTTTGAACAGGGAAAACTTGGGTTTCACCATCAGAGAGATATGCTGTTGTTCCAGATGAAACTGTAAGTTTGTGTCCCATAAATGTTTGACATCCAAGTGAATAAAAAGATACATAGTTGAGGGCATACTGAGAAACAGATTCCCATAGGTGACTTGGGCAATTAGAGAAAGCAAAAAAAAAAAAACATGTTCTCATGTGCACAATTGCATCTTTTTCCACTTTTTGACACATGTAAGTAATAAATCAAGGTCAAGTGTTGAAGTCATCACCTCTGACCTCCCATCCATGGAAATATAAAAATAAGAAGCATGTGATCAATAAAAAAGGAATGCCAATCATAGAAGTTCACCTTGCTTGAATTCCTAATGGCATGTTTTGTTCTACATTCAAAAACAGTTTTCTCTGTTTAATTTCGTAAAAACAAACCGAAAATATCAAAATATGTTTTCACTTTTCAATTCAGAAATCATACAACTATTAAACAACTGGAAACTTCCAATTGAATAGTTTGAACACTGCATTTACAAATAGTTTTTGAAATCTCAGTCAAACACACCATTAGAATGCGATTATTATCTGTCACATGTTTTCTCAAATAATAATACTTGTAATCTTCTCGAAGAAATGGTTTCTTTTGTTCTGTTTTCTTCTATATTCTTTTAGTCTGGTGGAGTGGACTTTGATAACTGTTTACGGTTAAAAGCTTGAGAACAGAAGTTAACAAAGAGGTAATTGACTTGATTGATTCTGCAGGTCCGAGGGCAAACATCTGCGTCAGTCAAGGGTAATGGGAATGATGTAAGTGTTCCAGAGTCCGACGTGAAACGCATACGGTTTTGATCATCTTTAGGATGTCCTAGTATTTAAGAAACAAGGATGACAGGTCCTCTTGGCTTCTAAACTTCCTGGAATGTTCTATGTGAACCAAATGAAGCCATTACTGACACATGCCTTCATCTCTCATGCTTGGAAATCATTGTGCCATTGGAAACACAATGCATGTAAACGGAATACCACCCTTGTTGGTTTAACAGTTTTTGTTTGAAGGCAATGGTGATTTGTTTCCACTGTGGAATTGCTTTCCACATACAGGACACATCAACCGTAGTTCTTATTTTGCTGGGGGGAACTTGTACTGCATTTCCCTATGTATTTAGATGCTTCTGAGGTCTACTTATGAGAAATGTAGGGTTTCCTACTTTGTCCAGTAGGTCTAGACGCATGTCAAGATGTGACAATAATAACAAGAATATTGACTCACTGCCTCTTAAGTTTCAAGCCCACAACATTAGAACGGTGCTGCTATGCTATGGGATCTGTATCATGGATACCTTTTGCCCAGATGCATTGTTAAGATTATGTGAGCATTTGGGCTTGGGCATGGCCATGCGTTCATCCATTTGGTGCCATGGTGCCATTTTGTTTAAATGCGAAACGAAAAGGGTTACAAAACGAATCTTCCTATGTTGGGGTCATTTTTAGGATGTCATGGTGCCATTGAGAAGGGACAGTAAGCTTGGGATATATGGCTTTGTATTGGGGTCATTTTTAGACTCTTGAGAGTTTTGACTCCTATGTTGCACGTTTAGACACATGCGGAATATGATACAATAAACAAGTGAAAATTCTGAATTTGACAAATAAATATTGGCCTTGATCAATAATAAACAATATAATTACCATTAAAGCTAAAACAGACATGGTGAAGATGAAATTCTTGTAATTCAGAGAAATAAATCATTTAAATAATAGAGTTTTATTATAGTTGCCCTTCATTTATAGTTAAAATCTTGTAGCGCTCTTGACCAAAAAATATATATCTTTGTAGCGCTGCAGTGGACTTGATGCCATAAGGATGAGTCGAGCTCTAACTTACGAATGTGTATGAGTTTCTAGCATTATACCCAAAACACTTGAAAGAGTTTTGAGCTTTAGGCCATTTCCAACTCAAATGAGGCTAAACCCAAATTTTTCCCTTTTAAAACAAACTATTCATGTATTGTTCGGATTTAAACAGTTTCTTCCTCCTTGCTATCATCAATCAAAAAATCAATCATGTTCTGTCATTCGGAATAAGAATTTTACATGACGTAGCGTGATTGGATGAAAAGAGCAAAATAATACTATTTTAACCCCGTCACATGTTAATTTTTCTCCGGAAGTAGGTAAGTTTTTCATCGATTGGTGTACAAGAATTTTGGTGGCTTTATTAAATTGTTTAAGAATTGTTAACTCCTTTTTTGTTGTTAATTTTTCTTGATATTATTTTTATTTAAACCTTCGTGATATAATTTTTTGAACATTTTAAACCTTAAAAAATTGAAATTTCAAAACATAATATAATTTCACTTAACATGAAAATGAGTACAACAACATTAAATTAAAATGCATACAACAACTAAAATCCTAAATAAAATTTAGCCCACCTTATTTGCTAGGGCAGGTTTTTATGAGCTTTGTAATGGGTAAGGTTATGAGCATGGTGGCTTTGGTGGGTTAAAAGATGGGGGAAGCTTGAGTTTTGGGTGCTTACAGTAGCTAAAGACGACTGGTAGCAGCGTGAAAATGTTTCCCCTTTAGGTTATGGTTGAGATCGATTAGAGTGTTTTGTGAGCTATTTTAGTGGTAAAGGGAATGAGATAGTGATTTAAGATGTTGAATTTGGTTATTTAAATGGTAGAGACATGGAAAACCAGAGGCTTTGCATAAGAATGTTTAATGAAGCTCGGAGTGGCTTTCTCCTTTTTTTGGCAATACTTGAGATTTTGGAGTATTTTGTGAGGAATTTGGTGGTGGTTAAGGACTTGAGATGTTGCTTAATGAGAATGACTTCGGTAATTTAAAAAGGTAGTATGAAAGAAGATGAGAGAAGTTTGGATTTTGCCTGAATGTGCTTCCAGAAGCTCCAAAATTGTTCCTTTGTGGCTTGAAAGGTTTTGAGAATGAATCAAAGACCTAGCGTAAGTAGTACATGTGTGCCTCTCTTACCCCACTCCCCCCTCTTATCTTGTGTCCAAACTAAGTTCTCTTTCCTCTTTACAAATTCTCAATTTATAAGGGTTTGAGGTTACATAAATTAGATACATTCATGAAATTCCCCTAGTCAAATCCTAATAAGTTTCCACTTATAGCAATCTTCTAACCTCTTTCTTCTCCCTACATTCTCATCTAAGATCAAAAGTGAAAGTACTAGGACTTAGTGATTCATAGGGACCTAAATAAAGAGAGAAGTCAAAGATTCCTCTAACTTCCAAGGGTTGAATCTCCCGGGTTTAATTTTCCTAGCGAAGTCCATTCTATTTTCTTCCATTCCTCTTCTCAAGGTTGTAAAACGGTGAGGTTTGAACTAGGCATAAGATTAAATAATCATACTTGGTTATTTGTATGCCCTTATTGTTTGAGTTTTGGCTAGTTCGTAAGGAGCTATCAAGGGAGGTTGCCAAAGAGGGTTTGTGTGTAACCAACTGTTAAAAGGAAGTGCCACCATGGCTTTTTTCTCTTATGCCTACCATGTGACTGGACTCAACGAGAATGAGCTTGGGTTTTGGTGCTTCTGAGCACCCAAAACCTCTGTTACTTTTGGAGTGTCCAATGGTCCATCTAAATCCATATACCACACCCAAACTCATTCCTCAAGTCCTGTGAATTTGTGTGCCTTGGACCACTTGAGCTTGTTGGATGGTTTGGCACAAAGTGAAGCGGCTAGTGACAAGACCGGCCCTAGAATTCCCCCTTGGAAGCTGAGAGGAGTCCTATGCTAAAATATGAGAACTATGAGAGAATATTTGTTTGTGGGAATTTTTTGTGTATTCTTCTCCTTGTATGAGGTCATATTTATAATACAATGGAATTTTAATGAGTAAGTAAATAATGAATTCCTATTTCCATTTACAGCAGGAAATCAGGAATTAAAGTAAATCAAATATAATTATAATGGGAATCCTTGGTGCGTAAAGAAAGAAAGTCAATGGTCCACAAGTCACACCAACACTCCCCCTCATGTTGATGCATAGATGTCGCCAATGCCCAACTGGTCTAGTGAATTGTGGAACACTTTATTGGAAATTGTCTCTATCAAAATATCCGCCAATTGACTCTCAAACTTTACGAAAGGAAACTGAATCACTTTAGCTTCGAGCTTCTATTTGATATAGTGTCAATCTACCTCAACATGTTTGGTGTGATCATGTTGAACTGAATTATGTGCAATAGCTATTGCAGCCTTGTTGTCACAACAGAGATTCATTACAGATGTAGGTCTATACCCAAGTTCAGTAAGCAACCTCTTTAACCAAACGAGTTCGCAAATTCCTTTGGCGTTACCTTTAAACTTAGCTTCTGCACTGGATAAGGCAACCACCTTCTATTTCTTGCTTTTCCATGTAACCAAATTACCTCCCATGAATGTGAAGTAACCGGATGTGGATTTCCTATCTGTTATACTTCCTGCCCAATCTGCATCTTCGTAACCATCAATAATTAGATGACCATGTTTTAAGAACATAAGTCCTTTTCCAAGTGCAGGCTTCTAAGTATCCGAATAACTGCATTCATGTGGTCTTCACTTAGAGAACGCATAAATTGACTGACGACACTCACTGCATAAGCAATGTCTGGCCGAGTATGAGACAAGTAGATCAATCTTCCCACTAACCTTTGGTATCTTTCTTTCTTAGTTGGAACTTGATTCGGGGATTCTCTAAGATGATGATTCTGAATAATAGGAGTGTCTACAAGTTTGCAATCTAGCATTCATGTGTCGGTCAACAAGTCCAAGACATATTTCCTTTGAGAGAGAAATATGCCTTGTTGTGATCGGGCCACCTCAATCCCCAAGAAATATTTGAGTCCAACTAGATTCTTTATCTTAAATTCAGAAGCCAAATAGTCTTGTAGCTGAGATATTTCATGTTTATCATTCCTAGTAATAATCATGTCGTCAACATAGATTATTAAAGCTGTTACCTTCCCTTTATGATGTTTCAAGAACAAAGTATGATCTGAGTTACTCTGTCTGAAACCGTTATTCCTTATTGCCACGGTGAACCTTCCAAACCATGCACGTGGTGACTGTTTCAGTCCATAAAATGCTTTTTGTAATTTGCATACTGTTCAAGTCTGAGTAGTATTATATCTAGGAGGAATGTCCATATACACCTCCTCCGTGAGTTCTCCATGTAGGAAGACATTCTTTACATCAAACTAGTGTAGTGGCACTACTACATTTTTCGGTTTGCGCGACGAATATGATTTCGTCGCGCAAGGACACATTCAGTCGCACAAATCTTTAGGCGACAAAAAATTCGTCGCGCACAATTCATCGCGCAAAGAGCGTGAAGAAAGACTTTGCGCGACCAATATTTTACCGTCGTCGCGCAAATATGTGAGACGGTTGACCTTCGTCGCACGAAATGATATGGGACGCCCAAACCATTCGTCACACATAATCTTGCGCGACGAATAAATATTCGTCGCAAAAGTCTTGCGCGACGAATAGTATTCGTCGCGCAATCCGTCCCGTAGGTTTATCGCCACGGAAGGTTTTTCGTCGCGCTTTATGTGTCCTAAACATTTGCGCGACGGCGGATATTGCGCGACGAAAATGTGGTTGTCGCGCAAAGATAGATTGGGCGACGAAGAATTTCGTCGCGCAAATGTATCTTGCGCGACGAATATTTTCGTCGCGCTAATGCATCCTGCGCGACGGCAATTTTCGTCGCGCGAATGTAACTTGCGCGACGATGAATTTCGTCGCGCTAATGTACCTTGCGCGACGACGAATTTCGTCGCACAATAATAAATTATATGTATAAAATATTTTTATAAATGTGATTTTGCGGGACGAGACACATTTCGTCGCGCAAAATTAATATATATTACAGAAATTTAATATTACGTTTTTTTTGTGAATTTTGTACAAAAATGAATTTGGGGTTTTTTTTTGGGTAATAAAAGGAAATTGCCAAAAAAATAATAATAATAATTGTAAAAAATACCTCTATTATATAAAATAAAATAAATGTATATAATACAAAATAAAAATGTTTCAAATAATATGAAATAAAAATCTAATCGAATAATGTTGAAAAATCTACATTGTCTTCTGGCACATGCGGCTCGGAGGTCTGGGCAGGAGGGGTGGTCTGCTGCGGATGCTCTGGTCGGACGGGCTCAGAGGTCGCCGTATCAAACTGCGGGACAGGAATGCCGGACCGTGCGAGGGACTGCAGAATCACCGACATCTGACTCCGAAGCGTGGCCACCTCTGCAGTCAAAGCAGTTACCTGACTTGACTGCGATGCTGGACGGGGTCTGGGTTCCCTCTGCCGCGCATTCCCCATTCCTCGACAATATGTCCCCGGCCTCCTTCCGAGAGTCTGATCCAACGTCTCCGTCAGGATCTGAAACCCAACATCCTGTGGAGGATCCACAGACTCGATCGGAGTCTCGGGAGGAAGCTGGGAGGCAAACTCCTGAAGAACCAACTGGCTCCTCTCCACCATCGTCGTCTGTTTCACATTACATAAAATATAAATTAAAAAATGCATATAAATTGAAAGCGTAACATAAGAATTAAAATTAAATAATACTTACATGAAGGGACTCGGCCAACTCATTCCCAGGTCGAACATAAACGTCACCGAAGACGTCGATCTCTGGGAATTTCGACCCCCCCTTAAATGGACAAAAGAAGGAAAATATTAGTATGAACAAAATAAATTAATAATAATGACGAATTAAAAATTAAATATAAATTATATTATTCTTACCCGACGCCGTGCATCCATCCTATATGAGAAAGGCCTGGAGCCGGAATGGTGGAGAAGAGTCTTCTTCTTCCTATTGCCCTTATTCACTTGGGCTTTATTCTGTTATACAAAAAATTAAACATAATAGTTGAAATATAAATAAATTAAATAATAATGACATATAAAAAATAAAGTAAACATTAATAAGAAATATGTCATAATTAAACAAATATTATTTAAAAAAATACCACATAATCGGGAGCCTGAAAATGAGCGCAGAGCCACGCCCAACTATCCTCCCGCCCCTCAAGCTCCTTCGGGCAACCCTCCTGAAGAGCGACTTGCGGATCATCAAACGCCTGAAAATGGTGATGCAAGTCGCTCTTCCACTGCTTGTACCTCTCACCGAAGAGTCTGTTGACGTACGCCATCGACTCCTCGGTGAGGTCCTCTAAATGGTAGTTCGTCTGCAATAAATTCATTACATACATTAAGTAATATAAATATATAAAGTTTGAAAGAAAAATAAATAAAAGATAGGAAACATACCGACAACTGGCCGCGAACTTGCAATTTGATCTCGTCAGGAATGACCTTCCAAGACTTCCATTGCATCGGGCAATGGGTCCGAACGACGTGGCCAATGTCGTGGGCCAAGGAGCTATGCAACTCCGCCGTCGGTGCAGCCCGATGGCGCTCGTCATATGCGATGCTGATACGATTGTTGGTCACCCGGGTGACCTTCATCGTCTTCAGCTGCCGACACGGCCCTCGGGTGTTCCTCTTGGCTACAAAGGGATATGACAATACTGATAAATAACTAACAAATTGAACCATAAAATTCCCAATTAAAAAAATTTTAAAAACAAAAAAACGAAAGCAGAATGGTATATATACTTGGCGGTGCCCCCGAGGCACCAGTACAGTCGGTCGATGTGGTCTCGGTGGTGGTAGCGGGCCGGTGTCGCCGCCTAGCGCTAATAGGCTGCACCACCGAAGAAGCTGATGATGCAGGCGCCTGGGATCCCCTAGGAGTAGCTAGCACGTGGTCCTGCTCCAGCAGTGCTGGAGCTGTGGCAGCTGATACCGGCTGAGGCGGGGGCTCCGAACTCGGTGTAGTCGTCACCGCCCTACGACGTGTAATCAAGTCTGACATCTGCACAATTTCATTATTCAAATTTAGCACATACAATGTTATTACAAAATTGAATTACTTAATTAAAATCAAAGTTTGACCTAGGGTTTGCGATTTCGGAGTATCCGGGACTCCGATCCACGATCCGTCGAATCCTAAACAATCCTATAAATACAGGGTACCACATACGTGAGTTTCAGCTCGATCCAACGGTCCGAACATATCAAACCCGGAAATCGCACAATAGGCAAAATCCGTTACAGACTGAAACGGTAACCAAATTCCAATCCGAGCACACGTACGCGCTCGGGACAACAACATGATTGCAATGGCACAAAATGCCCTATGCTACAGTACCCCACGCGCCACCCCACGCGCCGGCAGCGGGCAGGTGGCCAAAGCGATAACAATTCCGAAAAATCCTAAAAATTAAGGGCCAAGGTTCCTACCCTAGGTTCAAAACATCAATTGAAGGCACTTTTGTTCTCGGACCTACCCCAAAAAACGGCCGGAAGTGGCCGGAATTTCAATTTCAAAACCGGCCGAAACCTAGAGTTTCAAATTGACTACCCTATGCACACAATCAATGGAATCCTATCCAACCATCAGCTAGAGCATAAAAAATAGTCTAGAAACCATACCTCAATTGCAGGATTTGGTGAACGGAGGAGAGAGAAAAACGGCGGCGAAGCTACGGGCCAAATGGAGGAACTCACGGCTGCACGATGGACGGCAACGGCAGAGAAGCTCCAGCGTTCGACGTCAGTGGCGGCAGGGTCTGAATTGGGGCGGAGTAGAGGCTGAGGTCACGGCGGAGAGAGAGGGAGGTTTTAGGGCGGAATGGAGAAACTGGGGAAGAAGGAGAAGATCGCGAGTTTCAGAAGATTTATTCGACTTT
This sequence comes from Prunus salicina, assembly GCA_020226455.1. Lineage (NCBI taxonomy): Eukaryota > Viridiplantae > Streptophyta > Magnoliopsida > Rosales > Rosaceae > Prunus > Prunus salicina. The sequence goes on along the minus strand of CM035345.1, from coordinate 2,845,980 downwards.
GCGCGACGAACATTTAATTTCGTCGCGCAAAATTCATTTAAATGAATTTTGCGCGACGAAAAAAAAATATTTTCGTCGCGCAATGTAGATATGTCCGCCAAATTTTGGAATTTGGGATTAGGGTTTCAATTTTGCGCGACGGAAATTAAACCTACGTCGCGCAAGGTTGTTAAAATATCAAGCTTGCGCGACGGAAATAGATACTTCCGTCGCGCAAGTTTGGCCAGCCGCCCAATTTTGGGATTTGATTTTGCGCGGGGGAGATTAAAAGTCTGACCCTTGCGCGACGAAGAGAACTACATTGTGCGACGACTAAATTTCGTCGCGCGAGGTTCTGAAAATAAAATCATTGCGCGACGAATAATTTTCGTCGCGCATGGTTCTGACAACATACCCTTACGCGACGAATAACTTTCGTCGCGCAAATTTGATTTTGGAAAAAAAATTCGCTAAGTGTTGTGGCGGGCAGGGGCTGAGATTGCCATAAATTGCGCGACGAAGGTAGTCGTCGCGCAAGGGTGTGATAATATAATCATTGCGCGACGAATAATATTCGTCGCGCAAAATACCCATATATCATTGCACGACGAATAAATTTCGTCGCGCAAAATTGATTTTGGAAAAAAAATTCGCTAAGTGTTGTGGCGGGCAGGGGCTGAGATTGCCATAAATTGCGCGACGAAGGTAGTCGTCGCGAAAGGGTCTGATAATATAATCATTGCGCGACGAATAATATTCGTCGCGCAAAATACCCATATATCATTGCGCGACGAATAAATTTCGTCGCGAAAATTTTATTTTGGAAAAAAAAGTCGCTAAGTGTTGGGGCGGGCGGGGGCTGAGATTGCCATAAATTGCGCGACGAAGGTTAGTCGTCGCGCAATGATTATATTATCAGACCCATAACCTTGCGCGAAGAAAGTTGTCATCGCGCAAAATACCATATATCCTTGCGCGACGAAAGTTGTCTTTGTTCGTCGCGCAAACCCATAACCTTATACCCTAAACCCTAAAACCTGTAACCTAGGCCCTAAACCCTAACTCCTGACCTAGTTTCAATGATCCAACCGGCAATCTTCTTTTTTTATAGTTCGAGATCGTATACGTCGAAAATCAGAATGAATGAACGTTCAAAGATTGAGTAATGGGACAAAACTTGTAGACGGTTCTAAACAAATTGTCCCGATTCAACGGTGATTTTAACTCCGATTTTGAAAAAATTTTACAGCTACATTTCTTGACCCTAGATGAATACAGAGATGGGATTCGATCTTCAATTTCAGAAATTTACAGTACAGGACATCACATAATCTTATTTTATGTTGAAGGAATGTATAAAGAAATTCTTCATTTTTTGTGAATGTAGTGTTTTGATGGAATATGTATTCTACGAAACTAGTTTCAGTAATCCAGCCGTCAAATTTGTTTGTTTATACTTCGAGATCGTATACGTTGAAAATTAGGAAAAAAAAACGTTCAGAGATCAAGTAACGGGACAAAACTTTTCGACGGTTATAAACGAAAAGTCATGATTTAACGGTGATTTTGACTTCGATTTTGATGATTTTTTACAGCTACACTGTTTAACCCTATGTGAATACAGTGAATTACTTCGATCGTCAATTTCAAATGTATACGTGTGTGTATATAGCAAAAATATATCTATATATTCTTGCGCGACGGGGCAGAGTTATTCGTGGCGCAAAACGGACTTGCGCGACGGAAATATTGGTCGCGCAAACATTGAAGTTTGCGCGACGAGTTGTACATATTCGTCGCGCGAACATTGACTTTTGCACGACGGGTTAATGTTTCGTCGCGTAAAATTAGCGCGACGATGATTCCTTCGTCGCGCAAGATTATTTTCATTCACATATTAATAATTACTTGCATATATTGATTTAAACTTTATTCTATTTTCTTTTGATTTGAGAATTGAAGGATTGTTGATTTAAATTTGTGAGTTCAAATGAAAAAAATTTTTTTGGATAATCTTATTTTATTTTTATTCATTTTTTCTCTTATATGGCCGTGAGAACAGAAAAACTCTCGCACCCCGGGTATAACTCTTGATTGGCATTTTTTTAATAATTTTTCATATTGTTCAAACTCCGCACTGTCTATTGGTGTAGGCACATCATCTTGCTCTTCTTGATTCATGTTGGTCGATGCAAATGGAAAAACATCCTGTATAATATCCATTACTTGATCATTAGCATCCACAATAGGTTGAACACTGTCCACTCTTGTGACATTTGAAGACGAAGCATGCTCTAATTGTTCCCCATGAAGGTTCCAAATGCTATATGTCTCAATCATTCCATTCCTTACTAAATGAAATCCAACATTTTCAATTGTCTCCCATAACGTGTTGTTGCACCTCCTACAAGGACAACGGATTCTAGTTGCACCCGGGTTGTGTCTACATGCAAACTCAATAAAATCCTCGATTCCATCCAAGTATTCGTCTGCGCATCTGTTCGGGTTCTGTATCCACCTTCTGTCCATAATTCCTGAAACCAGAATCACACCACAACAATCACAACAACTTCATCCGAAGTTATAATGTCACCTTATGCCTCCGGTAAGGGTCCTATCCCATTCGGGAATGCATAGTCCTGCCACGTAACCTACGGCTACATGAGATTAGATTTCGACGTGGATGAATTTCGCCAGCATCTCGCTACAGTTCTTGAGGTGGCCATAGGTATAAATACCTCCGTACCACCCGAAGAACGTACCGAGATGACACCGAAATCTCCACAATCGAAACCTAATCCTGTAGCCGTAGATTACGTGACAACACTATGCATTACCAAACTGTCCAAATAATGGGACAATTCAAGAATTAATTGGACCGCAGTCATGCATTACGCATCCATGCACGAAATCCAACTAATCTCAAACGGGAAACTAAGTGTTACTAAACATAAAAATAAAAGTACGAAGTTAATTTCAATTAACTTCGTACATCACAACATATTGTGCTACGTTGCGCACAATTTCACAACATAATATAAATATAACTTCAGAAAAAAAATTTAAAACATAACAAACTAACTTTAACATTATTAATATATAAAACTCAATAAAATACCTTCCCAATCGTTCTCCACCAATTGCTAATCACAAATATCCCTAACGAAAACAAAATAAAAAGCCTTAGTACGAATTTAAATTAATATTTACAACTTTTCCGTCGCGCAATCACCTGCCGACATCAATTTTTTGCGCGACGCGTCCATTATCCGTCGCGCTAACTCGTCACGCAAAAACAACATTCCGTCGCGCAACAACAACAATTCGTCGCGCAAGGTGACACTTTACGCGACGAAGAGCATTTACGTCGCGCAAACATAAATATCCCAACCAGATAATTTTGGCGCCAAAAAATAAAATATCCCTCATTTTCTTGCGCGACGAAAGTACTTCCCGTCGCGTAAAGGTGTCTTGTGCGACGAAAGGTTTCGTCGCACAAGTTTTTACCGCCATATAGAGGGGCCCACTGGTTTCTGTCAGTTTTTGCGCGACGGATAGGGTATCCGTCGCGCAAGGTTTACTTACGCAACGATATTTGGCGTCGCGCAATTGTTTCGCGCCAAAAAAATTTTCCCCGCTTTTTTTAACTCTCTTTGCGCGACGACGAATTTTTTGGTGGCGCAAAGAGTTTTTGTGCGACGCATAATGTTCGTCGCGCAAGTTTTTCGTGTTAAGTGCGACAACTAATATTTTTCGTCGCGCCAGTATGTTTTGCGCGACGAATTAGTCTTCGTCGCGCAAAATGTCGTCGCACAAAGGGAAAAACGTAGTAGTGTGGTCAGTCCAAATTAGCTGCAAGGGACAGTAAGACTCTAATTACGTATCAATTTCGCAACTGGTGCAAAGGTTTCGTCATAATCTACATCATAAGTCTATGTGTACCCTTTCGCCACAAGTCTTGCTTTATATCGCTCGATAGATCCAAAAACGTTGTGTTTCATGGTAAACACCCATCTACATCCGGCAGTCTTTTTTCCTCGTGGTAAAGTTTTCAGTGTCCAAGTATGATTCTTCTAAAGAGCTTTCATCTCTTCCTTTATAGTTTGAACCCACTTAGGATCTTTAAATGCTTCAGCAACCTTGGTTGGGATATGAATAGCAGACAATTGATGCACAAAGGTCTTAAGTGATTCAAACAACTTCTCAGTGGATACATGACTCACAATTGGATACTTTGATGTCTTGCCAATATCAAGTGAATAACGATTTGGTGGCTTTCCATGATTCTACTTCTCAGTGGATACATGACTCACAATTGGATACTTTGATGTCTTGCCAATATCAAGTGAATAACGATTTGGTGGCTTTCCATGATTCTGCATGAAAGGTAATTGGTATCCAATAGATTTATCCTCTAAATTCACAAGTGTAGCAGGAGTAGTTACCTCAATGATATTCTCAGGAGATTGATCTTTTGGTATTGTTGAGTTAGAGGGGGTCTTCATCTTGTTGTTTTGTATTGTCTGTACGTGTGAGACTTGGATCAGAAATATCTTCATAGGGATCAGGTGGGTCAGGCGATTGATCGCTATGAATGGGCAATTAATCGCATTTCGGCAGAGAGTAATCTTGTGCTCCAGACTCGGGACAAGGAGAATTTCTTGTTTTCCAAGTTGCTCCAATTCTGCTCTTCACTTCATATCTCCCCCTTAAGCGTATAATTGGATATGGGTCATGGAAGAACAGCTCAGATTCCAGAAATGTCACATCCAAAGTGACATAGGTATGTCGAGTTGGAGGGTGATAACAACGGTAGTCTTTCTGATGAGTGGCATAACCCACAAAAACATAATGAAGAGCAAAAGGATCAAATTTGCTGCGTTGATTTTTGTGGAGATGAACGAAAGTCATATATCCAACGATTCGAGGTGTAAGTACCAAAGCAGAGGGCAGAAGTCTGTGTTGATGAAGGGTAATATTCCATTAGAGCAGAGGAAGACAACGTGCAAGAGTGAATAAGTTCACACTAGTGTGGCACCAACAAACAGGAAGAGTAAGAGAACACTAGTCTCACCTTGAACAGGTTTAAGGTAGATAGACATCTCCGATTGCCTTGACATTTGGATATGTTGTAGCACTTGACCTCAGCAACAACTTTCATGAAGGAATAGAGGTGGAAATCGCAACAAAAACTCGCATGCAAAGACAAATCCGTGCATAACACAGAGTACCAGACTGAGATGAGTTGTTCGTCCTCCAACTGGGGTTTGAGGTGTTTATATTTCTCCAATTAGGCTAATTTTCGAATATGATCTACTAGAGAGGCAAATGACCAAAATTGTAACAACCCAATCCTTAATTAATTTTTAACTACTATTTTATTCAAGGAATGGACTAGAATACCCCCGTAATATTTTATATGGTTTAAAAGTTGACTTTTTGATCGGGAAGGAATTTGGAAATTTTAATAGTACCGTTGTGTAGAGCATGGCGGTACGAGTTCGTAGACACGTAGTGGGCCCAAATCCGAGTTGTATTGAGGGAGATACAATCAAAATACGTTGAGGGGCAAAATAGTAGTTTGCCAGGTCAGATTTTTAAACCCCTCTCTCTCCTTGATGCGACAGAACCCCCTCCTCCATATTTTTTTCAGTTCAGCCGGTGGCTTCCAAGAGCCACCGTCGCCACCACAGGCCACAGTTCGCCATGAGATCGGACCCAAACGAACGGCCACCACTCCCTCTTCCAGTCCCGGCCAATCTCAGCCGCTGGAACAACCAGTGCTGTTCGAAAATTGAAGGAATCCGGGCTGTTTTTGGATAGTTTTTGACAGATTTTTCGGAAGCTCGATCGGGTGTTTCCGATGGCCAAATCTTGCAATCTAGCTATGCTTTCTCATCCTCTCGAGGTGCTCTAGCTGCTAGTTGTGTTGGATAGGAGAAATTTCTGAGTTTTGGAGGGTAAATAAGTGAATGAAAATCTGCCAGTGTTCGGCCTCCGATTCCGGCCACTTCCGGCTAGTTTTTGGGGTAGATCCAAGAACAAAAGTGGCTCCAAATCATGTCATGAACCTAGGGTAGGAATCTGGGCTTACGATTTTAGAGATTTCCGGTCATCGAAATTGATCAAGCCACCCACGCGCTGCCAGCGTGTGTGGAGGCGCATGGGCATCATGGTGGGGACCACATTCAGTCCTAGAATGATCCTCATGTTGTCACTAGTGTGTAGGAATTTGCGGATCTCAATTCGGACAACGTTTGAACCCCAAACAGATCTCGCCTATTGTGCGATTTTTGGGTTAGATATGTTTTAACGGGTGGATCATAGTGATTTTCATATATGTTGATCTAGGAAATTTCAGGATCATACAAGATTCGACGGATCGTAAAACAGAGTCCCGGATACTCCAGAAATGCCAACCCTAGGGCTAGGTTTATAATAACCGCCCGATCATGCGATCATGGTTAATCCAACTGTCCGATCGAGACCAAACTCTTGGGACATGTGTCCTAGGAATATTGGAACCTTTAGGGACTCTCAGATTTGTGATAGGAGGATGTGGGCCGCGGGTCCAGTTGACCAAGTAAGGCAGTTAGATCCCTCGGTTGACCGTGAGTCTTCTGAGGCAGTTATATCCTTGAGAAGTGATAAAATGACCATGTAAACGGGTCTTGACCGGAATTGAGTTATCTAAGTTAGGTTACAGGTTGATTAGATAGTTATTTATAGGTTGCAGCCTAGATAGAAGCGGTATCTCTGAGGCCTACGAGGGTTGCAGCTCAGCCTGCGATGATAGATAGTTAGTTATAAGTTGCAGCCCGGATAAAAGAGGTATCTCCGAGGCCTGCGAGGGTTGCAGCTCAGCCTGCGAGGATAGATAATTAGTTATGGGTTGCAGCCCAGATAGAAGCGGTATCTTCGAGGCCTATGAGGGTTGCAGCTCAACCTGTGAGGATAGATAGTTAGTTATAGGTTGCAGCTCGGATAGAAGCGGTATCTCCGAGGCCTGTGAGGAGGGTATTGACAGTATTAATATAGTTGACGGATCAGGATTAGGGGTACGCCCAGGTGGAAAGAACTACGTGTGGCTTGATCCTTCAATAAGGGTGCGTAGGCAGCCTAAGGTTAAAAGGTGCAGCCACGAGTTGGAGTCTTTGAGATTGTTAATGTATTATTGTTATTCTGAAAGCTGAGGTGAATCTTGTTAGCAGAATGATTTATTTGATTTGTTGAGGCCTGAGGCCAAAATAATATGATGCTTGCTTTTATATATAATTTGATACATGCTGGCAGTTGTGTTATATTTGTATATGCTTGTTTGGCAGGGAAATTTTGGGAAATGTTCAATTTACAGGGGAGACTCTACCAAATTTTCGGCAGAAGTCAAACGTGAGATAAACTGTAGTTGATTGGAAGGGCAATTAGGTCATTTGTGCTCGACATCCACCAGGTGTGGGACATGCATAGGGTTTGGCGCAAATTCCAAAGTGAAATTTGGGTTGGGTCCTTTCAATTGACCTTATCCTAAGGGTAAAATTGTAATTTCACAATTAGATAAATTTAAATAAAGTAAAGTAACAGTTAAAATTTGGTTGGGGTGTCATATCCAATCAACCGTGCCATTGAAACCCACCATTTAGGTCAACTGGGCATGAGGGACCCCCACAACCTCTGATTTCCTATCTGGAAGCTCATATAGGTCAATAATAGTCTACAACACATGCCCCACAAGTTTGGTCACGATCCAACTGTTGGATGATTGTCAATCATACCATTGGACGACGATAGACAAACCTAACTATAGAATCCTCAATCCAAAAGTCCGAATCTAGTTTCTTAAACTTCTACATGATCGTAGTGGTACGAGGAACAACATACTCCAAGATGGGACCGAGCCGACGGTTCGATCCTTCATGATCAAGGGATGCATAATAGGCAAAACTCAAATCGTTGATCAAAAGACAGAATCTCTTATCGGGACGATGATGGGATTATCCTAGGTCCAAAAGGCGTCGCCACCGACGACGGTGGTTCGAGGGAGGTTTCTAGTGATGAAAAAACTCATCATCTCCAGGCAAGGCCTATACCAAAATGTTCATAGCAATAACGGGGAGAACTTTTACCCTGGGCTCGACGGCACTTTCAGGCCAAACTTATGGCCACCGGTGGTGTCTAACGATCAAATCGATCTCACCCACTTAAACCACTAGCTAGAGCATGCGGAAATGATAAATAAATAAAAACCATACTTGGTTTGAACAAAATAGCCACTGAAAACGGCGTTGAAAAAGTTTGAAACCCATCGGCCGTTAGAAGCTCGATTTGTCACTGTGAGCGGTTGAAATGGTTATTGTAATATCTCAACCCAATTTTAATCAATTAATTATTCTTTATAAATTTATTTAAATTATTTAATTGTGAAATTACAATTTTGCCCCTTGGGTAGGGTTATTTTGGTCACTTTTTAATTCAAAAGGATTTTGAGGAAATGAATTGCATCATGACGTAGATCGTGTCGAGATAAGTCCGTAGAAATGTAGTGGGCTCAAATAGGAGTTGTAACAAAAAAGTTACGATCAACAGAAGCCCAGTGGCATAATCGTAAATAATTCAAAGTCTGATTTTTTTTATATAAAAACCTGGTTCTTTCTCTCTCCCTCACGAATCTGCCTCTCTCTCTCTCTCTCTCTCTCTCTCTCTCTCTCTCTCTCTCTCTCTCTCTCTCTGTCTTCTATTGCACAACTGCCATGACCCAACTGGTTTCAGACAGAGATATCTCTGTTGTCCGGCTACCAGTCACCATGATTCCAAGCAATGAAACCAAAAATTGAACGAAAAAGGAGACTCAAGAACCGACTGTTTGAAACTGTGAACTTCGACGAATTTTCCGGCCACAACCAGTCACTAATTGGGTCCTAAATCACTCCCCTACCTCCCCTTTGCAATTTCCCTCAAAGACCCGACGTGATTTCATCCCGAAATCATTAAATCCAAACCTAGAAATTTCTAGGTTTTTGGCAGAGAAAACTATTCATTCGAGGGCTTTAACGGCGAAATTAGTCTTTGACGTAGGTATGAAACTTATTCCTCTTGATGTACTTGATCTTTTGGCATAGGTCTTGACTAGCGGTTTGCAGATTTTTCAATCGCTAGAATTTACTCGGGCCACCCACGCATTGCCGGCACGTTTGGAGGGTCGTGGACAACTTTGTGGAGGGCCATTGGGTCCTAAAATGATCCTTATGTCGTGGACGACAGTATGCTCGGATTTGAATTTGACTACCGTTTGATTGTAGTTTGGATTACGCATATTAGGCATTATCTTGGTTTGAATTTGTGGGTCATGAATCGGAAACTGGGATGCTTCTATTCAATAATTCAAAGATTAGGTTAAACGATAACCGTCCGATCGTGCAATCGTGAGTGATCCGACCGTTCGATTAGGACCAAACTTGCAGGACATGTATAATAAACCTTGTTGAACCCGTAGGAACTTTCAGATCATAAATCGGAGATTGTGGGCCCCTTGGGCCTCATTGATCAAGTTTGGGCAGTTTTACCCCTCGGTTGACCGTGAGTCTTCCGAGGTAGTTTTACCCTTCAAGGAGTACTAGAACGACCTTATTAACGAGTCTTGACTATTATTTGAGTTATGTTGATTATGTTGGGATTATGAGATTGTTTTATAGTATCGTATGGAATTCTAGGATATTAGTTTGATAATTGAAGTTATGGAATGGATAAGCATGGGATACTTGATTGATGGGTTGTGAAAGTGAGTCTTGGGTCTCGGCTATGATTATTAGGCCATCTCCAGCCATGGGCTATATCCCAAATATAGCCTTAAATTAATGCAAAACCCATCAGCCATGGGCTAAATAAACTTTTGGCCAAATTTGGAGGGCCACATTTGGCCCTTTAGCCCTCCAACCGGGCCAAATGTAGCCAAGTTTTGGCCTAGGCCAAATTCATAGTGGACCCCACCATGTGCTTTTCAATTATCAAATAGTAAAGCAGTCCTCCACTTGTCTTATTTAAAGCATTCTCAAAATAATAAAATATGAAGGATCCTAAAATATAGCTATGCATGGCTGGAGATGGAAAAATTTAGCCCTACACTATTCTTTAAAAAATTAATATTTCGCGGGGCTGAATTTTTAGCCCTAGACTACATTTAGCCCTATGGCTGGAGATGGCCTTAGTAAATAAGTGGACGTTTGTTTTTAAGTGTACTTCGTTCTTCTAATATGGAATTTCTTGCATAATGAGTTTTGATTGAAAATTGATTTAATATGGGTTAATGAGGATATGGGATCACTAGAGGTTATTATTTATCATTAATTAATATTATTATGATTGTTATTAAAGTATATGGATTTGGTGATATCGGGTTATTTATGAAAGTCTATTGTTTTAATTGTGGAATATAGTATTTTACGGAAATTAAGTGTAAACAAGTTTTGATTACTATTTGAATTATTTTTGGGTCTTTATGGAATATATGCTTGAGAGTTTATTTTCTATACTATGAATAAATATTTGGGAAAATTGAATCAAGGAAGGGAATATTATTTAATAATATTTATATAAGGGTTCTAAACCTCACCATCATATGTACCTTCCCTGGTCACTATACCCACACGTAGCATTGAATTTTCCAGCGTGTGGACTTCCTTGGTTACTGATTCTGAAATTGATGGATACTTGGAAAACTGTGGATATAGTTTGGGTATGTCAGAACCCGGACACCCTTGACGAGGTGTTATCGTAGATGACAGGACTCGACCCAAATTCCACTTTGGAATCTGAGCCCTGTGCGTGTTTGACACCTGGCAAGTGCCGGGCACTCTTGACCAAAATGCCCTTCTAAGTTTCCTAAATTCTTTTCTTCAAGTTTGACTTTTGCCGAAAATTCAGCAGAGATTCCCCTGTAATTCGCTTGTTTCCCAAAAATTTTACCTGTATAAAACATGATTTTATAATCCCAAACGTTCAGAATACACAAAAATAGAGTTCATGCAACCAAATATCACATCATTTTGGCCTCATGCCTCATTAGCTCAAATAAATCGTTTTGCTAACTGAATTTGATCTCAATTTTTAGAAAAACATTAGTACAACAATAGGTTTCAAAATAACTTAACTGAATAACTTCTCAATCACTTGAACTCGCGGCTGCACCTAGTAACTCTAGGTTGCCTACGTACCCTTAATAAGGGATCAAGCTATACATAGTTCTTCCTCTTTTTATACTGCACTTGTGTATCTCGTCAATTGTTATTGTCCATTGTGATTGCAAATCAATCCAAGTTCTCATGGTAGCGATATGCTCAATAACATTCACAAACTCTAAAGTAATACTTTCCAACTTTCCCAATTCTCAAAACAGTTCATACTCGAAACATAAGCAAGCCACTCAATGAACTTCCTCTAATTCATAAGTCAATTTTTGTATTACTGGCTTAAATAAATATATATATAATAAAATTAAAAATAAAAATAAAAATAAAACAAACAACCGCCGAATTGACACAAAGTCAACCCGAGCCGTACTCCTCACATGCCTCGGGAACACAAAGTTAACTCGAGCCTCATTCCTTGCAAGCCTCGGGAACACAAAGTTAACCCAAGCCACAATCCTCGCAGGCCTCGGAGACATCAAGTCAACCCGAGCCGCATTTCTCGCTGGCCTCGAGAACACAAAGTTAACCCGATCCGTAATCCTCGCAGGCCTTAGAGACACCAAGTCAATCCGAACCACAATCCTCACACCACACGGTTCAGGCGTCACTGAAACTCGTGGGTGTATTAATAAAAATAACCAAACTGTTTCAAGGCAACTGGGAGGTACTCCTGTGGGTTTGAAAACCATATCCAAAACTTATCACAAATTTTTCCTTTATTCCACAAATCCATTTTTCAAATCTTTCCTCAACTTTACAAAAATCAGTTCTCAGCTACCTATGAATTTACACCACTTACTGTTGAGAACTAAAGTCCATAATTCATCATTTTCACCTACTGAGTATATATATTGAATGTAAACATGAACTTAGATATTTAATTAATTGATTAATCTCAATCTGATTAACAAAGTATTCCATTCCGATAATATACTAATAATCTTAATGGTAATAGATAAGTAAATAAATAACCACCACCCCTAGAGATTTCAAACATCAAGATAATAGAAATATTCACAATTGGCAATCTCTCTCTCTCTCTCTCTCTCTCTCTCTCTCTATATATATATATATTGTTTTCATTCCATAACCATATAAATCCATAATAGATTTCATGGTAATTTAATCAATGAAAAGTATTAACCTTTAAAGAAAATCCCTTATCGAATCATTTCCCATTCTAAACTCATTAAGCAAGAATTTCCATAAGATACTATAAAACAGTTCCCTAATCTCAACATAATCAGAATAACTCGACTACCAGTCAAGACTCGTTTACAGGGTCGTTTTAGTACTTCTCAAAGGGTAAAACTACCTCGGAAGACTCACGGTCAACCGAGGGGTCAAACTACCAAACTTGGTCAACCAGGCCCGCGGACCCCTTGATCTCCGATTCCCGATCCGAGAGTTCCTATAGGTTCCACACATTTTTCTAAACCTACCCTGCAAGTTTGGTCCAAATCAAAAGTCGGATAGCTCACGATCGCACGATCTGATGGTTAACGTTTGTCTAAACTTTAAATTATTGAACCAGAGTATCCGAGACTCCGATTCTCAATCCGCGAATTGCTATACGATCCTAAAAGTGCCTAGATCAACATATTTGAGAATCAAATTGATCCAACGATCCAAACATATCAAACCTGGATATTGCCTAATATGTGATATCCGATCAATAGTCAAACGGTACTCAAAATGAAATCTAGGCATACCGTCCTGCTCGGGACAACATGAGGATCAATTTAGGACCAAGAGGGTCACCCACACAGTGTCCACGCGCCGCTAGGGCGTGGGTGTCCAAAGCGATACCGGCGATCAGAAAATCTCCAAACCGCCGGTCAATACTTAAACCTATATGATCAGCACATAGAGTGAGTCAACTTTTGTTCTTGGACCTATCCAAAAAAAGTCAACGGAAGTGGTCGGAATCGGAGGCCTAAAACCAGCAGATTTTCAATCGCCTATTTAACCCCCTAAACGCAGAAATTTCTCCTATCCAACACAACCAGCAGCTAGAACATCTCAAGAGGTTGAGAAAGCATACCTGGATCGCAAAATTTGTCAAAAATTGACCTGTATTTTTACGGTTTCCAGCGATACCCATGGCAGATTGAGGCGGCAGAGGGCTGGGGCTGGTAAAGGAAGAGGAGGGGTCATTTTGGGTCCGATCCTGTGGCAAACCATGGCTGGTGTTGGTGGCGGTGGCTCTTGGAAGCCACCGGCTGAACTGAAAAAAATATGAGGGAGGGGGTTCTGCTCGCGGGAGAGAGAGAGAGAGAGAGAGAGAGAGGAGAGAGAGAGAGAGAGGGAGAGAGAGAGAGAGAGGGTTATGCTCCCTTCTCTCTCTCTCTCTCTCTCTCTCTCTCTTTCTCTCTCTCTCTAAATCTCTGGTTGCTGGGTTGGGTTGGCGTTGACGAGTGGTTGCGGTGGGGATGAGGAAGAGGAAAGCATAAGGGGGAGAGAGGGATAGTAAAGAGGGAGAGGAAAAACAAAGGGAAATGGTAGGGGTGGTTGCGACTAGGAAGTTGGAGAGGAAACCTTCAACTTCTATGGAGTTTTCAATTTTTTTTTAATATACTTGGTCGGTTGCTGTAGTCAACGGAATTGATATTCAGGTACCGGAACTGGTACCGTCATTGGTCGGTCCGGTTGTCTAACCGCAAACACGTTGATTTCAAGTTAACCATAGTTTGCCCATCCCAAAAGTAGTTGGGTAATCGGTGTTTTTCAATATTTTTTTGTCTAACCGCACAACTCTACTTGGGTGGGTTAGGCTCGACGGTCGACATTGATCTTTTTCTGGCGGTGGTGTCGACAATTGTGACTGAATGGTAGCACAACGCCATAGGGAAGTTAAAGTGGAGCTATGCGCCAATGAGAGAGAGAGAGAGAGAGAGAGAGAGAGAGAGAGAGAGAGAGAGAGAGAGAGAGAGAGAGAGAGAGAGAGAAAGAGGAGGGCACACTTCCCCCCATCTCGAAAACGCATCTTTTGGCTTTAAACCACTTATTTTATTATTTTGTCTTAAATTACAAAATTGTTCTTGAATTTCATTGACCATAATGTCCTCCTTAAAACTTGGATTTGAGCTAGTACGTGTCTACAAACTCATTGGAGAAGAAAGCTAATACATTGGAGATCATTGTGTCAAATTTTCATAATTTTCTATGAAGCCAATTGTTCCATAATTGCAAGTTAACATAGCCTAAGTTGCAATCCTATCAGAACTATGCTGCTATGGGAGATTGAACATTTGAAGACGTTCCCGAGTTTTCTAAGTGACGTGTAGATTCTTTCCTAGTTTGTTTCCATAATTGTTTAGGGTTTAGCTTTGTTTTAGGAGAGTTTTTTCAGATAGTTTTATATCATCGTTTAGTTATTTTTGCACTATATAAGGCCACCTTAAGCTCTCTCTAAAGACCTTTTACACAATTTCCATTCAAGAGACGACATGAACCTTAAGCGTGCGTAACACCATTATTTTCCAGGTTTTATTTCTTCACGACTTTTCTTATGATTTTTATTATGACTATGTGTAACTAAATTCTTTTCTAAGGTTTATGATGAAGCCATCACATGATTATTTATGAAGTACTCTATTGATTGTTATTCAATTATATGTCATGTTAAATTCTTAATCTTTGTGTGAAATTTATCCTAGGTTTGAAATCCTATTGCTTGATCATCACTAGGAACTTTGCATCTAGATAATTGGATAAATCTAGGAGAGAAACACCATCTACTAGTCCTACTTGGTTGATTGAATTCTTCTAATTTTAACGGGTTCTTATATGTTAAATTTTAACACATTGAATGGGTAGAATTGCATATAGGGATACACGATTTATGACCTTGACAGACTTACTTCATACTTTAGAAAGAATAACGTTTAACATTGGCATCATAATTGGATAGTGATTGGGTCTAAGAAAAGGAAATAGGATTGCCATTGGTGGATTCATAACCTTAGATCTTCATAACTTGATTTCTTTAAACTCTATCTTTGTTGAGTGTTTTATTTTTCTTTCTTTTAATTCTTGCAATTTAAGTTTTCTTTAATTCATCACTCAAATCAATCAATCGTTCGTTTAATTAGATTTAGTGCGATTTAATTAATTAAGCTGTTTTTATCAGTCCTTGTGGGTTCGACCTTGTATTTGCATATTTCTATACTATTATTGATTTGTGCACTTGAGAGTAATTTAATTTGTGATTTTTGGATACTCTTTTCAGGTGTTCAAAAAATCTACATAATTTATTATAGGGTATACTAGTGATTTGCCCCTTGAACTTGTACCTCACTTTCGATTTACCCATTATTCTTTTTTTTTATTATAGAAAATTAAGGATATGAACTTCTTTTTTTCGCCAAATCCCCCCCTCCGTGTAAATCCACAGCATTTCATCCAATTTGCCATTTAAATGAGGGCAAAATGGTCATTTTGTACATTAAAAATAAATAAATAAATAAAACATAATAGAAACTCCAAGTCAAGGCCTACCATCAAATTTCAAGACCCAACTCCACTTCATTGGTTGTAACCAGCTCCGCTTACTTCTTTGCATTCCATCTGGGTTCCTCAACAATTGGGAGGAAATGCTTCTCTCTATAAGCTTTGTTGTAATTCTTGTAGTTATATGAGGAGCTTGTTGGGTAAGCCATGGAAGCCATTGTTTTTTGGTCTGTCTCTCTTTCTTGTTTTGTACAACCACAATTGCAGACTTGCAAATTACTTGCTGCCGTTTGGTTAATGGGTTTTCTTTTCTCACTAGCTGTTCACCCCGTTTTGTGTTTACTCCTGAGATGGAAGGGTAAAGTTCCCCATTGCCTTGGAAACCATTAACTAGTCAACAAGTCAGCTTTCTTTGGTGCATGAGTGTGCCACTGCTAGCAATGAAGATTCTAGCAGACTTCTTCTAGAATAGATAACTTACGCCCCAAGTTACTGATTTCTAAAACAAATGATTGTGAATTTGGGTGAGGAATATCTCTCAAGTAAGTTTTTTTCATGCCTCAGGCTGGTGAGGACTTTCATAATTTATCTCAGTATAAAAACGGTTGTTCTGGCCAGAATAGTTGATAGAAATTGGACTGTTTTAGGCAAAACTGCCTTTTACAAAACTATAAACACACATGTCTACGCTAGAAAGATTGAAAGACAATTGGTACTCCATTTCTGCCTGGATAGAGGGCTCTGATCCGGGTTAGACTGGATATGTCTGGGCTAGATTGAACTGTCAACAACTTCAACTGCTAGGCTTCAGCTGTAAATCAATACCAAAGTTTAATTTTGGCAGAGCTTTAATCTACTTCAAGCTTTGTGAGGTTGTCGAGTGGACAGAACTGCAGCTTCTTCAGTCTGAAGGGGCAGAAGTAGTTGTTCTTGAGGACTCAGTGTTCTAAGGACTGCACTGTGAATTTTGTTGAGGTTTTCATGTTTGGGAAATACTTCAACTCTGCCTGTTTTGGCTTTTGCTGAACCAAATTTGTAACAAGAGAAATCTTGTTTTAAATGACTTATTTTCTAAGTCTGAACTCTGGGAATTTTGATCTCAAGCTGGTTTTTCTTGGAGCTCAAGTGAGCCTTTTTTTTTTTTTTTGGTTGATCTCTTGTTGTTTGTTTGATTGATGAATTGAGTGTAAGATTGATTGTCATTTGCCCTGCTCACTCCCTCTTGTATTTATAAGAAATGGATAGGGGCAAGGTTTCTTTCTTTTTAAAATAATGGGCGGCGAGTCTTCTCAAAGATCTACAAAGAGATATGAGAGAGGGAAGGTTTTTAATTTAATTCTGGCAGATAGGCTTTCATCAATCAATCTTTGATATCACTTCCCTGTTTTTAAGAGAAAGCCTAATTCCTTTTCCCAATTTAACTGCCCCTTGTGAGATTTCAACCGTGATGGTTAGTTTGATTTCTTCAGTTTGAACAAATCCCTGCTTTCTTGCTTATCTCCTTTCTGAAAACATATCCTGCGTATCCCTTGAAAAGATGGTGCCTCTTTGGAGTGGAAACAATATCTTGAAATATATAAGAGGGTTTTTGATCTTTGGCTGGCAGTTTTTCAGAGATGTCCCTTCCTAGTTTGCCAGCCACTGCCCTTTTCTTTTAATATTTCCAATCAACTCTGCGATAGTTGAAATTGTTGACTTCTCCATTTCTGGTGGTCATGTGGGTTCTTTGAAAGAATAGGCTTTAATCAAGTTTCTGATATTTTAATTTGATTCTACACTAGTGGGCTTCTCTCTTTGCAAAAAAGGTCTTGGGCCTCTTTTTTTTCTTATTTTATGCTGGGCCCTCTTTCCCAATCTAAAGGCTGGGTTCTTGAAGCCCAAGTTTTGTTGTCATTTTGATCAGTATTGGTTTGGCCCTTTTGGTTTTCCTGGGTTCCTTGATGTTGGGCTGGAGCTTTTTACTGTTTTTGGGCTGAATGTGTATTTGTGGCCCAATTTCAAAGAAGTTTTTGGTGGCTGCCAAAACTGAGATGGGCTTTTATTTCCTTATGCTGGGTATGCCAATTTAGGCCCAAACACTAGCACTATGAGAAGAAAATCGTGGCGTGGATTATGGGCTGGAAGTCTGCAATTGTCGCCACTGCCAAATGATGACCCCCATCTCCACGCGAGCCTGAAGAGAGAGAGAGAGAGAGAGAGAGAGAGAGAGGAGAGAGAGAGAGAGAGAGAGAGAGAGAGTGACTGACTGAGTGACTGAGTGAGTGGTCGGCGAGGTTGGGGTTGGTGGGTAGGGATTGGAGTTTGGGGTTGGGGCAGACGTCGAGAGGATAAGAAATCGAAGGGGATTTCTGGGTGAGGGGTGAAAAACCAGAAGGGGTTTCTGGGTTTGTGGTTGCTGGCTGGTTGGGGTTTGTGGGTTTGTGGGAAAGGGGTGGTCATGGGAGAATTGGGGAGAGAAAGAAATCGATTTTTTTTTCTTTAGTATCTTTTTCTTCTTTTTTGTTGTTGTCAATTTTTTTTCAAAAAAATAAACTTTTAAAATGATTTAACTGAAAATTGGATGAAATGTTGAGGATTTAAATGGTAGGGGGGAAGTTGGAGAAAAAAAGAAGTTAATATCCTTAATTTTCTATATAAATAAAAATGATAGGGGGTTAATTGAAAGTTAGGTACAAGTTCAGGGGGCAAATCACTAGTATACCCTTTATTATAAGGGAAATGTTATAGTTACATGGGTGACTCTGCCGGATTTTCGGCAGAAGGTTAATGTTTTATTTGTTTTGAAACAAGGCTAGGATTAATTTAGTAAAGGGGGCCCAACATCTACCAGGTATCGGACATGCACATGGTTCATCTTAGATTTCAATAGGAAATCTAGGGTGTGAGGGTGCGGCACTAGATGACCCAAAAGAGAGAGAGGAAAAGGATTAGGATTTTTGTTTGAAATATTAAACATTTTTTAATTAAGCAAACTTCCAAGATTGATACATTGAACTAGGTTTGTTAATTACTATAAATGCGGTGCCGAATGTGGCAAAATTGAAATCCTGGTAACCAAATTGTTTTCGATCTAACCTCAATGACCAAAAGTGTATTTAACCCTTATATATGGATATAAATTTGTTTTAGGCTTCCCTTCAAAGCTTGAGCTAGGGGTGACATTTTAGACCCAAAAATCGAAAAACCACAAAAATCAACTGATATTGTACCGCATTGGAACCGCAATATCTGGAAACCGATCACAAATTGCTGTTTGAGGAACCGCACTGCAATTGCGGTTGTGGTGGATGAATTTGGCAATTCGCGGTTACCACAAACCGCAACTATATTTTAAATAATAATAAAATTGCATTTTATCCTATTCTTTCACAAGTTGCCAAGGAAATCTTTGCAATTCCAAGTTTTATGGTTGCTAGTGAAAATGATTTTAGCCTAGACAAGAGGATTATGGATCCTTTTAGAAGCTCCTTGCATCCTAAAATGGTATAGGCATTAGTGTGTACTAGTGATTGGTTTAGGGCAGATGAATTTTCCTTTTACAAGGAAGCAACGGATGATGAGGTTGAATTCTACAAGGAAATGGAACATATGACAACTTTTAAGTAATTAGTTTATTTATGCTCATGTTATTTATGCTCCTTCTTATAATAAAATGTACTAAACTTATGTTGTTTTATTAGTAGATAGCATTAGTGCTCAAACAACGCAACCGGGTCTTTCAAATACACTCACCACCACCAAGTTCTCCTTTTGGTTTGTAACTTTAATTAACTTTGAATTGGATTTGTCATTTGGATTGTAACTTTAATTCATTTTGCATTGCATTTTCCTTTTGGTTTGTAACTTCAATTAACTTTGAATTGAATTTTTCCTTTGGGTTGTAACTTTAATTCATTTTGTATTGCATTTTCCTTTTGGTTTGTAACTTTAATTAACTTTGAATTAGATTTTTCTTTAGGTTGTGAATGCTTGAGAAGTTGAGGTTGTGAATTTATTTCTTTAGGTTAAAGTATGCTTGAACTCAAAAGGATTCAAAAGAAGCATCAAAACTAGGCCTAAAAGTATAGAAGATTGGACTTTTATGACACAAAAAGATCATACTTGAAAGACCTAAAACTGTCTAATTTAGGCTCAAAATATCCGAATCAATTTAAACCGTTAATTCACTGTAACCAATCGATCTTGTAGTTTTACCGCAATGCGGTAAACTGCAAAAAGCGGTTGATTTGCGGTTTCAAAAATCATCTTACCGTATATAGTTGGTCGGTTTGCGGTTTGGGCAAAAATTCGTAATTATCGTACCGCAACCATCCCTAGCTTGAGCTACCAATCTAGGACAAAAGAAAAAAAAGAGAGAGCTAGAGAAAATAGGGTTAGGGTAACTAGCAGAGATGAATGTGCTCGCGTTATGACATAGAAAGAAGAGGTGAATCACATTGTAATAAGGGTGGGCATTTGAGCCAGAGGATCAGGAAATTGAGCCGAACGAGTCAAAAAAATCGAAAAAAGCCGTGTCGACTAAAAAAAATGAACTTTGGTTTTCCTGTTGGGAAAAGTACATGTGGCATCGTATGATTGGCATATGAGGCCGATTCTATACTTACAGAATAGAACCGGCTGCACGCAAACCCATTTTTCGTCTTCTCTCTTTCATCTGAGCCAGCCAGCCACATCTCGCTTCTCGTCTCTCATTTCTTCTGCAACAGTTTTCTTTTCTTCTTTTTCTTCTCTCTCTCTTTCGTCTCAGCCACAACTCCCTCACTTCTCCAAGCTCTGAGTCTAAGGATCAAACTAAGACTGTTTTATCGCCCTTTCGTCTCATTAATTGTTCTTCTCCTCTGTCTCACCCGAACTGGGCTTTGGGTAGCCTAATTTAGGCTTTGTATAGGGGCAATTTTAATCAGGGTTTTTAATCTGTGAGTAATTGAAATTGTGGAAAGTAGAAGAAGAAGAAGATGATGGTGGAGGATCTTGGTGTGGAAGCCAAGGAATCAGCGGTTCGTGAGGTTGCCAAGCTCTTGCCTCTTCCTGAACTCCTTCAGTCCATAGCTTCCATCAAGGCCGATTACATTGCTCGCCAACAGGTCCCCTCTTGTTTTGTTTAAAAAAATTATATTTCCATTTTGAAATGAAAACTCTAAATGTGTCTTACAATTCTGTCTATTTGGCTATGTTTTTTGAATATGAATAGTCAGGCAAGATAAATGTTGCTGTCTCTTATTAGAGTTTTGAAGAACTTTGCAATTGGAGTATATTGTTCTTTAATTTGATTGTGCAGTAACAATTGTTGACCTAAATTCGTTTCTCTAGTAAGCACTGATTGGTGGTGTGAATAGTGGATTGATGTGCTAGATTTATAATGTGTTGAGTTGGGAGAAAAGAACAGTGGCTTTCAGATTGGGATGGTTGTGACACATAACATAAAAGCTATCTAGGCCAGTGTTTTGAAGGGTTGTTTATGATGGTTTTAGTTGCACGGAAATTGCAACTTCTACAATGTCTTTAGTAGGAAAAGTAGAGTTGTGGTTCAGTGGGACTGGCTGTGACACCGTGGATAAAGATCTCTAGAGCAATGGCTTTAGAAGTAGAGGAAAGGATGAATATAATCTCATGCAATATATGTTGCATTTTTAGGAGATGGCCAAAGATGATTTTAAATGATTAAAATCAACAAGTTATTTTGATGATATGATATATCTCTTCAATTTGTACAGTAGATTTTACATAATGAAAATTTTTACATCGAATTTTAAAGCACAAGATCAAGTTAACCAATTCATGGCATGGTAGTTGAATTGAAATAAAGTTAACATTGATAAAGCAGTTCATGCATTAAGCGTGAACTGTAGCATATTGGGGTTCAAGTTTTAAGTAATTTATGTTTTCAGATAAGTGGTGGTCAGTTGGTGCCATCGGCATTAATTTTGTTTCTGGTAGCTTCTTCTGCTGAAGTGCCACACATGATAGTCTGATAATGATACACACGCACAGACGTGCAAACACATTCTTTGATTAGTGGCATTACCTTTTGCAATATTGAAGTTCTTTTATAATCAACTTGCCTTTTGAAAGCTGCTATTTTTCTTTACTGTCAGGCTAATGATGCACAACTTAGCACTATGGTTGCTGAGCAGGTACATGCACAAACTTTAAACCATATTTCGTTGGTCAGGTTTAAAAGTTTCTTATTGATAGTGTGTCAAGTCTTATATGATACATTTATGGAGGTGAGAAAGGTGGGCTCTTTAATTAATATCAAGTGTCTTACAAGGTAGCGCTTTGCATGCAGGTTGAACAAGCAGAAGCTGGGCTGGAATCCCTGTCCTTATCTCAAAAATCAATAAACCAACTCCGTGAAAACTTCATTTCTATTGAAAAGTATGTTGTTTATGGAAATTCTAGAGGCTTTATGATTTAAAGGAGATTATTTTTGTATGTTACTTGCTATGCATAAGCAATTGCACAGCATTGATCTGTTCATAATTTTTGGTGGTTATGATTTCCTTGTCATCAGGCTATGTCAAGAATGCCAAACATTGATTGAAAACCATGATAAGATAAAGCTCCTTAGCAATGCAAGGAATAACTTGAATACAACCCTGAAGGTTGGCAAGCCTTTCCTTGTGTACATAATTTTGTCAGTCATGATCATTCTCTGTATGTGTGCGTGCCTGCAATATGTATAACACTGAAGGATTAATAGTTTCTTGTCAGATTTCCTTTCTCTTTTGACTGAGATACCTTGAAATGCTTGAATTTCCCATTTAAAGTAACAATAATACTAGAGTCAGCATAACCTTTTCCAAATTTTAGTTACCAAATGATATGGCAGGTGATATGTCAGTATCTTATTTTTTTAGGCTCTTAATTTTGGAGTTGTACTTGTTTTTAATTGATCATTCCCAAATTGTGGATTCCTTATCCACTCTTTGTAATAAGCTTCCTACTTTAATAAAATTATGTTTCTTTTAAAAAGAAAAATATGTCAGTGTCTTATTTGTTATAAATGAATGAGTTTCAGTTAGAGCCTATATGTACAAATAAAGCACTGAAACATCAATTTGTTATTTTTCGTAAAGACAATTTTATTGCTATAAAATAAAATAAAATAAAGTCACAAAGGGAAACGATAGTGGACAAGAGGGCCACTACAGAGGACAAAATGAAAGAAAGACTGAACTTATGCACTGCAGCATGCCAATCTGGGCAAATAATTGAGAAAGATAAACCACTAAATCTCTGGAGAATGCTCAGAGAGCTGACCAAAAACAAACTTCTCCCCATAACTCCTCAACCTCCACACCAATGTAGTCTTCAAATACCTTCTCTCTAACCAAACCACCCAAAGCACAGCCAAGACCAGACAGGCCCACATGAGTTTTTCCTTCTTATCCTTGCATATCATTTTATGGCTGCCACAAAGAAAGGAAAAACAGTCCCTTGGAAAAACTCGGCTCATCTCTCTAAACAACTTAAGCCAAAGACAACTTCACAGGGCAGTGACACATCATTTGGTATCCAAATTCTAGGGTTTATTCTCATGTCCTTTGTATTATTACTGAAAAAAAGGGAATCCATTGGGCTAGAAGGCGACTATTCATTTGTGTTAATAATGTTGATTTTTATTTTTTTGGTTAAGTACAAATCTATATGTGCTTCATTTTAAAAATTCAACAACACAACAAACTCTCATCCATTAGATTTGAACTCAGGAAAATCTGGATGTACTCTTTTCAAATTTTACCTAAACATTTTAGAGATATTGCCTTTAGTGGTTTTCTTCTAGTTTGGGTGGAGTTTTAATATTGTATGTGTGGTTATTGCTTATTGATGTTTTCTGGATTAGGATGGTTGATGTTTTGTCTACTTTGTTCTTAATTTTCTTGTAGCTTGAGGGTTGTATCTTGTTTTTCACTTCTGGTCCAATTTCATTGCATACTTCCATATTTTTCTTAACATATTCATTCCTTTCCTACACAAAAAAATAAGGTTTGAACCTATATCTGTGAAGCTTCGGGACGTATTGAGATGGTGATCTCTTGCATTGTTCTATGGTGCTCACTAGTTAATCTTGATCTTTGGTAGGATGTTGAGGGTATGATGTCAATTTCTGTTGAAGCCGCTGAGGCACGGGATTCTTTGAGTGATGATAAAGAACTCATTAATACATATGAGGTAAAAGTAGTGTTGCAATTTTTAGTCTGTTACACCTCTTTCATTTGGGCCTAATTTCTTAAACTTTTGGTTATTTTGGTTTCAGCTCTATATTTGTCATCATTAAATTAACTTATCAATTAAGATAGCTCGGCAAAATTTGCACATTAATTGTATCTTTATGATCCAATCTTTTCATTTTCATATTTGCTATAGAGGTTAACAGCTCTTGATGGAAAGCGGAGGTTTGCATTAGCAGCTGCAGGATCTCACAAGGAAGAGGTTGGCAGGCTTAGGTATATATGCATCCTCTTCTCTACTTCACTGTGGCATTTATAGTTCTTTTTGGTAATCTCAATACCTATGATGAGCTCTAACTACTTGTCAGTCCTTCATAATCCTTTTCTGAGGTTATACTGGTTTTCGAACCCTTAGCGAGCGAGTGAGTGAGACAATATGATGTTGATCATTATTTGCAGTAGCTAAATTGTCTAAGCAGATTATGTGGTTCTGTTTGGGTCGATTTGAACATTGGGGTTGGCTTGATAAGTTGTTGGGTAATGATAATGGCCATGATGATGACATTTGTACCTGTTTGTTTTATCTATTTGATGTTTTCGAGGCACAGTTTGTGATTTGAGGATTGATGACTTATTTCTTTTTAAATTTTTTATTTGGTGCATATTAGAGAATATTTTGAAGATGTTGATAGGACCTGGGAGACATTTGAGAAGACATTATGGGGCCATGTTTCCAACTTCTATAATCATTCCAAAGAAAGGTATTGTCTCTATGATATGAATAATGGTTTAATAGTGTGATTGTTCTTGTTCCTCTTGGCATATGCGCTGTTAAAATTTATGGTTGTTTGTTCTATTTAGAGTTTGTATTTACTTTTTGCAACCACATTTGAAGCTGCTCTAGGTGATGTTTCTTATTTAAATGATCTATAGAATTTCCTGCAGTGATTGAGGTTCATATTTTACTCATTTTTGTTAGTTTTTGTTTGGTACAAGAAATGAAGTTTATTAATTCTAATTGTATTACACATCAGTGGACAAGGAATCCACTCCAAAGACATACAGTAAGATGGAAAAAGAATAAATCAAACATTCAAACATCCCATCCAATATAGAGCAAAGTTGGGACCCAGAAGGGCCCCCAAACACTAACTAAATGATCCTAACATGCTGCAACCTATCAGTCAAGAAGAATATCCTTGAATTCTGTACAGCCCAAAGAGATGGCCAAATTAAATCTGGCCTTATCCCAAACTTCATTCGTCCCCAACCCGCTAAAACCTTAAAAATTTCTTTTATCTATTTCCAACTGTATGACCCAAAGGGTGACTAACACGCTACACCCCTACAGAGCTTTAACTTTCTTGCTTGATGAGAAAAGATTTGCTTATGATGCTTTTAGTGTCGTCTTCGGAGTAAGTGTCAGAAATTCTCTCTGTTTTTCCATACTATTTTTGGCCTTAATTTTCTTTCTTTATGTATAATTGTTTCAGATTACCAAATGCATTGAAGCATCCTGAGACCTTAATATATATATATATATGTTGTTCTTATTATTACTTGATCTAATGCTCATTTTGTCCTTTTTGCAGCCCTTCAACATTGGTTCGTGCTTTAAGGTATGTATCAGGGAAACATTTTCTGTAATTGTCTTCTTGTATGCTGAGCTGAAGTATACTTTTTTCTTTAGCCTTAGCGGTTAAATTACTAATATCTGTTGCGTATGTATTTGTTCAAATTACTTTTTTTCTTTTTAGACAAAATCTCAAAAGTTTTAATTTAATTTTTCTTCTTGACCTTTGATTTCAGCGATCCTTGATAGACACCTATGTTTTTAAAATTAACCACTCTATGTTGTGTACAAAATTCCTTATAAAAACAGTTGTTTCCATTAAACAAGATTTACTCGAGTCTTGACAACAAAGCTTACTCCTGTTTCCTTTGCTTTAAAACCTTTTCTTCTTGTTGCTACTGTATTCTAATTTTTGGGTTCAATTAGAGGTCATTATGTATTTTCTCATAGTTCCATATTTTCTGTTTATAAAATTGTGGGTTTCATATGGTGATTTCACAGTGAGAGTGTACATGGCAATGCTTTTGGTGTTCGTTATCTTTTATTCAGTTCTTGTAATCAGATAGTGTCATAACCATTCTATTCTTCTTCTAGGGTTGTTGAAATGCAGGAAATCCTTGACCAACAACTTGCTGAAGAAGCAGCTGAGGCTGAAGGAGGTGGTGCCATGGCATCAATTGCAAATCCTCGTAGAACTGCCAAGTAACTATTTTGAATTGATTTTCAGTTTTATGCATGATCTCTCTCCTTGGTGTTTGAATCTTATGAATCTTCTCATGCTATTAACCAATATAATGCTAACGTACCGATTTTTCATGTATATGACTTCAAACCATACTTGGCATCTAATTGCATTATTTTGGAATTATGGCCTGCAGAAAGTCTACAACGGCAACGGCTTCTTCAAGAAACCTGGCACAGCAGAAATTAAATTTTCAAGGCAAAGGCTATAAGGACAAATGCTATGAGCAAATAAGGAAGACCGTTGAAGGACGATTCAACAAGCTTCTGACAGAGGTACGTTTCAAATAAGGCAGTTTCACTAAAACACCCAAAATGGGGGTTGAAATTATAAAAAAACCCAAACACTATTTAAACATAGAAACACACCCAAAACCCATCATTACACACACTCAAAACCCATTTATAAACACACCCAAAAAGTTGACTTTGGGGTTGATTTTGGGTGTGTTTCTATGTTTAAATAGTGTTTGGGTTTTTTTATAAATACATGCCTAGGATTGGGTTTTTTTATAAATTTGTATTCATTTGGCCACATATTTCTGAGAGAAAACTATCGTGACTTCTTGTTTACTATATCTTATTCTTACTGTAATTTATGGAACAGCTTGTTTTTGAGGATCTTAAGGCAGCATTAGAGGAAGCTCGAACGGTACACACACTTGACTATTAATCTTCTTGATAGTATGATAAGATTTTTCATTGATTTTTGTGTGGTCTGGAATCAATAATGTAAATGATGTCAGGGGAAATATCGATAGTTTGATTATTTTGAAATATCAACAGAAATATTGATATCCTGGGAAATATTGGTAAAAATTATTGAAACAATGGGAATATGGATCAAAGTTTTGGTATTTTGTGTAATTTGGGTAGAAAGAAATAGGAGGAGGAGCTTTGAATTCTCAATTAAGTCCCTCATATTTCACACACCTGCAAGCTTCTATTTATTTATTTTGTGGATAAGCAGATTTGCATTAGAAACAAGGAAAAGCACAGATTCGCATTAGAAACAAAGAGAAGCACAGCCACGATGGATGACTTGTCTACC
Source organism: Prunus salicina (assembly GCA_020226455.1). NCBI lineage: Eukaryota > Viridiplantae > Streptophyta > Magnoliopsida > Rosales > Rosaceae > Prunus > Prunus salicina. Next base: position 2,818,827 of record CM035345.1, on the reverse strand, counting down.
ACAACAATACATCAATGAAAACTGAACCCTAAATAAAGCAAACAATGCACTTTCTAACAATTATCAAGATTCAAAACACAAATTAGACTCTTATAAAACAGCCGTTCTCAAATCAGGAAACTAGAAGAAAATGGTATGTCCCAAGCTGAAACTCAGAAGACATTAAAGCCCAAAGTGAAGACCAAAATCGTACCTTTGTGCTATAAAGCCTCCACCCCATTCTCAAAGCCCCTCTTAATCTTCTTACCTTCACCATTCCTTCCCTCTTCCATGGTTTGGAAGGCTAAAGTACCACTCAATGTACGAGTTGCAGATTGCTCTTGGTAGGGTCAACACTTGCAACATGGTTCAGAGAAAACCTACTGTTTTCCTCTCTCCCCACTGGTTCACCATGTGCACTGAAGTACCTCCTAAAGTATCATCAGCTGTTATTTAGGGAGAATTTCCGATCATTGGAATTATGTTCTCATTAGATTTGTTAGCAGTTAGTTTTCTTATTCGGGGGACATCTTGTTGTCTGAACTGGTTGTAATTTTTATTTAATAAAATTTGTTCTTATAAAAAAAATGTGATCTCCCCAATTTCAGGTTCGTTTAAATTTATTCGTAAACCAAAATCCCAACTGAAAGGAAGAAAAGATTTGAGTAAGAATTGAGCAATGGGAAACATTATGAAAGCTGGACAATCTATATACAAAAAAGGTAACTCGAAACCTTGCCCATTCCCTATTTGCCACTACAAACTGACGGCAAGAAGAAAAAGAATCAATGTCTTGGGACATGTCTTTGCAACGGCAGCGACTTGAACACTCCTTATTTAGCATCCCACCTGTAATGGCAATAGCACATAAATACTCCCTTTCTAATGGAAATCTCTATAATAACTTCCCAAATAAATCCTTGTTTTTCGTAACGAAATTAATAGTTCCCAGATTACCCTTCCCTTTTACTCGAGAAGCCACCTCCCATATGACAAGTTACTTAAAACTGATTGTATCAAAGTTAACCTGCCTCCTCTTGACAGAAGTTCCATTATTCCAATGTTTTTTCCCTACTTTCTCCACCACCAGATTCCAAAAGCTGTTTGATCGCTGGTTACCTCCCAGTGGAAGTCCCAAATTTCTGTAGTCCATGACCACCTTCGTAACCCTCTAAACTGTTCACTTCTTTCCCTTGTGTATTTATACCCACTAGGGCACACTTGGCTTTGTTAATTCTCAAACCCAACAATGCACAAAAACTTCCAAAACTAATAAAAGGTTGGTCTATTTCTGCATGTCACCAGACAAGAACAATATAGTGTCTTCAGAAAATTGCAAACTGGAAATCACCACACCTGCTCTGCCCATTAGCCCCTCCATTAAATGCGTTTGCTTGCTTGCATCAAATGTGATTTGCATTGCCACTATAGAGAATTTGAGAAGGAATCACATTTCTTCATTTCCATATATTTTTACCCTTTCCTACCTTATGAGATGTATGGTGGCTAAAGATGTTTGATTTCATTTTAGATTTCATTTTAGCTTGTTTCTCATTAAGGTTGTTGAATTGTACATTTGGTGTAGCATCATGTTGTTCATACTTGTTGGTGTTAGTGATTGGTTTTCTTGTCTTGTACTTATCTTTTATGATGTATTCACCTTCCTTTTTTTCTTTTTAATGTTTTAGATTGGAGAAGAGCTTGGAGATATATATGACCATGTGGCCCCTTGTTTCCCCCCAAGGTTTGCACTCTGTTTACCTTGGTTTATGACCTTTGAGTTATTACATCTGTTTGCCTTGGCTCAGGTTCTTAAAGGGTCTCTTTGGTCTAGGATAGATCTTAGAATCAAATTTCATCTAACATTATTGTACAACGAAATGTCTCAAGTCATTTTAAGCTTTTGTTTAAAGTTATCTCTCTCTACCCCTTGGAAAACGCTTTATGTTTTGTAATTTTGATGTTGGTGAGAATTTCATTCGTTTGTTGGTAGTAACAGTTGGATAGGGTACCGTAGCTCAGAAGTGACTTAGCATACCAAATGATATTCTACTTTGTAGGAGGCTGTATGCCTCTCAGTCTTTCGATCATAATTTTGACCAAAGAAAAACTTTAATTAAGGGATTTAAAATTGGAAAGTGGAACAATGTTAATTTTTGTACAGCATATTGTTTTCTGATCAAGCTCAACGCTAACAGAATGTTGGTGCGTGAATCACTATAAATGCTATTCTACTTTGTAGGAGGCTGTATGCCTCTCAGTCTTTCGATCAGAATTTTGACCAAAGAAAAACTTTAATTAAGGGATTTAAAATTGGAAAGTGGAACAATGTTAATTTTTATACAGCATATTGTTTTCTGATCAAGCTCAACACTAACAGAATGTTGGTGCGTGAATCACTATAAATGCTGGTCAAAGAAAACTTCTCAACTCTAGTAATGAATCTAACGACTAAGAACAGGAGTTAAAATTTGGGAATAGGGGTTCTAAAGGAATGGGTGTAGTTTGTTGTCTTTCTACTACTTGTTTTACTTGTAGACAAGCAGCTTAATGCCTTCCTGGCAAAGATTCTAAGATTCTATGGACATACAATTGCTTATCCCAAATATACTTTCAAAAGAGATAAAAGACCGGAAATCATATCCATTGCAACTGGTGCATGTGCAGTCTTTTCTTATCGATATCTGCTATAGTCATAAGGTTGACTCTCTGAAATGAGTTAATTGTCAAAGTCCATTCTAATTTGTTAGATTATCGCAACATCCAAAATGTTAAGCTATTAGGGAATCAGCCAATGATTTATATTAAGCTAACGCCCTCCTCATCTGCAGAATCATCTTGCACGTGGATAGACAGACAGAAAACATATATTTAGTTTCTTCCACACGTGTGAAACACACTTATCCTACACGCAATTTATAGATAACTGGGGGACTGGAATGAGAGCTTTTGAACCCAGAACTCAAATACTATGCTAGATTAAGCCTTATAACGGGAGTTTGAATTGTTAGGGAATAAGACAACACTGTATATCAAGCTTACATAATTGATCTGAAGGATCAAGTGCTCTAGAAAGTGGATGCATGCCTATATTACACATACGAGTACACTATGAATTCTGAAAGCAGAAAAACTATCCTAGTTAAATGTTCTGTCAATTTGATGGCAACTTCATTTTGGCAGATATGAAATATTCCAACTCATGGTCAATCTGTATACTGAGCGATTTGTTCAAATGCTTAGATTACTCAGTGACAGGGCAAATGAAATGACGAACATAGAGATTTTAAAGGTACTCTTCTGATTGCTTATTTGTTTCAAATTCGCATTTCACATGCAGAAAAGTTTGCTTTCTGTGAGAACCAACCTTGTGCGTAGCTGGTTGATGAACATAGGCACACTTCGATTATATGTTTTCAAATTACATTGTCACCAAAGAATCAAATTCTTTGCGCTGTTATTGCTTGAAAACATGTGTATACTAAGAAAAGTGGAATGGTGCTGAGATTGTATTTGATATTTTCTTTTATCTTTTTATTTTTATTTGACAAAGATTGTTCATTCTGCTATACTCTGTAGTAAATACATCCAAATATTTAGCTCAAGTCATTGGGAGGGGAGGGGAAAGGACTAGATCCTAGGTTGAAGTTAAAAGAAAAAAAAAACATTCAAGGTTCTTTATGTGAAAATTTAGTAAAATTGAAGTAATAAGACTCACAATGCTAAATTTTGATCCCAGGAAATTGGGTTTAGATGTGTTGATAAAATAGGGAGAGAATGAAATGTATTAATCATAATCCTAAAAGGGTTGCAAAAATAATTTTATTCTCTTAACAGGTTTCATATAGTTTTTTAGCCATCCTATTCTACATTGCTATCAGTATTTTTCCTTGACATTTGGTTTGACTTGAGCTGGTAGTAGTTTACTTTTGAAAGTATCTTTCATTACTGTCTATTCTTCATGTAACAGAATTTCATCGTACAATTTGAATTTCTTAGTTCCTATTTGCATTGTCCTCTCTTATTTGAAACTAGGTAACTGGTTGGGTGGTTGAATACCAAGAAAATCTGATTGGGCTTGGGGTTGATGAGTCCCTTGCTCAAGTGTGTTCTGAGAGTGGTTCCATGGATCCCCTTATGAATTCATATGTTGAGAGAATGCAAGCTACAACAAGGGTAAAAATATTTTACTTACAATTCTCTTGCGCTTTATTTTAGTTTTTTTTTTTTTGGGTGTAAAATTCTGACATCTTACTATAATTTTGCACATACACTTTCTAGAAATGGTACTTGAATATCTTAGAAGCCGATAAGGTACAGCCACCAAAGAAAACAGAAGATGGGAAGCTATATACACCAGCTGCTGTTGATTTATTCAGGATCCTAGGAGAGCAAGTGCAAATTGTTCGTGATAATAGCACTGATCTCATGCTGTACAGAATTGCCTTGGCAATTATTCAGGTCATTTCAGCTATGATTTCAATAATAATAATAATATAATAATAATAATAATAATAATAATACTAATACTAATACTATTACTATTACTATTACTATTACTATTACTATTACTATTACTATTACTATTACTAATACTATTACTAATACTATTACTATTACTATTACTAGTAGTAGTATATTATTAATAATATTAATAGTAGTAATAATAATAATAATAATAATAATAATAATAATATAATACTAATAGTAGTAATAGTAGTAATAGTAGTACTAATAATAATAATAGTAGTAATAGTGGTAATAATAGTAATAATAGTAATAATAGTAGTAATAGTAGTAATAGTAGTACTAATAATAATAATAGTAGTAATAGTAGTAATAGTAGTAATGATAATAATAATAGTAGTAATAGTAGTAATAGTAGTAATAGTAGTACTAATAATAATAATAGTAGTAATAGTAGTAATAGTAGTAATAATAGTAATAATAGTAATAATAGTAATAATAATAGTAATAATAGTACTAATAGTAATAATAATAATAATAGTAGTAATAATAGTAATAGTAGTAATAGTAGTAATAGTAATAGTAATAATAATAATAATAGTAATAATAATAGTAATAATAGTAGTAATAATAGTAATAGTAGTAGTAATAATAATAATAATAATAATAATAATAGTAGTAGTAGTAGTAGTACTAGTAGTAATAGTAGTAATAGTAGTAATAGTAGTAAAATAATAATAATAGTAATAATAATAGTAATAATAGTAATAATAATAATAGTAGTATAGTAGTAATAGTAGTAATAGTAGTAATAGTAATAGTAGTAATAGTAATAATAGTAATAATAATAATAATAGTAATAATAGTAATAATAATAGTAATAGTAGTAATAGTAGTAATAGTAATAATAATAGTAATAATAGTAATAATAATAATAATATAGTAATAATAGTAATAATAATAGTAATAATAGTAATAATAGTAATAATAATAGTAATAATAGTAATAATAGTAATAATAGTAATTAATAATAATAGTAGTAATAATAGTAATAATAGTAATAGTAGTAATAGTAATAGTAGTAATAATAATAGTAATAATAATAGTAATAATAATAGTAATAATAGTAATAATAGTAATAATAATAGTAATAATAGTAATAATAATAGTAATAATAATATAATAATAGTAATAGTAGTAATAGTAGTAATAGTAATAATAATAGTAGTAATAATAATAGTAATAATAGTAATAATAGTAAATAATAGTTAATAATAGTTAATAATAGTAGTAGTAGTTAATAGTAGTAATAAAGGTTTTTGTGATTTTGCAGGTAATGATTGATTTTCAAGCTGCTGAAAGGCAGAGACTTGAAGAACCTGCTTCAGAAATTGGTTTGGAACCTTTATGCGCAATGGTTTGTGACTCTCTTACAATTTACCATTTGTCTGTGTATTTTATTGATCGGATAAAAAGTAATCTACTATTGGGCTTTTCTATTAAATTTGTATGCAGGTTAACAACAACTTGCGCTGCTATGATCTTGCAATGGAGCTAAGTAATAGCACTTTGGAAGCTCTTCCACAGAACTATGCTGAGCAGGTACCATATCCGTCTTAGTTCTTTTTATTAATTCTGTATTCATCTTGGTTGTTTTTATTTTATCCCTGTGTTTCTTTGTTTTCAATCTTTCTATTTAAAACTTCATTGTATCCAGGTCATTTGTTTCTTTAGTAGTCTGATTTAATATTCCGAGCCTGTCCTTTTGGGTTTCAATTAATGAGTTTATTGAGTGACTTGCACTAAATAGTTGTTACATTGATACAGAGAGAGCGTGCCAAACTAAGATCCTCAATAGGTTACTGTGATTAAAAAGTCTTTATGTGTAAGCAACTTAAGATGCATAACTGTAGCGTTGTGGGTTGGTTGTGAGATTACAACGATCATATCAATTTTTCCTTTTCATTTTTACAGGTCAACTTTGAAGACACATGCAAAGGTTTCTTAGAGGTTGCAAAGGTATTTTGTATGTTGAAGTGTGTTCTTTTTGGTATGGAATATTATGTTTTTTTCTTTCTTCATATGTTTCACATGTCTTCAGCTGCTGTGTTGTAACTTGTGTTTATTATGATATTTCATCAAGATATAGTGCCATACCTCATAAAAAGTTCCAACTTTAGCATCCATGGCTTGCTTTTTTTTGTTGAACCCCTTATGGCCCACCCTCTCCCCACTATATTTTCTCATAAATGCATGTCGCATATAAGTATTAAAATGTTGCATATCTTCTGTGGATCAGAGTGTTTAATCATATTTCCAAATTGATGGTAGGAAGCCGTGCACCAAACCGTCAGTGTTATCTTTGAAGATCCAGGAGTGCAGGATTTACTTGTCAAGCTTTATCAGAAGGGTAAGGTAATTTACTCGCTGGTGTTGCAGTAATTTTGTTGTAATCAATATTTTTCATCCTCTCTCTCTCTCTCTCTCTCTCTCTCTCTCTCTCTCTCTCTCTCCATGTGTCTGCTTGCCTGCTCACATGTGTTCTTGTTTCTCTTTTGCCAGTAAAATTTTTTCATATAGTAATTGGTTCGTCTATGTCTGGTGTTGAAGTTTTAACAAATTGAAGATATGCTTGTTTAAGCTATTTTTCTAAGACACTTGCATATGTACTCATATCTCTGCCTCATCTTGTCTCTCATTTCTTCCTTTTTATATAGGAGAAGCCAGCCAAAGCAAAACATTTATTGCATTTAATGAATACAAAGAAATTAATTAGGACAAGAGAAAACTTAGAAATTAATGAGGAATGTGAAAAGATCATGTGGGAACATTAAAGATCAGCAATTACTCTTCGGTTGAAGTTTAAAAATATATTTAGCAAAGAGGAAGGGTTATTAGTAAGTTACCCATAGTATCAGAAAGGAAAATACTCTTTTATCAAACCATTACTTAGTTTCTTTGTATACCAGACTTCTCCTTATAAAGATTAGGTGTACTATGTTCTATTTCTATGCATGTTAAATGGTACTAGAGCCATATTGTGGAACACCAAACAGCACCAAATGGACTCAAATGCCACATTGAGATTGACATAAGCAATCTTGCGGTAATCAATTATCTGAGGACACTGCTACACTTACCAACTTGTTATCCTAACCATTTTTCCCCAAACAATGTGGCACTATCACATTGGATCCTACAATATTGTTACTTTTTCAATGCAATGGGGGAGTATGCTTATCAAGTGCCACATAGGTTGGGAAAAAAGTTGGGAGAAAAAGTTAGGGCATTAAGCATTTTCCCTTGTCTCAATCTGGGAGCAAGTGGACATTTATAATTTTGTATGAAAAATATTTTACATGATTATGAGTGAAATACTCTATAGGTCAACAATAATAGAGGGTAATAAAGTACGTTACTATGAGTAAAACACCCCTATAGGAATGACTACTTTAACAGTCAAATGTGATCAGTGAGAAAATAATAGTTCTTTATATTATTAAGAATTTACTTTTTCTTAATAAATTTTTGTCAGTGTTGCTATTATTAAGAATTTACTTTTTCTTCTTATATATAAGATCCTCCATTTAAGTGTTGTCTTCTCCAATTTTTCAGAGTGGTGTGAAGGACAGGTTACTGAGTATCTAGTTGCAACCTTTGGTGATTATTTTGCAGACGTGAAAATGTAAGTTTCTTTCGTTCAGTTGTTGGTGAATCATTATTCATTTTTCTAAAGTGCATTTATCATTTTCTCATTATAATCTTGATTTAGTCTACACACTATGAAACATAAATATAATGCCGATGGTAAATCTGTATTTTCTTATAGGAATAATTTTAATGTTATGGAGAGTGAAGAGGAATACATTAGGACTAAGTTCATAAATCTAGTGTGTTTGTCCCTCTTCTGTTTAACAACCATCTTAATTACTCGATCAATTAATAAATTAATTTTTGCATTAAGATTCCTTTTAATATTGGTTTTTGGTTCTACATATTAATGTGGATTTTCACCATAGCAAGATGGAGTTGGATACCATGTGCTGGTTGGACATTGAGATTTTGCCTGTTTAAGATTCTCTACCTGATTGTGAAGAATGAGAATGAAAAGGGACCAACATATAATCAGTTGCACAGACCACAGTTTCGAGATTCTTCTTAACTAATTTGGAAAACTAAGTAAATTGGTCCTGCAGGGGGACCCACAAGTTTAACATTAAGCTGGGTATTTCAAGGTGTTTAAACTCTGTTTGTCATGATTCAGTGGTAGAGTCTTATATCTGACTTCTTATATTTAACTGTAGATGAAAATGATGATGTTTTGCACATATCATGTCTATTCTTTTCTTGCAACTCTTTTCCATCGCAACCAAATAATGAACAAATAACAAGTTTGCTCCAATATGGCTGGTTCTGTTTTGTTTTTTATTTTTCCGTACATCTACTTCAAATTGAAAGACTTATGCTTTTCTGGGTTGTACTTCTCTGTATTTAAGGTATATTGAAGAAAGATCATTCAGGAGATTTGTTGAGGCTTGTTTGGAGGAAACAGTGGTTGTTTACGTTGATCATCTTCTAACACAGGTTTAATTTCTGATAAATAGCTAACTGTTTTATTATTAATTGTAGGTTGGACAGTATAGCATGAATTCTTCCATACTATTCTCTCAATTAATCGTGTTAATGATGCTTGTGATTGCAGAAGAACTACATCAAGGAAGAGACCATTGAGAGGATGAGATTAGATGAAGAGGTTCTGATGGATTTCTTTAGGGAGTATTTAAGTGTTTCTGTAAGTGCTGATCTTTGTTTTTTACATTTCGTGAAAGATATTTCCATTCTGACAAGATATTTTCCATTTATTGGTGGGATATATTTCTATTTTTCGTTGCTAATGCTTTTCCATTCTGGTTTCATGAACTTGGCTACAGAAAGTTGAAAGCAGAGTCAGAATACTGAGTGATTTGAGAGAACTTGCTTCTGCAGAGAGCCTGGATACCTTCACCCTCATTTACACAAATATTCTTGAACATCAACCTGACTGTCCGGTAAATATTAAGAAACAATATTCTGCTGCATTTTCCAGCAAATCTATGTCTTGGAAAAATTTGTCCAAAGTAGTCTGATTCTCTCTGTTGCAGCCTGAGGTTGTTGAGAAGCTTGTTGCATTGCGAGAAGGCATACCACGGAAAGATGCTAAGGAGGTATGAGCAAACCTAGCGCTTCGATTCCCCTTTTTTCTTTTTCTTTATATGTCAAAATCAAATTATTTAGCAAAGGAAGAATTAATAAAATTAAAATCATGCATTTCCCTGGAGGTGTAATGTATTTGTTTGTCAAACAGGTCGTACAAGAGTGCAAAGAGATATATGAGAATTCTCTTGTCAATGGGAACCCAGCAAAATCAGGTTTTGTTTTTCCAAGAGTGAAGTGTTTATCAAGTTCCAAGGGATCCATATGGCGGAAGCTAACTTAGTTGAACATCAACTACTGCACTGCTCCCACTCGTAAACTTGCTCTTGTATCAGACTGGAAAACTGCTCTGCCAATTACGTTTGTATATTTGAAATCTTTCTCGTTTTATTACTTGTAAGTATGCTACTTTTCCCTAATCATTTTTGTTCTCTCGAAGAAAATTTGTATTTTTTTATTTAATTTTAATAAATATGAGCTTGTAAGTTACATCTATTATTTGAATTCACTTCTATTAAAACTTGCTTTTGTTAAAATGTATTGCGTGGATAATTGAATTATACATTCAGAGTTATAGTTCAAGTGGTAGAGCATGTATCTTCACACATTCAAAGTCTTTTTCTAAGGACCTTTCCTATTGAGAATGACGATAATATACTAAATTTACACACTACACGGATGTTAGAACTCGAACTCAGAACTTTGTCTGAGGGAGCAATTGCTCCAAACCACTACACTAGTTGGTCTTTGCTATTTCAAAGTCCTTTATTGTATCAAAAAATTAATATAAAAAAATAGATTGAATGTTATGTAGCTTTGGATCTAAAATGGTGAAAAGAAACATCTTTAGGGTTGTTTTGTGATTGATCTATTATTTTCTTTTTTCTTGATAATTTAAACACGCATGCATCCACACTTTGGCGACAGATAGTGGACTTGGCTTTTACCATGCTTTATTAATTTAATTCAGATTGGTTTTATACACAACCATGCAATTGCAATTTGGCTTTCTTTAGAGCACTTCCAGCGCTGGAGGTTGGCCCAGTCAAAAGAGTGCCTGAGCCCCAAATGGCGATTCCAGCGGGTCAAAGCAGTCGAGGCAAATGGTGGGTCAATAGACCGGGTAAGTCCACAAGTAAATCCAAACCGTGTTGCTGCCTGGGCAAGTTGAAGTCAGCAGTCAATTAAAATAATTAAAAAATTGAAAAAATAAAAAAAAAGGAAAAAAGACCAAAAATTTCATATTTTTTTTAAATTATAAATACCTAGCCATATTATTTACTTCCCACACCAAAACCCTAAATTCTATTAAAATTAATCATTTATGTATAAAAAAATAAAAATAATTTAAAGTGAATAGTAATTGTCTTTTGCCATGGCAATAGGTGGAAACATACTTTACTTTTTGCAAGGGCTCACATTATTTATGTGAATTACAGCCCTTGCCTCCCTTGCCCTTTGCCATGGCAAATAGGTGGAAGTGCTCTTACTAGTCAGTTTTCGGGGCATTGAGAAGAAAAAATGTTGGAATTTTGAATTTTTTTTTTTGTTTTTTTTTGTTTTGTGTGTGTGTGTGCAGATTTCTCGAGGGATGAACTTGAGCTAGCCTAACAGGGGAATCTCTACGATGGTTGTTTGGTCTTATTTTGTCAGCTCCAAAACTTGATGTATAGTCTAAAATATTGATAATATCAATGAAATATTGAGGATATTATCATTTTTTCGGATCACGGATATTTCGTAACTTACCCATACACATATCGTATAAATATCGATAATATCGGAAAATATCAATGTAATGGAAAAAATGAAAGAAAAAAAAAACACAAAGCACACATGTAAAGGGGATTCAAACTCCTGCCATTTCACTTCTCCAATGCCTTAACCGCCATGTTGCTTATGTTTTTGTGATAATATGCTAAAATATGTATATTTATATTGTTTTGTTTTGAACTGTTCTTGCAAGAATAAGATTTTCACATAAGAATGTGAGTATTTGACATTTCCTTTTCAAGGCTCATTGAAAGAATCCGAGACCCAATCTTCAAATGATTTTGCTTATGGACAATGTCACCAATCTCGAATCCATATGGGTGGCATGTTAATAATTACATGCAAAACTATTTTAGGGATTTATCATTTGATGACTCTTCACAATACACTTACTCTACACATAGAGATGATGAAGAGAGTGACAAATTTGAACATCATAGGAACTCCATGTGGTACTAAGTCACTTATGTATCTTATCACGCAATGTATAAAGTATAAAATATTGTGGTAAATCATTATATATAAATTATTATGGTGTGTTTAATCTTCTTTCATTAATTACTACATATTTTCTACAATAACAGTGTTTGTCAGCTTGCTATATAATCAACTTAAATCAGTTAAACTAACCATGCAATGTATTTATTTTCAATTTTTTGTGATAAACTAATAGATAATTGACTAAATAAACATCCTACAAAGTTTCAATAACAATTTTCAAGTTTTTTTTTTTACAATTTCCTTGGTTTTTATTCAATTTTTATTAATATCAATAATATCTCCATATTTTCATCGAAATTTTCGTGTTTTTGGACTACCGATATTTCCGATACCATCAATTTGTATACATCCAGCTCAAAGTTTGGCGCTATCATTAATGAAACAAAAAAATTTAGAAAATGAAAACCAGAATGCCAACCACTCTCCTTAGAATCCCTACTCTTCACCTGATCTCTGCTAGCCATCGAGAGCGGGAGGCCTTTGCACCCTCTTGGACTCTCCTCTTTGTTTCTTTCTCTTTCATCCTTGGGTGAGCATTTGACCCCTCGGAAGGCAAGCCAGTTAACTCTGCATCGAAACTTGAAAATCGTAAAGCAACATCTAAATTTCGTGTATACTTTTATTACTTTTAACAATTGCATGATTGTTCATATAATCTTTGCAAAAATTATAGGTTTCGTTTTCATTATTCATTTAAATAATTTTTTTCTTAACATATATATATATATATGTAGGAGTAAATACTCACACCCCAATAATGAACGGATGTGTGGACATAAATCGGACCAAAAATTGCACAAGCCCAAAAGCCCATAAGCCCAGTCAGGCTAAAAGTCCAACATTGCTTAATAGCGGTGGGAACGGTCCGGTTCTCACCCTAAAATGGCACTGGAATTGGCATTATTTATCCGGTTCAATTCGATCCGATTTTGATGAAAAAAATTATAAATTAGTGCGGTTTAGTTTGCTCATAAGCCGGTTTTATTTTTGATTTTTTTGGTTGTGGACCGGAATTTGTGTTATTTTTATTATAAAACTCACCCAAAATGTTTTTTTTTTTTTTGCTTAAAAAATTCACAAATGGCCCAATTTAATGCAAAAGGAGGTAATTGGGCCTAGAAAAAAAAAATAGGTGATTTGGAGTTGGGTTTAGGGAAAGATTAGTTATGGGCTTAGAAATTTAGCATTGGTCTGGTTCGACCAATCTGATTTTTTTCACCACAAGAACTGGAACCGGACCAAACTAGTTTGGTCTGATTTTTTGTCAACCTAGTTTTTTTTCCTTTTTTTGCCCTTACTCGGCTCGATTTTCCTCCTCAATTTGGTTCAATCTACCGATTGCCCACCCTTATTTGTCAATAAATTATGACCATCAGGACCCCTTCTTAGGTATCAAGCATTGATAAATTAGGCCAAATTTAAAGGCTCTGTATCCATTACAGGAATAATGGAACTAAGATTAATTACCAAAACAAAAAAACAAAAAAAAATTGGAACTAAGATCTCGCATATCTGAATTAATTAATTATCCCATGTTCTTAAGTCAAACGGCTAATTGACCTAACATGCGGAATAGCAAGTCTTAAAAGGTCTAAGACGCATGACATGTTGCCTCTCATGACGTCAAATCAATCAAGATAGAGCTCTATAACAGCTACCCTCCATCTCCTTGAACCCTATTTGCTTAAATCTCTTTGCAAAGATTGACTTAAGAATTAGAGGTTCTTTGGCTCCGATTCGAATTCTCTGCTATGATCTGCTTGACTTTATTCTCCATATGACACCTTATTTAATTTCAATGAAAAAGTTGACAAATCACATTTTAAAACAAAACAACTTTAATTGCCTAAGTTCTTTTTTTTTTGTTGACAAATCACACTTTGAAATTAAAACCCTAATTGCCTAAAGTATTAACCTGAAACTTATTTTAAAACACAACAAAATCTCCTCTCTCTCTCTCTCTCTCTCTCTCTCTCTCTCTCTCTCTCTCTCTCTCTCTCTCTCTCTCTCTCTCTCTCTCTCTCTCTCAACAATCAAATGAACTCTTTCCTCATTTTTCCCATCCCAAATGGAGAAGATGAAAATTGCACTTTCCCATGTGAATTTTAATTTTGTTGAAGAAAGAAAGGGAAGATGGCACCATCCATTTCAATTTCCCAATGTGCCCTAGTTGAACATCATTATGCAATTTCACTGATTTTAATTATTTTTTATTTTTTATTTTTTTTGTAATGACCATTACACAATGACGATTTAAACGTATGGGAGCCAAAAAGGAAGCTACCTTATTTCTTGCCACTTTTCTTTCTTTTGGGTTAGGCATGGCATTTGCTCATACTTAGTGGAAGGTTGCTCAATTTTGTTTTTATTCCAAACACATATGCTGCCTAGATTGTAATCTTTTAAGAATGTGATAAGAATTATTATTTTTGGTTAAAAGTAGAATTAAACGTTAAACGCATAAAACCCATCAAGCATAGATGTCTGGAGAAGGGGAAAAAGAGAAGAAAAAAAAAATAGCGCTTAGTTTTTTTTTTTCGGAGCAACTAATTGTTTATTTATTTATTTTATAAATATGTGTTGTCAATTTTTTAGCCCTTAGATGAAATTTAAATGAGGTTTCATGTGTATAATAAAAGTCAAGTAGATCCTAGTAGACAAAATTACAAGCAGAGGATCTAGATCCCTTTGGTTCACACCACACCGATGTGATGAAAGACTTTGATTGTCTTTTCTTTTTAGTTTCAGGGCACAAAGGTATATTCACATGTTGGTGTTAGAAATATGCCCTTAAGGCCAACTAATTATGTAATAGTTAGAGTTAAGGACATCTTTGATAAAAGACATATTATGTTATTAATGGGCAAGAAAGGTTGTTTTATGCATTAAATCATCTTATATTATCTTTCAATATGTAGAACAACCATAGTCCAAGGAATACACTAGTGGATATGAGAGCTATGTAACGAGATTTCATACATGGAGACTTCTCATCATACCTAAATCCTGAATATGTTCCTGGTCATAGGAATATTGATTGGACGTCAATATTCTGCAAAGACCAGTACACATAGTATCATCTCTATATGTAGGGAAGGTCTCAAGTTATTAAGTGTGGAGACATATCGATATGTGTGTAGGTCCTTGTAGAAGAACAAGTACACTGAATGCGATCCAACACATGAGTTACAGCATGGAAGTCTTTACTCACATGTCAAGCTGGAACTCATAAATTGCAATGGTGCAAACTAATCCTTAGACCTAAGGCATCATAGATGTTTTGTGGCTATGTTGTTAATCTTTGAGGGCACTATACGGTTATGCTAAATTAGGCATAGCTTAAAGGTGTTCATCAAGATTCTCAATATAGTCATGGAAGCAAATGAATGTACAACAAGGAATCTCTACTCTCAGTAAAGGAGAGAGAATACTCCAAGATATGATTGGTCAAATCTCTGTGCAGAGTAGCGGATAAGACTTGAAAGAAGAAGTCTTCAAATCTTAGCAAGATAATCATATAAAAGGAATGATTCACATTAGGATATTGAAAATTGGATTCCATAATCTAATAATGTGAATAAGGAGTATTGACATAAGAGAAGGATTTAATTGCATTGTCATTCCAATTTGAATAGGTTCTTTCACAACATCTCATTTAACTCGGATAACCGTGACTTGCTGCTAGGTGACAACCATGGTTTGTGGATGTCCTAAAAGGTTTCAATTAACGTTTATTAATAGGAAGAATTAAATTGTGGAATTTAATTTGTATACCATCTCTTAGGAGTTGAGTCAACTCACTACCTTGCTAAAGGGAACCTACGGATCTGCACACCCAAAGAATGTGATTAGAGGTACAAATGAGGAAAAATGAAATGAGGAGACACAAGTCAATGGTTGATAATCAAATGTCAAAGTCAACGGTCAAAAGTCAACATGTTGACCAGAGCAATTGACCAAAGTCAAATAGTTCGACCGGGTCAATTACGTATGACTATAATTATAATTTAATAGTTAAATTATAATTAAAAGATTAATTTTGGAATTAATATTGACATAGAGAAATATTAGATTGGGATTTTAAATATGATTTAAAAAGAAAGGGACAAAATAGCCCAAAAGGCTATTGGGCCCAAGGGATAAGTGGCATAAGATGACATGACCCATGGACCAAATGGAGCCCCAAATACCCACCCCAATTGCCTTTTGTGTTGTCCTATATAAGCTAAGTGTTGGAGAAAACCTAGCTAGGGTTTTCGGTTTTCTACTTTGGTTAATGAGTGATCATCTTTGTATCTCATCTTCCATTAACCAAAAATGGGTCCAATCAAGAAGTAGACTAGCATCCATACTTCTTGATTGTCTTCTTTTCATCTCTAAGAGCATTTGGTGTGGTGAGGTAGTTGACTCCAATCTTGGAGTCTTAAGGTGAAAGAGTCAAAATCAAGAAAAACAAAAGGTTTTTCCAATAAAGTTGTTCATTCTTGAGAAATCAAGAAAATGTCATCAAGGGTAAATGATCTATTCCCTTTCCCCTTTTTCTATTTGTGTTCAAAGCGACTAGGCTAAGATACTTGGTTTAAAATGAAAAAGGTTTAGCTAAACTAGTATAAACAAAATGAATCTGCCATTTAGAATGTTTTTATTGTATAGTTGTGGCTAAAGTTCATTTCCTAAGTATTAGATGCATGTTTCCTTTAATTGGAACTAAAGAACCTAATTTGGAAAGGTAAGAAGATAATAATTGGAAATTAAGAAATCAACCACTTTTTCATTCTTACCCTTCATCACAAAGAGAGAATATATACAACTTGGTCAATTGCTAGATGGCAGCAATCCCATTAGGGAGTTAACTAATTCTGGAAAACAATGAAAAAGAGAATCTAGCAAACTAGCCGTTATTCCTTAAGAACAAAATTGTACTTAGGTTTGAAAGAATGGGAAGCGAGCTTCAATGTTAGAAGCATCTTCCCAAGTAACATTGTCCTCAGAACCCTACTTACTCTATGAGCTATAGTGTAACCAGCTTGTTGTGGTGCTTGAAAATGCCCTTGTTCAAGATTTTGATCTGTGTCCAATCTACCACACCATCATACATTGGTGGTAGAGTGGGTGTAGGAACCACATTTGAGCCAATTTTCTTCTTAAGCATGAAACATGAAAGACATTGTGGATTTTTGAAGTTGCTGGCAATTGTAATTTATAAGCAACATATCCTACTCGAGTAATGGTCTTAAGAGGACCATAATAACGAGGAGCAAGCTTAGGATACTGAGAGCTATGGACAATAACTTGGCGATACGACTGTAGCTTGAGATAAACCTAGTCCTCTAACTGAAATTCTTGATATGCCCTATGCTAATAAGCAAAACACTTAATCCTTTCTTGAGTTGACAGCAAAGTTTGGCGGAGATAACTAAGTATTGAATCTCACTCTTTAAGTGCGGTATCAACAACATCTACGACAGTACTGCCTAGAATGTAAGAGGTTATAGACGGCGGAAACTTGACATACACAGCTTCAAAGGCCTTCATCTTGATGGCGACATGGTAGGTGGTATTATATCACCACTCTGTCTAAAGTAGCCAATTAGACTATGATGATGGATTGTCACCAACAAAGTGCTGGAAATATGCCCTAAAGCCAAACATATGATGTAACTTGAAGGGTGTTTCATTACCTTTTACGACAAATCATAAGAGCAATTACGTCAATTTAGGTAATAGTCTCGTTAATAGCCATATACCTAAACCACAAGTCCATGTGTAGTGAAATCCAGAAAGCGATCTAAACAAGTTAGGTTTAGGAGACCTTTCCCTGTAACCTCATACCGTAAAGAGTTCGAGGTCATAAGATTTTCAATTGGGCATTGACAATCCGCAAAGACAGTTATACACTGTATGTGCTCAATTGGGAGGATGACTGGTCTCAAATCATTTGTATGGAGACACTAGGATAAGTATATAGGTGTTCACTAGAGAGTGAATTCACTGAATGCAATCAACCGAGAAATCTTGTATGGAAGTTTTACTTACATGTCAAACAAGTGTTGTGCGAAAATACTCCATAACCTTGTCGTTGATTAACTATGCAACATCACACACACAAACCCCTTGAGAATAAAGCACACACACTACGAAGAGAGTAAAACAAACATACAAGAATACAAAGATTTATAGAAGTCAGCCTTGTGCCTATATCTTCTTGGTGATCCACTTGAGAAATTCACTAGTATGTAAGAACAACTTTGGTTACAATCAAGAACCCCCTTAGCTCTCACAATAACCTTAACTCTTTTTTCTCTCACCCTTGCTCAAACCCTTGATGCCCTTGTAAACAACCTAGAATTCACCCTCTTGAATTCTCTCGAAAATTCCTACTCTTCAATTTTCTCCTCTCTTACGTAAATTAACGTAGCCCTAAAATTAACTTAGGACTTTAATTACAAGTTAATTAGGAATAGGAAACCAAATCCTAATTAAATAAGGTTAAAAAACTCCAATAAAATAGGAAACTAAAAACCTAACCTAACTAGGTTAAAAAGTTGCCCAAAACTGTGTTTAAACCAAAAAACACGTTGTAACAAAAAAAAGACGTGACGATCGATCGGTTGGCCAAAACAATCGATCGCTTCTTCCTCCATGCGAAATGGTCTTCTTGGCATCAAAGCAACCGATCATTATAACACAGGTGATTGATCCTCTTCTTCCAACAAGCAATCTTCTTCCTCTTCCATTGCGCCTCCTTGCAGCCCTTGGTTCCTTCATCCTCTAGCATATATAGTGAGCCAATTCTTCAACAACAAGATCTTCATAGTTGCAATAATATAAATTAGTCCTCGACTTGAGGGACCACAGTTATCTTGTGGAAGTGTCGAGGACCTTTGGTCATACTGAATAGTCAAGCTCTCTCGATGACATTACTCCAAGGTTTGATTGGGGGTCATGATCAATCCACTTAGGCAGGTGAGTTACAACAAGGGATCTCTACCCTTAATAAAAATGGAGAATGTTCTGACGATATGATTCGGGAGTCTTTGGCCTCTCCACTCAAAGAGGCGATAGAGGCTGGGTGTGTGTTCAAAGCGCTCGAAGCTTATCCAGTACCATTTTATGAAAAGAAGCTTGTTGAGCCTGTTAAGTGCTCAACGACGAGAGCATCTTCATAACTTCCGTAATAGTTGTTTGAAATTCCTCTTAACGGGAAGTCATGGTTGTCACTGAGTGCTACATGTCAAGGATATGAGATTCCTATAGTTCTTTTTGAGTGTTAAGTTCGACCTTTGCTGTAGATGTATGATTTTTCTTGCCCATAAAAAATGGAACTTGGCTTTGGATACCAAACGTTGGAACCCAAGTATTTGGGAATGTAAGAAGGTAATAGTTGGAAATCAATAAATCAACAACTTTTTCATTAATACCCTTCATCCAGTACAAAGAGTAGAATATACATAGTTAGGTCAATTTTCATATGATGCCAGATGGCAACAATCCCGCTAGGGAGCTAACTAATTCCGGAAAACAAGAAAAAGAGAATCTCGCAATCTAGCCATTATTCTTGATGAAAATAGGCAGGTGATAGATAATAAGGGAAAGATCACAGGGTCTTAACATTAGACGACCTCCAAATTTCTATCCCACAATATATATGTATATTTTTCCTTACTCTTACATAAAACAATAGTTGATCATGCGTTTAGGCTAATTTATTCACATCTTTAGATTTGACCGTCATAGGAATTTTTTTCTTATTAAACTAGGTTGCACACCCTATCAATTTCTTTCAAATTACATCCCCACAATTATATATGTTTAGGTTTATATCAAGGTGTTGATGCCTAAATTTGGTTCAACATTAGGACAACCTATTCAAGATTGAGGTTGGGCAATTTTCCAAGACTAGGTCAGCGTGACCAACCAAATTGTCCTTTATAACTTGCAAAAAAGAAGAGCTTACAAGGGTGACACTGGTGTGGGCTCGGGGAAAGACCATCCAATGCTTAAGTCAGTCGAGTGTTTGAGAGACAAGTACACAAGAGATTCTAATGCTTAGAACTGCATACCTTTGAGGAGTTCAACCTTTTCGATGGTAGTCCTAAACGACCTAATCCTTCCGGTAGTAGAACTCAAGAACTACCTAGTCATCTTCATAATAGGAATCCCTTCAAGTAGATGTATCTTGGTGAACCTGAAATATCCTAGCACTCTCAGGGCTACGAGTCTTTTAAATGAACGCCATGAAAATTTGGTTGAGGTAAGCCTTCCATCTTAGGCATAAATTCATGAACCAATGGACCTACAAACCCATCTGAGCTAAGGTTAGAAATATACGTGGCAATTAGGTTTAAGCTCAGCTCAACTGCTCTGACTTGAGCTTAGCCTAATTGCTCAGACTCGAGCTTAGCTCGACCACCTAGCTTGGCTTAGATGCATTTTACCTCAACACACTAGATCAATAACTAATTGATACCTTTATTTTATATTTAAATAATTAAAAGTACTTATTAAAAGTGTTAAACATAATAAAGTCAAAATTGATATTGTACCTTCTTTGTTTGATAAAAGAATCTATATATATAAAGCAAAAGGCAGAGAATGGTGAAACATTCAAAATACCAAAAAATGCCCTTGATTAATTCAAACATTAGAATTGAAATTATTAATTAAATGAGGATAATATGGTAAATTCACACTTTAAAAAAAAATTAAAATTAAAAGAAAAAGATAATAGATCCTATTTTTACGGAATACAACTACTCATTATCTTTTTAATTCTAAAAAAAAATTAAATTCTTTTAAAAAATACCTCTCGCAGGCGCGGAAGCGCATGCAGAGAGGCTAGTTACTTTTAAATACAATGTAGATTATTATTATTATTATTATTATTATTATTATTAGTAGAGTTTCTTTACGAGTTTTCAAACATATGTTGTATGTTAAGATTGAAAAGAGAAGGCCAACAAGGTCTAATCTAGTGAAAAATGACCTTAACTTGCATACCAGTGGTCTTATGTTCGAACCCCATAATAACGCGGTAGTGTGTGTGAGAAAAAAAAAAAAGAGAAGTACCATTAAATTATTAAGTAGTTAAGTACTACTACGATTATACTCATTAATTTTCTTTTTCCTGACCAACGTAACATTATAATATTATATAATATAATTGATTGTAAAATTGTAAATGATTAGGCCAAAAATAGCCACCAAAATCTTCCTCCCATCTTTTTCCTTCTCAACACCATTTCACCAACAAGGCTGGTTGAAGAAGGAAAAGAAAGAACGAGCGAAAAAGAGGAAACATTCAAAAACAACAAAAATAAATAAAAGAAGAGAGAGATTCAAAACTCAAAAACCAAAATAGAAGTGAAAAGGGCAGGTCAGATTTCCTGTTCTACCATACCATCCTCCATCCTCACCCATTCTTTCTTTCTCAATATTTTCTCAGATCCCAAACAACCTTTCCTCTTCTTCAACATGATCACGCTCGTTTGAGATCCTTCATTTTGTTTTGTACAGCCAAAAACCATAATACAACAAAAATAAGGGAGAAGAGAGGGAGACCCAGAAAGGCCAAACGCCATGAACGACTTCGAGGGTCTCTTGGCCTCCGATTTCGGGTTCAAACCCTCAGGCAAATCGGCCCCAATGTCTGGTTCTTCAGCTAATTCTTCAAAGGCCCCAAACTTCGATCTCGGATCTAGTGGGCCCTCCCGATCAACTCGCGCCACCAATTCCTTCAGTGGGTCTCTCGCCGACGATCGCGATTCGATCTTCGGACCCTCAAAAACCCAAGAATTTGGCGATATCTTCGGCGGCTCGGCGAGGTATGCGACCAAATCGGAGAGCCGTGGCGAGGATGCGGCTTTCAACTTCGACTCTATGTTTGGCGGGTCTACTGATTCGGTTCCAAAGTCGTCGAATCCAGGGCCCGTTTACGATAAACCCGTTTACGATGACGACATTTTCGATGGCGTCCCGGGGCTGAAGAGCACGTCTTCAAAAGTCAAGTACGAGGACGTTTTCTCCAAGGCCACGTCGCCGCCGTCCAAGGGGAGTAGTAGTGGATTTGATGACCTTCTTGGCGGCTTTGGTAAGGCAGAGCCCCAATTGAAGAGCTCAGGTTCCAGAGGATCGGATAGAGCTGAGAAGGTTGTGCCGGGTCTCGATGATTTGTTACCTGGGTTTGGAGGTAGTAACCCCGCTAGTGAAAGGTATTGGCATTTGCTTTCATTGCTATATGGGTTTTACTTTTATATTCAGGGAGCATGTTATTTTCTTGTTTGATCAAGTATCAGTAGTCAAATTTAGATCAATTCTGTGTAATCACTTTTTAATTTGAATCATCCCCATATTGGCTGTTTTATGTCTGTTTCTACTTTGTCTTGTGTAGCGGAATCATGCATTGTCAATTTTTTTTTTTGTAAATGTTCAATTGCAATTGTACCCGAGTGTTGTTGGTGAGGCAAAATTTTACGTTCTTAAGGACAGAAAATTGTACGATGAACAATTTGGATCAATATGCTTTACCCAATTTTTGATCAACTTGCATGTTGGATTTTAAATTTTGGTTCCTACTAATGTTATTTGGATGCTCATTGTTAGAATTCTTAATTTTCTGATTTCGGTTTGCAGTGTATTATTTGTTGAATTGGCATTTATTCCCAAGTCTTGATGAATGATAGTGATAGATCAAGTGATGCTTCACTTTTGATGGGTCACATTGGATTGGTTGAAATCGAGACATGGACTTTGAGGATCATTTATGGTCTGAATTGTTGCTGCACTTTTTATTTGGAATATCTTATAATTCACTGATATTACCTATTCAGATTTCTTACTCTGCAACAATGTTTGACTTTGGCCAAGGTTTTGGATTTTGATTCTGTAATGTGGTGCTGTGATTTCCTTGAACTGTGTAGAATGAAGTTATACTTTTCCTGAACTGTGTAGAAGGAAAAATTATGGCACATAAACTCATAGGTATGAGGGGGAAAAGTGCAATCCTAGTTTTTTAAATTCATTGTCACATGGTACTTTGAGGGTGAATGATGAATTTGATGATTTTCCCCTGTGCTTCACTAGCAATTAGGTAGTTTTTTTTTTTTTTTTGGGGGTCAAACGAGAGATAAGGAGAAGGCTCAGTTGAACACAGCTAGTTAGGTTTTGAGTTTTGTTCACCTCCTCTCTCTCTCTCTCTCTCTCTCTCTCTCTCTCTCTCAGTCAGCCAACATAAGATGCTCTTGTTGTTTCAAGCAAGAACCTAATCAATCATCTAGATTCACAATCTCGAAAGAGAAAAGTTTCCTTATATGTATAGAGTGATTCATATAGTATTGAGCTTAGGTATTTCCACATTTCACAGGGAAGAACACTGATAAACCTTCAGTCAGATTAGACAATTTAAATTTAAAAGTTTTGGACAAGCCTGACCTGTTATTAGCATGAAAGTATCATGTAGTGTCCGAACTTTTGGTTTTGGGTAATTATATGAGCATTCACTATAAAAAATTTAATTTATTTTTTTGTAAATGGAATGTATGCAGTTAAATTTAATTCTGATTTATCTTTGATGTATAGTGTTCTGATTTATTCAAAAATTCATCAACCTCCTTTAGTTGCATTGCTTTTTCTGTAAGCATGATGGTACCTTCATGTTCATTTTAAGTAAAAATCTTGCTTCTTTTATGCATCTTTACTGTATTTTTTATGTATCAGGTCAACCTCAGAGGGCAATTGGCCCCCTGAAACAAATGCCAATAATCTGTCTAAAACAACCTCCAAGGTGATGGAAGATCCTTTTGTAGTAACAGGGCAGTTTAAGGATCCCTTGGAAGAAATAAGTAGACTTTCTAAATCTGCAAGCTCAAAGGTTGATAGTCCATCTGTTGATAATGGGCGAGCATTTGATGATATTGATCCCTTTGATGGCCTTGGAAAGTCAGTCCCAGCATTTTCATCAGGAAGAAGTTATAGGGGAAAGGATAGTGGCAATTTAAGGGCAGATACAAGCACAAATAACAGCAGAGCTTCAACTGCTAAAGAATCAACTGAGAAGCCTTCTGTGAGAAGTCCAGATAACCAGTCTCAGAAGAAGGTTCCTGTTGGAAATCATTGGGATTCTCATCAGACCTTGTTTGACATGCCTACAGTTTCAACTGATTCTCAGAAATCAGCTGGTCAAACTATGTCTCCACCTTCCTATGTAAATGTTAGTCCTAAGGAAGCAAATGTACAGGGGGATAGGTCTCCAAGATCTGAAGAAAACTTGGATTCGTCTGATTATATATGGCTCACTGTTTCAGAGATCCCTCTAATGACTCAGCCCACTAGTGCTCCACCACCGTCAAGACCACCTCCTCCAAGGCCAGTGCAGGTTTCGAAGGCAAGAATGGGTTCCCCTGCTACCACAAATGCGAGAAAGAAGGCTAGTGAATCTTCTACTCAGTTCTTTCAAGCTCCGAAGTCTGCTCCTGCTGCAGGGAGGGGCCCAGGTGTCTCTTCAATTGACGAACTTGAGGATTTTGCTATGGGTAAGAGCCAAAGTAACTTTGATGAACATGCAAATGGTCTTTCTGGTGAAGAATTGGAGATGAATTCAGTTGCTGCTGCCATGAAGGAGGCTATGGATAGAGCTGAGGCTAAATTCAGGCATGCGAAGGAAGTGAGAGAGAGAGGAAGTACAAAGGCTGCTAGAAGTAAAGAAGCACAGCTGGAAAAGGATGAGAAAGCTTTGCAGGATGAGAAAGTGCTTAGAGAAAAACAGGAGAGGTTGGATAGTGAACGGCTGCAGAGGGAAAGCGAAGAGGAAGATATGGAACAGAGTAGAGTGGAGAAAGAGAGGGAAATTGAGAGGGCGTGGGAAGAGAAAGAGAGAGAACAAAGGAAACTTGAAAGGGAAAGGGAAAGAACCAGAGAAATGGAGAGGGAAAGGGATAAGGCCAGACAAGCTGTTGAAAGGGCTACTAGGGAAGCACGAGAGAGAGCAGCTGCTGAAGCTCGCTTAAAAGCTGAACGGGCTAAATCAGAGAGAGCTGCTGTAGACAAGGCAACTGCTGAAGCTAGAGAACGTGCTGAAAGGGCTGCAGTTCAGAGAGCTCAAGCTGAAGCTCGGGAAAGGGCTGCAGCAGAGGCAAAGGAAAGAGCAGAAAAGGCTGCTGCAGAAGCCAGAGAAAGAGCAAATGCAGAAGCAAAGGAGAGGGAAGCAAGGGAGAGAGCTGCTGCAGCAAGGGCTGGAGCTGAAGCACGAACAAGAGCTGAATGTGCTGCGGTAGAAAGGGCTGCTGCAGAGGCACGAGAAAGGGCTGCTGCAGAGGCTCGAGAAAGGGCTGCTGCTGCTGCTGCAAGGGCAAACCAACAAAAGAGTGAAAATGATCTCGAGCACTTTTTCAGCATGGGTCGAGCTAGCAGTGCACCACGACCTAGGGCTAATTCCTCGGTGAGGACAAGGTTGCAAAATTCTTTTTCATTAGCATTTGGAAATTGTGTTTTTGACTAGATGGCTTTATTTCAGGACCCATTTCAGAACAGGCAAGATCCTGAAGTTCCAAAGACATCAAGCACTGCTTCCTCGAATATAAGAAAAGCAAACTCAACCACAAATATTGTTGACGATCTTTCAGCAATTTTTGGAGGTAGTTTGAAAGTCGGCGTTCAGTTCAGTTATTTGATTGTAAATATTCTTGTGTAACTATGTATAATGTTGCTTCTGCTGAACTTTTTAATTTTGGTGAAAAGCTGCTCCATCTTCTGGAGGAGAGTTCCAGGAAGTTGAAGGAGAAACTGAAGAAAGGCGAAGAGCCAGGTTAGAACGACACCAAAGGACCCAAGAGCGTACGGTATGTGTTTTCTTTCTTTAGATTTGTATATTTTAGTTCCCTTGAATAAAATGGAAAGGATATGTGTTCCTCAGAATCTGAACCAATTTATATCATGCGTACATGTGCCTATGCTATGTTTTATTGTGGTATCTGAGAAGTTCTCATTGTTGTCTTTGTTTTTCAGGCAAAAGCACTGGCTGAAAAGAACGAGAGAGACCTTCACGCCCTAAGAGAGCAAGCTGAGAGACATGTAAATCACTGTTGTTTGCCATTAAATAACTGTCTTCCTATGTGCTGTATGACAGCTTCTGTCTGACTGATTGGATGTATAGACTAGGTGAATATGCAATATGGGTTTATGCTTGTTGTCATTGACCTATAATTGCATAAGAACATAAAGTTACTTGTTTTCATTTTATAAATATAGAACTTAATCAAAGAGGTTGGGTTTTTGCCAACCAATTCAGTATTTATGTGCCACAAAGTTGCATCCCTGATATTAATTTTTCTTGGGATGCAAGTTTTGTCACTTGTAAGTGAGTATATTTCTTAACTTGCGACTGCTACAAATTGGTAAAATTTATTGGCTTGTCTTCACTTTTTGTATGTTTGTATATGTCTACTTTAATTTGCTATTAAATTTATTTCCCTATATGTCTTAGCATCTCAGCTATAGTGAAGCTCACATTAAGTTTGTCGAGTTATCACTGATTGTTTTATTCTTGTAAATTTCTTCAGAGGATTGCTGAAACATTAGATGTTGAGATCAAGCGTTGGGCTGCAGGGAAAGAGGGGAATTTGCGTGCTCTGCTGTCGACCATGCAATATGTATGTTTAATTGAAATATTGCGGTTCTCAGATGCTCCTCATTTTGATTATTTTACGTTTTTCTTTTGTGTTGAGGTACATGGGGGTTTGGGTATCATGGGGCACTTCCTTCTTTCCTTTATGGAACAATGGTTTTTGTGGTTGGTTATGAGGTGGCTTGTAGGTTAACTTATAGCCACAAATATGAGGTGAATAAGGTCAGCAGCTTGTGCTTGCATGGGAAACCATTAGTGGCATACTAGTGCCCCTTTTAATGCTGTCTTCTTTGTTTGAGAGCCATATCTGCAAGGTTCTTTAGATGTACAATCTTGGAGAGTTTTTTTTTAGTGTTCTTATCTGTATATGGTGGTCAGACTGTAGACTTTCTTCTGCATCATTGTTTTGTTGTTGCCAGTTGAAAAGGCAGTGTTTAGGCGGAAATACCAAATCAGTTTAGGTTTCTTTTATTTAGTCCCATAAAGCCCGTGTTTCTTCTGAATCATTGTTTTGTTGTGGCAATTTGGATGAGTAAATATAAAACTGTGTTTCTTATTATGCGTGCTCAAAGTACTTGATAGTGGTGGATATACTTGAATATTGAATGGTTCCAGAATTATTGTAAAATTTATGCTGGTTTCACTAACTTAACTGTTTGAATGATCATCAGGTTCTCTGGCCTGAATGTGGTTGGCAGCCAGTTTCTTTGACTGATATGATTACTGCTGCCTCAGTTAAGAAAGTATATAGGAAGGCAACTTTGTGTATTCATCCTGATAAAGTACAACAAAAAGGTGCCAATCTTCAACAGAAGTATATAGCTGAGAAGGTGTTCGACCTCCTTAAGGTAATTTCTACAAATCAAAGTATTATTTTGGAGAGCTGTTTATCAGTGACCCATTACTGTTGCTTTTGTGCTGCTTTAGGTATTATTAGTGATTACATCAGAGAATAGTTAGGTTGCTTGATTTGACATTAGTATTATTATACACGTCTGGGTAGTTTGGTATGGACACTAGTATTCCCATAGAAAGCTGATTGCACTCGTTGAATTATTATAGGAAGCTTGGAACAAGTTCAATTCAGAGGAGCTTTTTTGAAACCCTTAAATGATTCTACCACTTCGAGTTACTTCATTTGGCAACCAGATCATTTGTCATAAGGGAAGAAGAATCTTCGCTTCTTTTCTAGAAGAAAGACTTTGCATCGGTGATGGTGGAAATTTTGATTGAATTTGAAAATATATTGAGAGAGGCTTCCATATGCCACTGAGATGCCTGGATGGTATTCTCTTATATTTCCCTTTTTAATTCCCCTCTCTCTCTCTTGTAATTGTTTCTTTATGGGATCCAGGGGTTTTATGATGTTTGAAAGATCGCTTTATGAAAAATGGGAAAGGCTGGTTGATGTAGAATGCCATATTGTGTGGTATTGCACAAAACTTTGTTCAGTGATTCACTTGATGTCAGGGTGGGCAGATTTTGCCCATTTTATTTTTTGTATTTGTTTGTGATATAGCACATTCTGTTGAATATAAATATATATACCATTATTTGTATTGATATCAAAACATTCATATATCAATGTATGATTGAGCTCTCTGAGTTTTTATGAATTCAATCTGCTTTTGTACTTTCTTTTTTTCGAATAACAATCTTTCACTGTCAACAACGGACAATTTGGAAAAGTTGTACTTAAAACATGCCTCCCTATTATTTTATCCCTAGAGCTTTTATTTGACACAAACTTGGGGTTAATCTTACTCTAACATGCATTGCATGCTTTCTTGCCATTGTGACTTGGAGGCTTAATTGTTGTGTTGTGTACGTGGTTGAAGATAAACCTTATGGAGCATGAAGTCCTAAGGTTCATGCTTTAGCCTAAACTGAGGCTCCATTAGCAGTTTGGGTTGCTATAGGGTTAGGAAGAACTCCATCCATAGTCTCTTTCTTCTCAGTGCCAGTATGTTTGGCTGTCAATCCTAAAATTTACAGTTGTTATTAGGGCTGTTTGCTTTTTGGCAAAAGAAAGTTAGGGCTGTTTGCTGTATCTACTCAAGGTACTGATCAGAGAGAGAGAATTGGGGCAAATCTTCTGGCTTTTTCTCGTTAAGATTACTCAGAACAGTGCAATAGGCCTTTCATTCTTTTAGAGTCGAGCAAACTAAAGCTTAACTGATGAAATGGTTTTCTACTAGAATGATAGCTGTTATTTTGAGCAGCTGTAAACATCACTTATTAACTTAAACTAAAAGTTGACTTTAATAACATGTAGCCTTAGACCCGAGGTCATAGGTTCGATTACCCTCTTCCAATATTGCTTGTGTAAAAAAGAGGTTGACTTAATGCAACTTGAACTTTGATTTTTGTAACATTGGGATGACTTGGATAATACTATCTGATTATGAGTTTTGTTTTCATTAATGGTTGGAGATTTTTCTACAACACTGATATTAATAGTTGATGGTTGTAACCCACCTTCAGATTGGATTTGAGAAATTTGAAGCTCTGAGTTATGAGGGGTTTTGGTATAAATATCAGTTAGCTGGTGATGAATCATACAAACAAACCAGTTTAGTAGCCACCAACTCACGGATAATCATAAAATGGTAATCAATTACAGCAATTTTCAAATTTACAGGGAAGGGAAGTGAATTTCACTGATTTCCTTTTGTGCACGGTCAAAGGTTAGTCAGTGACATAGATTTAGTAGCTGGTTTTGAACGGTCGGTAAACCTTCAAGTCAAGCATGACGCCGGCAATTGAACCGGCAGCAGCAACTAGAGAAATTACCAGGCAAGCAATGCTCAACATTTGGAGGCAAATCCATCTTGTGCTCCATTTTGGAATCTGCTTCTGTGCAATATACATCTCAACTGGGAAATAGACAGTTAATGGCCAAAATCCCAATGCCCCAAGTAGCCCCACCACATCATTGAAGAAGGGAAGCAGCATTGATATTATTGTGGTTAGCATCACGAATTTTGTTCTCCAAACCAGTCGAAAGAGGTTTAACTTAAATGAGGGTAGCCCAGGCACTGGGACTTGAAACTCTTTGGTGATAAGCTTGCTTTCAGGCCATCTCTGTGCTGCCCATTTCTCAACAAAGGCAAAGATGGGTTGGCAAAATACTTGATATGCTCCAACAAGGTGGACTACTATGGCAGCATTAGCAATGTCAAGCAGCCAAAATGGGTTGTAGAAGCCGAAACCGGTGAGAAGATTTCCAGGGGCAAAGTCTCCAAAAGCTGCATAGCCCATGCACCCACAAAGCATGTAGAAAGTTGTCGTTACGGCGATGCTTAGCACGGTTGCCTTTTTCATGGTCTTTGCTTCTGATGGTGGGGCTTTGATGGTGTCCTGTGAGCCCAGGTTAGGTTAAACTTCAATTAGAGCTCAACCCTTGATCTTGTTTTTAGGTTGTCTATTTCAATGAGAAAAGAGTGAGGGTACCTGAATTTCAATGAGAATCACTGAATACGAGTAGGCAAAGGCTATGTCACCAAGAGCTTGGAAACTCCTCCATATCTTCTGAGTTTCGGTCACAGTTCCGATGCTTATGCCGGTGAGGCTGCCCCTAAAAGTCCCAGTTGCTGCTCCCGAAAACAGAAGAGAGCTCAAATCAGTTAGTATTTGTTTATTCAAATTCAACTTATGTCCAATTAGTTTGTATTTAGAAACACTGACTTGCAACTTTTACAATCCCAAGGGCAAGACCAATGGAAGAGTAGGTGAAAGACATAACAGCAGCAACAATTGATAGCCACCATATTTGATCAAAATCCGGGATTTGAGAGAGCAAAACTTCTGTGACGCCAAACAAGATCATGTAGGGGTTGCTTGACATATGACACGGCTTCTTTCCCCCACTCTCATGGAAGCAATTGGATCGCTTGATCGCCCTGTCAAGGAAAATTAACCAAAATATTGAACATCAACCAAACATTCAAGAAGCAAAGGAAAATCTAATCTCCAGCAATTGGTGTGTAAGTTGGAGGAATATACTACTAACATCATGCTAACAGATGCTGCAATGGTGTATCCAATGGCAATTCCAAAAAGGTTCAAATACTGAATTAGCCCACAAGCCTTGACCCTTGCTCCACCTGCATGAAGAGATTACGATAATTTTTTATTACAATATTTGGGTTTGGAAAACAACCCAATTATAATACGCCTTTGGAAACACGAGCAAGTCCGAGACTAGAGACACGGAGAAATACCAGTAGACTAAAAGCTAGTTAGATAAGTACGAGAGTAGAAGTGTGTATGCAAATATTGTTATGTACATACATACCAAGAATGGAGCGGACAGCGTCTATGTAAGTATAGTTTCGCTTGCCGGTGAGGGGGTCGCCGGAACGGTAACAGTCAGAGAGCAGACATGAAGTGTAGTAGCTGACAAAGGAGAACAAGAACATGACAGATGGACCAGCAATCCATCCTAGCTGAGCAATGGCCCATGCCAAGGAAAGCACCCCAGATCCAATCACAGCCGTTATTATGTGTGCACTTGCGGTCCATACACTTCCTGCATGCATTAAACAGAAGACAGATTTTGTGAGATGCATACATGCAATATAGACATACAACAATGTTGGTTTGGGACAGAGGAAACAGAACAGGGGAGGGGTTGGAAAAGCCACCAGTTCGTTTGAGCCGTCCGTCGTCGTCAAAGCATTTGGAGCCATTGATCTTTGGAACCACATCAATGGAGATGTCAAAGACTTGTTGATTGTTGTTCTCACTCATTTTTTGAATGCACAGAGCCAAAAAAGAGTTGGTTTTTTGTTTTGTTTTGTTTTTTTTCCTTCCCCCTTGGAGAAGTTAGAATTTAAAACCTAAACACAAATGCCTAAAGCAAAGCTAGAGTGACAACTCAAAGAATGCCTAAAGCAAAGATAGGGAGACAACTCAAAGACTTTGGAGGAGAGAATTTGAGACTCTGAAGTGAGGTGGGAAGAGTGGAAGTATGTGTGGGGGTATATATAACGGGTCCAAACGTCCTTGTGCTAACAAAAGCAAATTTTAAAAAATAAAAAATAAAAAAATTGAAAAAGAAAAACAATACCACACCTGGTAATACATTGACTTTAGGATGATTGATTTTCACTAGTGGCAAAACTCAACTTTGGGCCTACCACAAATGTCAACATCACATGAAAGAATCTGCAGCTACTAGCTAGCTCGACCTTGTGAATGGCAAAAAATTGCATGTCGGAAAAATCTTTCTCACTATTCTCTCTCTCTCTCTCTCCTGAATTAAGTTTGTATACAAACATAGAACTGCGGATTAATAATCTTGTTTCATTTGATAGTAATTACTAACTCAAGCTCTCATGAGCAATGATTAATCGCAAAATACACCTAGAACATTAAAATGCTTTCGAGGTTAGTCCAAGTGGTGAAGGAAAGATCACATACATGCATGACGAAAAATGGGTTAAAATTAGAATCTTTCAATAGTATGATTCATTAATAATTTGAAGGGTTTGTTTGGTAACTTACTTGGATCCAATTTTATAAACTCAAAAGCAGATTTTAAGTCCAAAACCATAAAAACCTGTTTGGTAGGCCCATTTTTAAAAATTAAAAACAAAAAAAGTGAGGTTTTATAGTTTTTTTCTCTCTCCTTCCTCACTCGAAGCTCTCTATCTCCTCTCTATCTCTCTCGTCTCTCGTCTCTCTCTCTCTCTCTCTCTCTCTCTCTCTCTCTCTCCCTCTCTCTCTCTCCTTTTCTTTTGTTAATTTCAAAATTTGGGAATCTAGGGTTTCTGATTTTCTGAATTTAATTTCAATTTGTTTAGATCTTAAAAATAGTTTGGAGTTCAATACCAAACAAGTTTTTAGATCTTAAAATCACTTTGAAAACTCATATTTTTAAAAATAATCATAATTTTTAAATTTACTTTTTTGAGTAGAACACCAAATAGGGCCTTACAGAATCATAAAGTTAAATAGAAAAGACCCAACTACACGAGTGAGCCATTTATACATAATGGTTTGATTTATTATTTTTTTTTGGACGAAATACATAATGGTTTGATAAACCTCTTTTGGCATATCATTTCATATGCCAATACTGTAACCCGTGGGACATAGCGTAGTGAGTTTCTTTCCTGCATTATTGCAGGCTCTTGTACCCTTCTCGCTTTATAATGAACACGAATTTGAAACCCAATAAAATAAAAAATAAAAAATAAAACATAAAAAAGATGAGGTATCTCGTCCCGTCTTGTCTGTAGATTTGTTGTAGTTCTGTTGCTTGGGGTCTTCCCCCCTAGTTCACCCCCAAAAAAAAAAAAAAGATGAGGTAAGAAGTCAACTTAAAATAATTGATAAAAGATAACTTTTTTTAGTGTATATCTTACTAAAGGTTGCTTTTGCATTGGTAGTGGATAGCTTCCCATTTTTACTGAAAGTGAAGAATCTGTGCTCCTTGTTCCTTAGATTTGGTTATATCTTTATGTGTTTTGATTGGTTATTCATGTTAGCATCAAACAATGTATCATGGTTTTTTATTCGTGTTCTTTTCTTTTTCTTTGCATTTTTCTAAGTGAATTGTGTGCTTGGTCCTATTACATTAAAGAGTCATGATAGAGGTACACAAGTTTCACAAAAACTATTTTACACATAAATATGGTGACCTACCTGGCAATGACGATGCGTTTTAGTGTCATAGGGTTTGAAGCTGAGAACACTGGTTTGCAAGTCAATGTCATTTTTTACTGGGCTAGACCCCCGTTGGCAACTAAATTTTAATTATTAGATATATATTTTTCATTAAACCCAAGTATTACATTGAATTTTGATTGTAGCCATTTTAGGTACAGTATTTTTAAATATACGTAGACAAATTATAGATACATCAATATTCTTAGATACATTAATTTAGACATATGAATGAAATTACGATTTTATTTGGTGCAAGAGATTCTAAAAATCATTGCATGAAATACTTAAGAGCATTGCAATAGTTAGGATTAATGTAATTTTATTGCATGAAATTGAACTAAAATAGTAAAATCTTACTTGCAATGGTGTGATTTAGTTCATTACAATAGATGCAATTGCAATAGAGACCCACATATCTATTGAATTGCATTATACCTTTTTTTGCCTATATTTTTGAAAAAAAAATCCATATATATACAAGTTTGGCACGAAATTAATTAATTTTTTCTTCAAATATATCTAAAATTAGTCTTTTAAAAAAAATCTCTTTGAGAATATTTCCATGGTACAATTTATAGTGTTATTAAATTTATCCATTTTATTTTATTTGAATATAAAAAATATCATGCAAGAAGATATAACTACTGATCATAAGCTATTAAACTGTATCATTGCAACAAAAAATACAGTTCAATTCAATAGATGCCAATGCAATGGAACTGAAAACAAATATGATACTTTTTCTTTTCTCTGTTTTGGGTGGAAAATAGGAGTGGTATTTACGTTTACTAGTAAAAAGATTTTGTATTTGGGGCCTACCACTAAAAAGCCTAAAAATGTAATGACCATTAATCAATCTTGTTTGAATTCTTAAAGCAAATAAGGTTGTAGCATCTGATTCTTACACCTTTTCATGCAAAATACTGAGAAGAGATAGCCTATTAATTTTCACTATAAAAGTGCTCGTATCATTTAGTGGGTACTCGGGAAGCATATCTTCAACTTCTCTCTCTGATTACAAAGTAGGTAAGGAGTCCTCAAATGGTCAATTATGAAGGTACGTGGTTGGCTGTGAGAAAGAGACATGCACTTTAATTTATAACCTATCCCAGATTAATGTTCTTATAACTAAGCAGACTTACTCAAATATACACATTTTTCATGTGGAGTTGGAGAAAGCATGTTTATTTTTCATACCTAAAACAATGAGTTTATTATAGCAAATTAGTGCAATGGGTTTGTTTCTCAAGTGATTAAGAATAGTTTCTATTGTTGCACCCAAGGTCTTGTGTTTGAATATCTCATCTCCAATATCGCTCGTACAAACAAAGATATAGCAAAATAGTATATATCAAGCAATTCTTTAGCCTAGATTGGATAATAAGCTAATAAATTGTTGAGAAATTTATAATAAAATCCATTTCTTGCATTGATTTTATATATAAACACTAAAAGCTGTAAATTGAAGTAAAATCCAAAAAGGACCAGCTGATGTGCGACATACCATTATTGTCCTTACATTATGATTTTTAGAAGAAAAAAAAAAGGGTAAATTTCATTTTACTACCTGGAAGTTTCCCGAAATTCAAACTTTACCACATAAAGTGTTTTTTTCGTATCAACTTCATATCCCAAGTTTGACGTTTCTTCAATTTTCATACATCCGTGAATCATTCCGTAAAATACTCTATCAAATGATGACATGGCAGTATTTCATGCTACATGACGTGGCATGTTTTTTTTTCTTAAATGATGATGTGGTTTAATGATTCGTCCATATTTTGCCACATAGAACAAAAGGTAAAATAAATAATTTTGTTAAAAGGAAAAGAAAATGAAATATGTAGGAACATCACCTAAATTTTTAGCCATGTGTATGATTATCACTTAAAATTTTATTCCCTTTAATTTCTACTATTTATTATCTAAACTCTGTAAAAGTGTTGCAATTTATTACATACGTCAAGTCCATCCACATATTAGGAGTCATATTTAAAATCGATTTCCCTCCATAGCCATACCTAGGGCTAGAAATTTTGAACCTCCAAACCGATCGAACCGGATGAGTTGGTTGGGTATTTTTAACTCAATTTTTAGCTTTTGGTCCATAAACCGAATCTTTATAAGTCAGCTAATTCAAGATTGAAGATGTCTAAAACCTTCGGTTCAATGAACCAAACCGACCAAGTTTTGTGTTATCAAAATATTGCAAAACTATGCACTTTTGGGGGATCCAAACCCTTAATCTAGGGGTTCAAATGAGGTCCTCAAGTGGACTACTTGGCTTTGATGTTAAATCTATGTCCAACCATGGTATTTAATGACTTCTGAAAGAAATTTAAAAATATTATAAAAAAAACATCTCTCTGATTAGCAGCTTCACTCATCCACTATATATATATTTTTTTGGTCTCTAACCGATTCTTCTCCTCCCTATCTCTCTCCTCTTCATCGCCGCCCTCCTTCTTCATCTCCTCCTCTCTTTTCTCTACCTCTCTATCTTTACCGTTGTAGAACTGTTCCAACCGGATTCATTTGTGTTGAGAGTATTTGTCCCACATTGAAAAGTTAGGGGACCTAGCCTGCGTTTATAAGGAGTTGGACTACTCCTCCCATGGCCAATTGATTTTGGGGTGGAACCTCAATTTCCTTCATAGTATCAGAGCAAGGCTTCACGTGTTGGGCCCAACGGCCACACGTATTCCCACTTCACCTAATATGTGTTGTCCACGTGTTAGGCTTGAAAGTTCGCCACATATGCAAGGGCGTGTTGAGAGTATTTGTCCCACATTGAAAAGTTAAGGGACCTGGCCTAAGTTTATAAGGAGTTGGGCTACTCCCCTCCATTGCCAATTGATTTTAGGGTGAAACCTCAACTTCCTTCAATTTGTTCAACTGATAGTCAGTAAATCGATGGAGGCGGGGGTTCCGATTTTGACATTCCGACCACCATTGATTTGGTTGTCGGTGTGTGCCTCTCGGTTCCCCTAACCATACCCATTCTAATGCCAAATATTGGAGCCTTACAATGCCACAGTTCCCTCCTTACGAAATCCTAAATCCTTTTTTATAAGATGCAGTCATTAGTAAGCCCTAATATGTAGATGAACTAAAATATCCCTCTACATGAGAGACACGTGAAACGTTTTTAACAGAAAAGTGGACAAAACCTGATGTAAATGGTAAATTACAATACTTTTAGAGTCTATGTCATTAATAATAAACATTGAAAATTCATTTGGTAATCGCAAAAAGTTTAAGTGCATTTCTGGAAAAAATAAAAAATAAATAAAAAAATAAAAAAATAAAAAAATAAATAATTTTTAAAAGAGCAAAGTGGACAAGAAGCCCAAAAGTTTGTAATCAATATTGAAGCCAATTATATATAGAGAGTGCTTTAGTTGAGGGATTCCTCAAATAAACTTATTTCAGGGACGGCCTTGTAGGTCTCACTCCACATTGTATTTCACTAATCCAAACCGTTTATTTCGTAGATATTCTTTCAAAAAAAATCACTTGAATCCGATATCATTTGGTCACTCAATTAAATTATTGAAATTTAAGTACTTTCTTGAAGCACCATATTCATTAATTTTGTAGGATACAATTAGATGTCAAAACTGTTTCTTATTTGTCTAATTTTTTTACAAAGATGTTCTATGAATGTAGACATAAAAAACAGATTATTCAGATCATTGAAATTTTTTTGTAGTATGCCCTAAAGAGTGTCCCTCAAATAAAAGTATTTGAGGATCCCTCAATAGAGTATATATCATGTATAGTGCGGCATATCAACTTGGTTAGCATTGCTCACATCACATAATGTCCCTTTTGATTATATTGTTTCCTGATTAGTGAACACTTGATTGTGACAATGCACTTTGGAACTCATCATTCTGGGAAGCTTGACACCAAATGAAGGAGGACCATTCAAAGTGGCCTGAAGGTTTTCAGCACCAAATCCACTGGTGGGTCTCCCAGCATGAGAATTGAGCATGCACTGGCCTTCATTTGGTTTATTAAGATTCTGCGTCCGATCCCAATATATATATAATGAATTTGCATAGCTACAAGCCCCTACTTTTGTTTACAAGAGATTCGGGTGAATTTGCACCACTTGAATATTTGCACAACTTGCTGATATATATCTATCACCATGTGCCCATTTTCAAATTCAAATCATTAGAATTTATTTTTTTTTGTAGCCAAAAAGCTCTCACATTCCATAATAGTAATTACTAACTAGCAATGGCGATCAGTTGCAGCTTTCTTAAAGCAATGGAGGAGAGCTCAGATTCGATTGACCACTTTTCTTATAAATCTAAGCTTTATATTTATAATCGGGAGACTATTAATATGAATCAATACAAGAAAGGGATAACCTCCATTTTCAATTTTACACTGTACTTTTAGATTCAAAAGGGAGCAATTGCTTCAAGGAATAATAGTATATCAACCATAATGTTTTGTCTAATGCTTGATTTTATGGTGAAATCGTCTAGCGATGACAACGGACTATTGACGCGGTGGATACTAGTGCTGCTGTGTCTTTCTTCTTCCCCTCCTAGTCTGTCTATTGTATTTCATTTTGGTTTTGTTGTCCTCCCTGTGGCTTGGACGTCCTTGTTAGTTGTATTTCTTTTTGGTTTGGCTTCTTGGCTGCTCCCCTCTGGAATGAAAGCACTGTTTCGGACTCCACCAAAAAAAAAAAGACAACGGACCATGTGGCAGTCTTAATGTCATTTAGGCAGTGAATAATACCAAATGTTGCGGGTACCACATCTCTTGTAGAGGTGGAAATCTACTAGACCCCAAACTCTAAACTCAGTTTTCGCCGTAATCGATTGCCCCTCCTCAGTTACCCCTCCCTCTAGTTCAAATATAAAGCCCTAACCCGGTCAGCAAAGGTAAGACCAGGACTCGAAATGCTGAACTTCCCTGAGTTGTGATGTAATTGGAAACTTGGAGAACTCCAATTATCCATGACTACTTCACAAGAGAGTTGTAAGCATGAACTACCATATCATAAAGTAAATATTCACCGCTCAACAGTAACACCTGCCTGCCACCGTAAGTATTAAGTAGGATCTCCTGCTAGCATAAGTAACACCTGCCTACAAGGAGCTCTTCTAAACAGCACTTGTTGGTACTCAAGAGCAAGTTAAATAATACAAAGAAACAAATTTTTCCTGCCACTTCTTTCTTTCTAAGTGTTTCTAAACTCTATGGTTTCAATTAAATGAACAGAAATGATGAAGAGATAAAGAGTTTAAATAGGCGTTGAGGGGAAACAGGAGAGTATAACATTACTTCACCATCATTATATTGATACCGCAATGTGAGTTCTGTTGCACAATGTCATGAGATAATAAAAGTCTTCATGAATCAGTTCCACATACTCTCCTTTTTTTGTCTGGTTTATTTAGGTACCCCAACTTGAGGGAATCCCAACAAAAACTTACCAAAAAGGAAATGTATATAACTTATGGATGCAGTCGCTGATGATGTATATGCATTTATAACCGAAAAACTGAGACATTTAAAGTAGATTCATGTTTTCCCCCAATGTTACTAATCTAGGAAAAGATCACTCTCATACTTGAACCAAAAAGTCCTACCAAATTATGTTTATCAGCTCACTCCATGAGTTAAAGCAGTTTTATCACCCAATCATCCACTATCTGAACATTAGGCTTGCGGATTGTTATCACAGTAGGGCCTTGCCTTGAATGAAGGAGAAGTGGACCTTTTTCAATTTCAGCCTTCTGATTTTCTGGTTCAATTAGAGCACTCTTCTGCCCAGTAGACAGTCCTTGCAAAATAATCCTCTCAATGACGCATTCTGAAGAAAATTGGGCTTGGCCAGGGGGAGTGGGTGCCAGATTAAGAGATGTTAGCTTCCCATCCGAAAATACAAATCGGCGATGGATATAGGCTCCTTGCTGAAATTCAAAGCTTCTACCGTCATCGACATAGAGTTCACCTTCAGCTGCTTGTGAACTATTAAGTGCTATAACCTACAGCAGGTAGAAAGAAAATTAAAACCATCCAACCTGACATATGCTTTTCATAAAAAAAATAAAATAAAAAGAAAGGAATTTTTCATAAAAACAAGTGCTACAAAGAGAAACTACAACAAAGTTCGACTTCACAGTCAAATGGTTATGGAGGTGTATACAATTTGGCATAGGAAGTAAATTCCACGAACAACTGTTCACCCTATCATCAAAATTCTTAGGCAATACATAGATGTTGAAAACTAATAACACCATGAAGAAGTTGTCACAGTATACTGCAAAACATTGTCTCTAGGTCCTGATTGAAATGGAAATAGGGTCGAAATACAATCTTCAAGGTTCTTTAATTATGCTGCTAACCTACCCGATGTATCAGTATTTCCTAAAATCTTAAGATAAAGAGAACGTGTAGAAAGAGAACCAGCATATATTTACACAATTTTCAACAAAATCAAATTCTTTTCAATGCTTTCTTGGGAACATAAGTGAATACTCTCTCTCTCTCTCTCTCTCTCTCAGATTAAAACATAGCTGTTATTGTGATTTTTTTATCTCCTAACGTTGCAAAACCTTGATAATATTCAGTGGAAGATCATATAAGTTTTCTGGTTTTCTTGAAGTTAAACCGCAAAATCAGCATTTAAAGTTTAGATGAGCTAAAAACAACCTTCTGTTTATGGCATTCAAGGCAACTTTTGACCAGGGGATGTAAAAAGTGAGAGCAGAGTGGATAATCACGTACTTCTGCTTAGCCAAGGTCCAATTCATCTACCCTCACCTGAATGTGTCCGATGACTAAGAAAATATATTTTTAAGTTTTGTTGCTTTCTTAATTTAATTGTATTTAATAAAATCCTTAAAGCAGGATGACAGTTCAAATTTCACTTTCACAAATGTTGTAGTACTAAATGTTGTGATTGATTAAAACATGTTTTCCCACTTGGTCATATCCTGTTTAAAATAACTATTAAAAGAATCTGAAGTGTCTAGATGACCACATGATTTAGGAATACAGTTCAGACTCCATTTTTCTTTATGCTTGGTTCATAACTTCTTACGATATCATATATCAATTTTTGCTTGGTTCTTAGTTCTTCCTATCATCCAATTAACATATTTCTATGGGTCTCCTTATTAATATGAGAAGAGTTGACGTCGGAAGGGTGTTGGTGAGAGAGACCAAAAAAGATAAAGAAAGAGAATAACCAGAAGAAAGTTCAGGTTTTCATGAAAACCAATACAAAAGGGAAAGAGAATTTGACATGTATGTACAGAAGTTATAATATATGTTATTCCTAAACTTTAAAGTCAAAGGCATACCAGAGTGTACGGATCATTCACCATCTGTGTGGAACTTCGACGAAACCGGTCTTTCCTTGGTATGATGGTTCCAGCCCTTTGGAAGGCAGGAATACTCTCTTCATTAACGTCCAACTTATGGGTCCTACCTCCCTTGTATGCAACTCCAGTTTTCACTTCATACCAGGATTCTTTCCCAGGCAAATAAACTGAAGCATGTCTTGCATGCTTGTACAATGGAATAAAAAAACAGTATGACACAACAGTATAAAAAAAAAGGGATAACACGAAAACAGGGAGTTGAGATGAAAGCCAAATAAATGATTAAGATATCAGGATGTTGTAATACCTCTGTATAAATTCCTTGCACCAGAAGACTACTTCCAATCATGAAAGCCTCATCATTGCTGAAAGTAGCTTCCTCAAAAGGAAACTCCATCCACAATGGACGAACAACTGGAACACCACTTGTGTTTGCCTCTCTGAATAATGTGTAGAAATATGGAAGCAACATGTAACGAATGTGTATGGCCTCTCTAATACGTTCAGTATTTTTATCCCTGTGATCAAGGTAAAGACCGATAATTAAAGTAATCATAAGAAGTCTATTCATGAAATGCTTAAACCACTTATTCATTTTAATGCTAAATATGGTAACAATGAGTACCATCAATATTTCACATTTTCTCAAATTTTATCATACAATAACAAGTTTTTTTTTTTCTTCATTTTTTCACTCAACTGGAATAACAAGGTTGTGATTTTGAAAGGGGCACAACCAAGCAGTTGGATAATAGACCATGATGATAATCATCTCTACCCTAAAGTCCACAAAACTTAACCCATCTTGTTTAATACCCCTCTTGTAGCATCATCACATCATACTGCATCGGCATCACAGTACTACTCTTCATTTAAAGGCGCTTAATCATCTTAGAATACTTACCTACCAAAAGTACTACAAATATTACATTTGATTTTTCTTTGATAGAAACATCAAATCAGTATAAGTTGAAATCATAGTGGAAACTTCTTTATGTCATAATGAGAGACACTCACTTAAAGAAGTGGCAGGTTTTGAAAAGAAATCTTTGTAAATCTTGCGAGAAAGACAAAATGAATATCACTCTAACAAAGCATGCAAACAGAAACCATTTCCAACATTACAAACAAAGAAGCAAATTTTTAAAGATGTAATATGCAAAGTAAACCTAACAATGAACAAAAATAGTATATTCTTCCAATTATTGAGAATGTTCTCATGAAAAAGAAAAAGGGAAGTTTGAAATCTGAATTAGTTAAAAATGCAGATATATAATTGCATCCTGAAATAGCAACGATACTCTTATAGTAAAGGAAATCCTACCCAAATAACCATGGTTCTCGCCTTTTGGTGTCATGATGGGCATGACCTCTAAAAAATGGATAGTAGGCACCTAACTGATACCAACGAACTAACAACT
Source organism: Prunus salicina (assembly GCA_020226455.1). NCBI lineage: Eukaryota > Viridiplantae > Streptophyta > Magnoliopsida > Rosales > Rosaceae > Prunus > Prunus salicina. Next base: position 2,776,840 of record CM035345.1, on the reverse strand, counting down.
CAGGTTCTGGATTGCCAAAAAACCCACCAACATCAGCACCTGTAGAAACATTATGGCCATTAGTGCCAGTTGAAAAATAAATTTTGTATCAATAAGAAAAATTGCTTTTTTGTACCTGAGAATGATATCCCAGTAAGACCAAGAGTCAAGATCATTGGAACTGAAACCCTCAGGTGATCCCACTCAGCTGTATTATCTCCGGTCCATATTGCTCCATGCCTTTGACTTCCAGCAAATACTGCTCTCGATAACACAAAAGGTCTATCCCTTCCATCACCTCGCTTCACGAGCCCATCTGCTGTAGCCATGTGGAAGTAGTAGCCATAGGCATTATGTAACTCTCTATGTTCTGCATCTTCTTGATGTAAAGCATCTCTAGGCATTGTAACCTGGTCATGGTCAATAATCATGAGATGCAAAGATGCTGAGAGGTATACAGGAAATAAAAATTAAGAATTGATCAGAAAACTTTTTCAGCACTTGTATTGAATTGAGACCACAACCAAAACAAAATCAAGAAAAATATAGATGCAAACTTCCAAGTAAAAAACCAAACAGAACAAATGAAAAGTTTAATTTATAATCTTACTCTTTCAGTCACTAATATTTTCAAGAAAGGCACTACCTCTGATACATTTTTACTCCCACCTAAAGGTTGGTTCCATACTTTCAAACTCCAAAATAAGAAACTTCTTAAATTTACTCATACATTTGGTTACAAGTATTCTTCTCTTTTTTTAATTTTCATGTTTGAAGCATTTTCACTTATGAAGTTTTGCACTCCTTACACTTGAACATGGTTTTCAATTTATCAACCAGTACAGATCCTTTCAGTCCAACTCCAAGCTCGTGATCATAGCTGCTTTTGATTTTTGTTTTATCTAACTAGCTCACCCCTGCACCCTATTTGCTATTTTTATATTACATTGCAGATTTTCAGATAATGCTACGGCCAATTCTTACATTGCATCTATCCAAACCTCACATAATTTCACCAACTCCCTACACTCAAATATTATTCTAATATATCATGTCAGAAGCAGTAGTATTATTGCATTATTTCCCCACTCAAATTATGTTATAACAGGGATTTGGTTTATCATAACTATAGCAGTAGAGGCCTGTAAGCCAAAAGACCCACTTTTACCTGTCAGAATAATATGAATATTAAAAGTTTTGCTATTCTAATACATACCTTTAGACCAGTCTATACAGAAATATGGTTGGGGAAAAAAAACTTAAAACAAAAGGAACAATAATGTTAAAGAAATTCCATGAAAATTCCACGAGATATTAGTGGTGTAATGAATACATTATGTAAGAACTAGAGATTAAGAATGCAGAGAGTCCAAGAAGATACAATTTACACAAAATGTCTCTATGAAACCAAAGCTAATCCCTTACACAATTATAAGGTAGGTGGCTTCTTAAACTAATCATATATATTTATATATATATATATATATTCATGATGATACTGCAACAAATTTTTTCATTGTGACTGAACTTAATATGTGTCGCCTTACATTCTGATCTCCCACATTTCTCTAGTCATAGGTAAGAGATGATACATGTTCATATAAACAAATGATAATTATATGTATATTATAATCAACCTATTTAGAAGTGAATTGATTCAGTGTTTTCACTCATTAAAAAAATACACGATAAGTAACTGAAAGTGTACTAAGCACCTTTCCTCAATAAAATTTTGATAAAATTTTGAAGACAAAAGATATTTTCTTGGCTCAAGTTTCTTCTTGAACAACATTAAAAAGCATTCTATTTAAACAATACTGCATAAATATATACCTGAAAAATCTAATCTCAACTAAAAGCATCGCACCGTGGGGATTAAATAACTTACCTCGGGACCATTGAAGACAGAAGGTTCATTCATGTCATTCCAGATGTACAGAGAAGGAGTTGAACCAACATAATTCTCCAAAGAGAATTTTTCAGCCCACCAGGACCTAACTTCTGGCCTCAACACATCCAAATATGATGATGAACCAGACCAGCACCACCCGTCATAATCCTTTCCAGTGGCATCCCTAACATAATACCGCTTTTCTGTGGCCTCCTTGTGCAAAAAGTATGAGTCATCCCGCTTAATATGAGGATCTACAATCGTAACCATGTGCCTACCCTTAGCAGCTAACTTCCTCTGCATCTCCTCTGGGTGCGGGAAAAGCATCCTATCCCATGTAAGATATCTCTTCCCATCTGTGTGCTCAATATCAAGCCACAAAACATCATACGGAATGTCGTGCTCATCAAACTTAGAATCAACTTGCTCAACATCCTCCTCATCCCTATAATTCCACCTGCATTGGTGATAGGCCAAAGCAAACAACTGTGGCATTGCGGGTGTGCCAGTCACACTTGTATACTGGCGGACTACATCCTTAGGCCCTGGTCCAACAAAAAAGAACGCATCGACAATACCTGCCTCACTCATCCAAAGAGTATCGATCCTACTCTGCGATGAAGGGAGAGAAATGCCAGACTCTGCATCCCAGCCAGACCCGAGAACATCAATCTGCATTTCAGCAGCATTCAACCAAAAGAACCCGGAAGTCCCACGCGACTTCCCGTGGGAAATCATCAAGGGTATGGAACCATAAAGCCCAAATGGGGATTCATGAATATACTCAAATACATCTAAGTTAAACAATCTATAGGGTTCAGAGTCCTCAATCCCAGGACCTCTAGTGGGCTTCAAAGCAAGGCTAGTAGCACGCTCAGGAATCCCATATACATGATCAGCCCCATAAAAGGACACATCAAAACTAATCGATTGCGGGCCGTAGGGCCTTCTATCCGTATGCCCTTTAAACCTCTCTTCCCACTCCTCACCATCTCTCTTCACTCTCAACTGTTCAAAGTCAAATAATCCATGAGAATTCAGAGAAATGACGCGATTACCTCCCTTTTCACGCACGTATACCTCGAAGGGATCATGTCGAAGCACCGCCTCGTAGCCGTCCAATAAGTAGACGATGGTCGAGGGACCGGTATCACCGCCGATCGTCTCCGTCGAAAGCTTCTGCAACCACAGCTTCTTGTTGGAAAACTCGGGCAAAATCACATCGGGAACCTCGAAACGCTTCTTGGGTGGATCAAGTTTGGGGTCCTCGTCGATCTTGAGCCTTAAGATCCCATCTTGATAAACAGAAAGAGTGAGAACCAAGGGCTTGATTCGGTCTTGATCTTGTTCGTCTGGGTTTTCTTGGGTTTTTTCGGGGAAGAGCTTGGCCGTGAGCTCACCGTCAAAGATGGCTACGTCTTGGGCTATGAGTGAGGATGAGCTGGGTTTGCGGGCTCGGGCTCGTTTGCAAAATGGGGTTTGGTTACAGTTTCTGAACTCGTCTTTTTTCCAAGAGAGAACTGAGCAGAGCTGAGAACTAAGAAGGAGAAGAAGGAGGAGCGTGGAATTTCTCATTTGGGTCTTCATGGATTGGTGGTCATACTCAGTCCTAGCAAGCAAATGGAGGAGGAAGACCTACAAATGGAGAGGAATGATTTCTTGTCAGTGTCACTATTGGAGCGGTTGAACAAGTAACTGAGATGGTGGTTCGGATCTAATGTTAAGGATGGGTTGGTTTTATTGACCCGAGTGAACCTCTCTCTTTTTTTTATTTAAAAGATAAGTCTTTTTTTAGAGGTTTTTTTAAGAAAGTCTTTCTTCTCTTTTTTGGTTGAAATTTTTTAAGATAGTCTAAACTAATTTAAATTAATCTAATTTTTGTAGAGGGACTCAAACTTGGGTGTAAAGTGGTAGGCTCACTATAGGCTAACTAGTCTCTCTTGGACCTAACAATTTTTAGGCGAGTTGTTCTCTCTTGGACCATTAAAACGCGTCCTCGTAATATTGACAAATGATCAATGATTGAGATTAGAAAGACAACTAAGTCTCGGAATTAAAGGAGATTTGTTACTTTTTGGCGCATAATGAACCTATTTGAAGCTTGATGACCTCCAACATCACGAAATCCTCTACTGCAGATGAATCGTGTGGACAACGTTTTGAACTGTTAAATCGACTATCAAGTTTGTTTACTAAATTTCAATGAGGCAAATGAAACTCGAATTGGAAATAAAGAACCAAGGACAAAAAAAGCAGAAAAGTCACATTTGAAAATAGTAACCTTTTGAAACTAATGAAAACAGAGCTGTAATGGGCTTGTTGCACTATCAAAAGGATGGATCAAGCTCTGCTTCACTCCTATGTTTAAGGCCAGAGAACATTTCAAAAGAATTGTGAGCCTTAAGGAGTGCTTTGGTCATCTTCAATGACTCATTGAGATATTAATGGAAGAGAATTTTATCTCTATATAGGGTTTTGATAGAGAACAACAATGGGACGAAACCTCAATACACTGCAAGTGCTCATACAAATACAATAGGTGTTGGAAAGATGTTACTTGACAATACAATGGAGGAGGTGCCAAAAGGATGTAACTTGAGTTTGAACTTGTGCAAAGGATATGAATAATGTATGATCGTTACTTTAATGGCTAGGTTGAATCAAGATTAAGCTTGGCTTGGCATGAGAGGTTTGTTCTTTGGGAGTTCAAGACTCACAAGTTTAGCAAGAAAAATAGAGGGCTTTTGGTATCCTATTCAAATAGAGAACTTACAAACTTGATATATATTTTCTTTTAAACAAGGAGTTCTAAAATCCATTTTTTAAGATTCAAAAACTTTTTTAACATGCAACTTGAATACTATTTCTAAATCTTAAAAATTTGAGAACTTCTTTGGTTAAAATTTTTAAAATAATTTTTTTTTTCAATTAAGATATTGATAAAATATTTTGAAATGATATCAAACATACTATTTTAACATCCATATTTTAATACCATAAATATGATCGCGAAGCTCAATTAATCTTCAAGTCCCAAATAATACATATTAAATAAATTCTAAGACTAATGATTTTGTACATAATCAAGCCACATTGATACGGCTATGTGATATCTAACATCATTCATTTTATTAGCATTGTCCTCATGCAAATGGATGTGTTCCCCTGCTTGATTCTCCCCAGAGCTTTCTTCATCCACCACATGAAGATCATTGGCTTGATGATGAACTATTATGTCATTTCTTAATTGCATTCTAATGATATTGTGCATTGTACAACAAGCAACATGAATATGTATTTGTTTTCTAATTAGATAATTTGGCATTAACTTCATAATAGTAAAGAGACCCTTAAGCACTCCGAAGCATTGTTCAATAACATTATATAGTGATGAATGCCTATAGTGGAATAATTTCATTGGCCCTCTTGGATGTTTGCCTCTCACTCTATAAGCACACAAGTGGTATCGCTCTTCATGATATGGTCCGAGCAGAGCCAGTCCTGGGTTTTTTAAGGCCCAGGGCAAATTTTCTGAAGTGTGCCCCTTTATACAAATAAAATAAAATAAATAAATAAATTATCAACTAATTAATTTTATTAAAATTATAAGAATTTACAAAATATAAGGAAGAACACTATGGGGCCTCATTAAAACCTTGTTTGGGGAAAACCCATTGGGACAAAACCCCAAACGAAGGAAAAAGAGTACCCCGGATTGTAAACATTGCATCAAAAAATGAAAACTACATATTTGAGTCTACATGCTTCCTCCCAAATCTCCATAAGCATTTCTTGATTTGATCAATCTTCTTTTCATCCTCCAAAATAAGTAGAGATTAGAAACACTTTAAACCCTCTCAAGAAGGCAATTAGGCTCGAAATAGCTCACTAGGGTAGTCTCCACTATTCTCCTTCTTCTGACTCACTTTCCGAAGGGTCTGAAACAGACGAATCATATAGGGCTCCATCTATCATCAACTCATCCATCTGCTCCACGAAGTCTCGGAGCCTTGTGGTCATATACCCTAATTGGAAGTCAAACTCGTTAAGCACACTTAAGTAAATATCAAACTCAACTCGGATGTTACCTGTACAATACATATGACTGCTCAACACAACAGTTCTTGCCACAAACCTCCTATCTAGCAGATATACCCTCCAAGTATCTAGACAATGTGCCAGCGCCGCAAATTGCATTTCTTCTAATCCACAATCCAGATCCCAATTTGGAATCATGTCTTCAATTTCCTCTATCACCCTACCTCTATGAAACAGAAAGGCATCTATGGTAACTTCTGAGGGATCCATGGCAAACACAACCACGAGCACCTCAATCATCTCCAACACTGGTTGCATAATGGTGTCCTTTCCCAAAGGATCTTCTGGTGGGATAGCTGGCAGTGAGCTCAACAAAACCATTGGGCTAGGCACCTTCACCATGCTCAATTCGGACTCCTCCTCCTTGAGCTTTGCACTGACGACCTCTGCTAAGCAATCCATGTCTCCTAGAGATTAAGAGAGGGAGAGACAGATCAAGAAATCCAAAGACTGACAGTGAGACAGATCGCGTTTGAGAGAGTGAGAGCGTTTCTGTCTGATGGCTTTTGAGTTTGAGAGAGGCAAGCGAGAGACAAAGACAGGAAAAATAATATACAAGACTTTCCTGAGAAAAATAATAAAAAAGGGGGGAAAAAAGGGTTATTGTTGCTTTGGATTCTTGGATTCTTGGATTCTAAACTACGTTGCTTTTGAGAGAGGCAAGTTGATGGCTTGTGGGCTCAGTCAATGCTTTTTGCCAACCAAAAGGTACTTTCTTGGAAGGTGTTTTGATCTCAGCGGTTTTTATGCTTTGAATTCTTTTTTCCTGTTTCAAGAGATGAATTTTAAACTACGTTGCTTTTGGCTAAAGATGCCCACTATTATTTGGTTGCAGATTTTACCTTCTGTGTTGTATTGGAGATTCTGTAATCACCAAGTGAGGTATTTTTTATTTGTATTTATTTTTTCTATTAATGAATCCTCGAGATTATGTTGATTTTGGTGAGCATTGGTTTGTTTAACAAAATATTTATTCAAAGATCCCCTTAAACTTTGAGCAATTTCTTCTTCTTTTTTCTTTCTTTGTCTCTTGAGATTTCCGGAAAGTTGTTTTTTAGAAAACATTTTTTAATTTTTAGAATAAACACAACACAATAAAAAAAACAATAAAACTAATTAACAAAGAACAATAAAACCTGGATTTTGAGCATATTTTCTTCCACTTGAAACTTCCAATTATAAAGAACAAGAATCTCAGCCAAGTTTTCTGTTGAATCAAATAATAAATAAGAAAAAGTTAACAAAGATATGTATTACAATTTACAAAATTTATACATCTAGATCTAGATTCTATATGTATTTTTTAAAAAAAAAATTACCTTCAAAGAAAGGCACTGGTCTAGCTAGTGGATGATTTATTTTCCAACTCTGTTGGAGAAGAGGAGAATCACCGAAAAAAAAAATTGCTTGCGTTGCTTGTGTTATGAACTGAGAAAGTTGAAGGATTTGTGGCTAAGAGTCTGATTTGATTTCCAATATTTGTTGATTTATTTTATAATTAATTAATAATGAACTTCCTTAGTTAATACGTTTCTTTTTGAATTTGAGTATATAAAGTAAGATTGATTAGATTGATTGGCTTCCCTTTTTGAGTATAAACGTTTCTTTTTGAATTTGAATATATAAAGTAAGATTGATTGGATTGATTTGTTTCCCTCAACTTTTTTGTTTTAAATTTTTTTTTATTTTTTTATACACATATACATAAGCTTAAAAAAAAAATTTGGGCCCCTCTCAGCTTTGGGCCCCGGGCGGTGGCCCTGGTAGCCCTGGGCCAAGGCCGGCTCTGGGTCCGAGAAACCCACGCATATTTGCATAACCCATAATCAATAAGATAATATTTTTCCTATTTAAGAACAATTCATATAAGTATTTTACTCCATTTTAATATACTATAAAATATTTATAAAAAAATATTGAAAATTGATAAGTTTAAATAATTTTATACCTTCATTTGGCAATGAGAAGTTGTTCTCTTCTCTACTTATTGCATCCATCAACACTCTTCAGTCATTAGCCGTTCCTTCCCATCCCGTATAAATTTATGTGAACAACATGTCAAACGAATATGCTCACATAATTTTTTTTTTATCATTTGAACTTTTTTGCCTCAATATAGAACTTGTTTTGATGTACAAGCCCATGCACTGACAAAGAGTAAAGTAATCTTAAACCACATGTGTTACTTAGGATTCCCCATGATTTCATGAGGTGTAACCTCTATATTTGGAGGTTGAATTATCTAAGTACCGAGTTGACATATTGCTTTGAGAACTATGTTAAATTGTCTAGACACTGTTTGTTTAGAATGTTGAAATTTCTAAGGAATCATTCTATTGCGAACTATATGCCTAATAGTATGCAAAAATATGCGCATTGCCTCATTGACACAATTTGTTATGTCATTTTGCAAGAAATCCAAGCCCCTCAATGTCGAAGACAAGTTCGTAAATGTGTTGTTATCCATTCTTGCAAATGGTGAGGGTTCGCATTATCACCATACTGCAGCCTCTGGACCAGTTGTCAGTTTCATCTTATCGGTGTTGTTGCTGGACCAAAAACAACCATGCTTTCCAGGCATTCTGACGAGCTTTCAGGCGATCGGAAGTGATTTCAAGTGCTGATAGTCGTGATTTTGACTAAACCCCATTGTTCTAGCACTCTTTTGTTGCTTTCTTTTACTTTCCTTTGATTTTAGTTCATGTACTGGGAAAATATTGAAGTCCTTATTTGTCTTTAAGGCATCAAAAAGAACCAATTTGAGCGAGCTCCCCACTCAGAGAATAGTTGTTTGATTTGAAGTCAGTTTGTTTGAGGCACATATTATAATAAACTCATCTTTCTCGCTATTTATAGCACTAATGGTGGCATACTAGGGCAATTCAATCTCTTCGCCTATTTCTACGGCTATGGCGATTTAGGGGCTAACATTTTTTCTTTTTGAAGGCCATATCATAATCATTAATAAATTCCAAATAGTTTTTCTTTTATTAATCCACTTGAGTTTTAATGATATCCTTGCTTTGCACCATAGGATATTAGGATCAACCCAAAATCAAAGAGGGCTTGAGGATTTTAGTATGTTTTTAATTGACTATAGTATCAAGGCTTATTTATAGCAATGCCCCTGAAACTACAGTTCAAGCTCACTTTGCCCTCCTCCCTCCCAAACTTCAAATGGCCCACTTTCCCCACTTGACCAAGATTTGTGGACCCACTTTGGCCCTTGTTGTCAACTCTATACAAAAGTGTATTAACTGTGATGACATGGCAAGGATAATTTTGTAATTTCGTACACATGGATCATTATCCACTAATTTGGGTGGGTGATGTGGGAAAGTGGAGCCCACCTCCAATATGAAAAATAAACTGAAAAAAGTTTATTAATCTTTTAAACTAATTAAGAATGTGAAGATCCTTCTACAACCATATGTGGGAAAGTAATTAATGAAATATCTCTGGTTGGACGAAGAGAGAGGGTGAGATGGGGGCGCAGATCTATCAGTGTTACCTAGCCCACCTTGAAGGAAACATTAAATCCTAGCTATATTTAGCCACAAAGATAAGGTTACATAACCTTAGGCAACAAAAGCTTTAAAATTTAATCTTTCATCTATAACATAACTAACCCCAAGTAGCTTAAGGCTTGGTTTAGATTGTTCAACTCCTAGACTTTTTAGACTAAGAGAAAGAGAAAATAGAAACTTTACCCTTGAAACACTACTCAAGGTTGACATCCTTTGAGTTAATCACAGGCCTTATAGGTTCACCAAATCACCAATGAAGATGATCTCTAAACTTTCCACACTAAGGAAGATGGAGGATATGATGCAACCTAGGAAGGAAGGATGCTAGTGTTCACTTCCTAGCGTGGCCGATTTTTGCTAGGTGGGAGGAGCTTGATGGTGTTCTAACTCCTCTCTATAAGCTTGATTGTTAGATAAAAGGAAATAAATATGATGTGGGAGAATCGTGATTTTTACTAGGTGGGAGGAGCTTGATGGTGTTCTAACCTTATTTCCTTTTATCCTAACCTTATCTAGTCCATGCGCATCATAAAGGTCTCCTAAACTTAACTTCTTTAAGTCACTTTCTACTTTTCAGGATCCACGGACTTGTTAGTTAAGTAAATGACCACAATTATTACTCAAAATAACATAATGCCCTTCATTAGTTATAGGTGAAATATCCCTAGAGTTTATATATCATGATTGGCTCTAGGGCATACTTCTAACGATCTCCCACTTGTACTATAGCCAATTAGATATATACCTAATGCCCATCTTTTCTAGATGCCTATCTAGTTGGGCTTGACTCATAGCTTTAGTAAATGGATCAGATGTGTTATCCGCAGAAGCTACCTTGAGAATTTTAACCTCTTTATTTGTTATAAATTCTTTGATGACATGGAAGCGACGCTCAATGTGCTTGTTCCTCTTATGAGACCTTGGTTTCTTGGCTTGAGCTATTGCCCTAGTGTTGTCACAGTACTGAGGTACTGGCAACTTTATGGTTGGAACCATTCCAAGTTCTGATATGAACTTTCTCATCCATACGACTTCCTTGGCAGTTATAGATGCTGCAACATATTCTACTTCAGTTGTAGAGTCCATTGTAACATCTTGTTTACAACTCTTCCAACTGATTGCTCCATCATTCAAAGTAAGGACAAATCCAAAAGTGGATTTTCTGTCGTCCAGATTGAACTGAAAATCCAAGTCGGTATATGCTTCCAGCTGTAAGTCCGATGTTCCTCCATACACTAGGACCACGTCCTTAGTTCTCTTTAAGTACTTTAGGACAGTTTTGACAGCTCCCCAGTGTTTTGATCCTGGGTTTGATTGATATCGACTTGTAATGCTCACAACATAACTGATATCAGGCCTTGTGCACATCATGGCATACATGAGGCTTCCTACTGTAGATGCATAAGGAACTCGTTTAATGTGTTCCACCTCTTCAGGACACTTAGGGCTCATGCTCTAGGAGAGCTTGATTCCATGTCTTACAGGGAGATAGCCCTTCTTAGATTCTTCCATATGGAACTTTCCAAGTATCTTGTCTATATACAAGGAGTGAGACAAACCAATTAGTTTTCTCGATCTATCTCGGTAGAGTTTGATCCCTAGTATATAAGATGCATCTCCTAAATCTTTCATGTGAAACGTCTTAGATAGCCACACTTTTACTTAAGAAAGCATTCCAATGTCATTCAGGGTTCATCATCTTTGAATTGAATAAAATCAAACCTTTTGATTGCTTTATCAAATCTAATGTTCCAACTCCTTTTTGCTTGTTTGAGTCCATACATGGATTTCTCAACACTATGCCAAAAATGACCTGCCTATTCACCATTCCTACCATGGTATTCGTGACTATTGCCTATTCTATGTAATAGGCAACGGATAATATATTTACGGCATCGCAAGTTCTGATCTCACCCCTTTAGATGATGTTCTTGCAATTGAGCTTGAACTTGATATTCATCTAATATTCCAAATGAACCCAAAGCTGAAATCTTTCCTTTCAAAATAGATGCAGCAAAATACCTCTACTATTAGCAATACCTATAACCTTTGAATCTTCCTTGGAGGGGAGAGAGTCGAACAGAAGATAAGGCCATTTAAACTCTTTATAGGCTCAACAAACCTACAAAACTATCAAAGAAGAAATGAAGAGAGAAGATTAGCTTAGAAAACTCATAGCATTTGATTGGAGAAAAATAATCTCAAACCCTAACTAAAATTGAAACCCTAATTGATGAAATCAACCGATATGAAGCAGTAATCCAAGATGCCAATGACGAAGAAGGTGCTAGCGACGAAAAGGACGCTGACAATGAAGAGGGCACTCTTCCATAGAGGCAGTTGAGGGGAGAGAGCAATGTGAAGATCGAAGGTTTTTTGGTTGTGGAAGCTTAAGGGCGTATTGACGGGAGATAGCAATGTGAGAGAGAGAGAGAGAGAGAGAGAGAGAGAGAGAGAGAGAGAGAGAGAGAGAGAGAGCCCTTTTCTTTTTCTGGCTAATAAAGAATAGGACCAAGAAACAAAATGCCCTTCAGCCTTCACCCAAAACAAAACAAAAAAGACCAAAAAAAAAAAAAAAAAGAGGGGGAGAATTTTTGATATCCCTCTTCCTAAAAATTGAAGTCTCACTTGCTAAGGCTGGCCTCGGTCCGGTATAAAACTAGAACTGGAATCGGTATTGTTAATCCAGTCTGATTTTTATGAAATTCTAATAACAAACCTCCAAACCGGACCAATTAGATCCGTTTTGGTTTCCGGTTTTCCTAGTTTGGACCGGCTCCAAAGCCCAATTGATTTTTTGTTTTTTGTTCGTTTTACATTTCTAGCTTCAAGCCCAACCGAATTTTTTAATACTTTTTTGGCTTAAAAATCACAATTGGCCCACTTACTATATTGAATCAAGCAATCATTCTCTGGCAAAAATAATAAAACAATCCAAAATTAAATTTAAAATTAGAACCCAACAACAAATACTTTATAATAAAGCAAACTAAATTACAACCAAATTTTAAATTACATCTCCATTTTCTTTATTGCCGCATCTCAGAAGCTCCAATGATTTGTTTTTACAAAACACAAAAAAAAAAAATTAATAAAAGTTTAAAAGTACCAATTTATAAGAATGCTTTCAAAAGTTGCATTTGGTGAATATGAGATGCAAAAAATTTAGCACTCTCTAACCGCAAAAAGAACACCAACAAGAAGCATACCAAATCGTAACTTGAAAGTTCCAACTTCCACTAATGAATTTCATAGTTACTTCGGAAAAAAACATGCGTAAATTGAGCATTTTGAGACTGGAGACTACGACAGAGACTCAAAATAAAGAACTGTAGGGTTGAAAATGAATGACGACCTCCAGTAGGCAACATGATGATGTTAGTCAATCGTTAGTGGGATATCAAGAACTAGAAGGTGGCATATTGGCAATGTCCAGCCCAATTCTATTAAAACATGGTAATTGTGTAAAAAAAAAACACACCTGATCAAACAATGGATGCTGAGCAAGATATGCTGGGGCAGCAAAGGAAGAGCCATTAGCCTTAATCCTCTCAAGAAACTAGGAAAATGTAAAAAGTTCTTGCTTCCATTCTGGGTATAAATTGTAATAACCCAATAATAAATAAATATTTAATCATAAATTTATTCAAGTAAAAGAAGAATTTACCCCAGGAATATTTTATTGGGTTAAAAGTTGACTTTTTGTTCAGGAAAGAATTTGGGAATTTCAGTTGTATTGTTGCGTAGAGCACGTCGAGATGAGTCCATAGACACGTAGTGGGCTCAAATCGAAGTTATAACGAAGAAGATATGGTCTACAGAAGCCTAGTGGCTGTTGGAATAAAAAAAAATCACAAAAAAATTGAAATGTGGGATTGGATAAGTCCCACAATTTTGATTCCCGTTATTAGGCACATCTAGCAAGCAGCAAATTGAGGGTAGAGAGGTGGGGGTCTAAACCAATGAAAACTCTTAAGAGAGGTTAGTGGCTCCTATGTTTGGGGGAGCTGATTATTCAGTTTTCAGTTAAACATCCTACACTAAGAAGGTCTCTGGCTTATAAAGAGGACATCAGTAAAGAAATGAAGGAAGAAGGAAAAAAAGAAAAAGAGAAGGAAATGACAGAAGAAGAAAACTATTGCAGGAGAAAAATTGCAAGAGCACAGACACAAGAGAATACTTTTCACAGGTATACTGATTCTTTCAATTAATTCTTGTTGGGTGGCAACCTTGAAATCATTTCTTGGATGATAAATCCATGTTGGGTGGCAACCCTAAAATCATTTTGGATGATAAATCCATATTGGGTGGCAACCCTCAAATCAAACTCTTGGATGATAAATCCATGATGGGTGGCAACCCTTAAATCATATATAGGAACAACAAATCCATGAGAGGATTCCTGTCCAACAAAGCTCTGCCGAGTAGAAGGAAATCCTCTAAAACAAAAATGGTGTTCTAAGAGTTAATTGCAAAATGTACAAGAAAAAGGAGCCTGAACTACCTCTTGGACTCTTTGACCAGTCCTCTCCATCTCTGCTTGAGAAAGCCTTTATTCTTCTCTCTGAGCAAACTACATCAAAAAAAAAAAAAAAAAAAAAGGATGTTAGTCATGAAGAAAAGAATAGGCAGGAAAAAATGGAGATATGCAAGAAAAAGGAGGCCATGTTTTTTTGTCACAGCCTCTCTCCCTCTCTCCCTTGGATGATCCTCTTATTGGGCACACAATCACAACAGACAGGAAAAAAATTAAAGCAGGAAAACGGCCTCGTTTCGGGAGGAGGGCTTGGTGTTGTTTGCATATAGACGCAACAGACTAAAAAAAAAGATGGACTTGCAGCCACGTTTTGAATTCTTGGCTTGGTGTTGCAAATAGCAACAACAAACAAAAAAACAGCCACCGAGAAAAAAAAAAAGGAAAGAAAGTGGTTGTACACCACTTCGTGGGTGTTGCTGGGTTAAAAGGAGAGAAATGTGCAAGCCAAAAGAAAACATGGGTATAACCAAAAAAAGAAGAAGGAAAAGAAGCAGAACTTGGGAAGGGCCACGTTGGGGCAGCCCATGCATTGATTGCCCCATCTGTTGATTTCTTAGCAAACAACCAAAATACAGGGCATGATGTATGACAATAAAAAAAAAAAAGGTTTGCTACAGCCATAAAAAAGAAGAAGAAAAGTCAACAAGCAAAAGGAAAACAAAGGGAAGTGGTTGTACGCCACTTTGTTTAATTTGCATATGGATGAAGTCTGGAGGGTAGGCTAACATGAAGGAAAACATGAAAAGAGAAGTCGTACCTTGCAGAGTTTTTTTTCAAGAAGGTCTGACGGTGAGGCAGTGGAAAAAACTGATGGTACGAAGGTTGAGCCAGAGTCAGTCTGGCGCTCTAAATAGAGCAGGAGTCTTGGAAGTAGCGTAACTCTTCTCCAAGTAAAAAATGACAAGTCCTTCACAGTCTCTATCTCCGAAGTCCTAGTTCAATCGTGATTGGTTTTCGATAAACCAGATGAGCACGGACCAACAGATAAAACAAATATGTTAAAGGGCCCATAGTCAGATTATTAGGTCATATACCCGTTAATTCTTAAAAGCCCAGTATATTTAGTGGGTGGCCAAATAATTACCCATGAAATTTACAGAGGCCCAAATTTCCTATCATATGGTTAATGGATTAATTTAAAAATCCTCATAGCCATATTTGGGTCCAAGTGCAAATGTCAAATTTAGAAAATTAGTGTGTTAATCAAAATTGCTCATTACTTTTCTGGGACATTGACAAAAAGAAAAATGGTACAAAACCATCCAATTTTTCCCATGGGTCATCTACCCATGAAAATTCCAATGAGATTAAATTTGAATCTCAAAACATAAACTCTCAATTAGTGGGCCACACTTGCCCATTAATATCCAATTTTTCTCGTAAGTCTTCTACCTATGAAAATCCCCAAACTGTCTCAAAGACACAAAATTCTAAATTATTGGGCCACACTTACCCATTAATTTCTAATTTTTCCCATAGGTCATCTACCTATGAAAACCTTCAAATCGTCTCAAAGACACCAACTCTAAATTATTGGGCCTCACTTACCCATTAATTTCTAAATTTGGAACTACGTCGGTTTGATCCCATCAAGGGTACGTAGGCAGTCTAGCATCCCAATAGATGCAACCGCAACCAAATTCTCGCCAATCAAAACTCCACACAAATCAATTCCGAACTACGTTGGTTTGATCCCTTTAAGAGGGTACATAGGCAATCTAGAGATTCAATCTAGATGCAACCATCCTAAACACAATTCCATTTCGAATCCCTGGTTCATTAAGCTGAATTCACTCAAACACTCCTCAATCAAATTCATTCAAATTCCTCCCTTTGCGATGAGTCATTTATTCATTGCGAATCTTTGAACTACAAGTGGCTTGATTCTCACAAGGGATACGTAAGCATCCTGATATTGGACTTGGGAACAGCTACAAAACCAAACAGACACGTTCTGTTTCTTTATGATGGAATCAAAGGGTGTTTCCTTGAAGCAAGAGATTATAATTAAGAGACTTGCGTCTCAAAGGGTCGAACCTAAAATAGTAAAACCCCATTATTTAATTAGTGGTGGTGAAATTATGTTGGGAGGTTCACATTTTCCTTCAACAGTGGCATAACCGTAATTATCCCAAAAAGTCAAATTTTATGTGGACATGGTACAGAAAAGTCTCATGGACTTAACTTCTTTAAGTCACTTTCTATGTCTCATGATCCACAGACTTGTTTGTTAAGTAAATGACTAAGATTATTACTCAAAACAACATAATGCCCTTAATTAATTAGGTGAAATGAGTTTACATCTCATGATTGGCTCTAGGGCATACTTTTAACACACCCAACAAATCACCACCCGCCATTGCCACCACAAACCCCACCTAACAACCACCACCAACCACTATCCCCATTCTCTCCCTCTCTTATCTCTCTCTCTCTCTCTCTCTCTCTCTCTCTCTCTCTCTCTCTCTCTCTCTCTCAGCCCATGTTCATCTCCAAAACAATTCCCATATGTGATGATGATGGTCTGCAAGGGAGGAGTATGAGCCAAATCATCAACAATAAGCCATAATTTTTCTGATTTCTCTCCACCTCGCACAATGGTCACCACGTAATCCAGATTCCAGGCCCAAATTGAATAAGCCAACAGAAATCCTCCTCCTTATGCAAACGATGATGATGGTTTCTTTGGATTGTCGAAAAGAGAGAGAGAGAGAGAGAGAGAGAGAGAGAGAGAGAGAGAGAGATTGAGTGTGTGTGTTTGGTTTTCTGGTTTACATGGGGTAGGGTTGGAGTGGTGGTGGTGGTGGTGGTGGTAAGGGTGCCTTTGGGTTGGGTGATGGTTCTGGTTTGAGGGGGTAAAGTGAGGGCACGAGAGAGAAAATGAGATGAATAATTTTTTTTTCTTTCGCCCTTGACAGAAAGTATACTTTGTGCACCTCTCCATCCGCCCTTGATAGAAAGTATTAGTTTTGTGTTCATATTCCACCCAGCAAACTCATATCTAAAAGAAAACTTAGAAAGTTATCTTTAAATATCTTTTCCTTCTCCCTTTCAACCATTCTAGATTAGCTTGTCTCCCCTCTTCACCTGCCATAGCTTCCACAAATGCTCATTTATCTTCTTTTTCTTTAAATTCTATAAATTGAAGTCTTATTCTTGAATGAGTAATCCTCTTGTAAAAATATCCCCCATAGCTAGCTGGGCTTATGTTAGAAATTGATGGAAATTAAAAATCTGGGTGGGCAATACTTTTTTCTATGGGCTTTTCATTCTATTCTTTAGGAAAAAAGGAAAAACAAGCAAAAGAGAGAAAAAAAGATAAGTGAAGAGATGGAGATCCGACCCAAAAAAAAAAAAGAGATAGAAAAAAGAAATTTAAAGATTGATGTTGGATATAAGTAGAAGAGAACACGTCGTGAGAGAAAAGTATAAGAGAAGTGATGTGTGGTGGATGGAGAGAGATTCAGAGAAGATAAGGAAAAATAAATAAAGTTTAATAATTCTTTAGTTTAACAGAGGGGTAAAACAGGAAAATAAAACATGTGCTACATTCCCAAGTTGGAGGTGGGCTCCACTTGCCACATCACCCACCCAAATTGGTGGATAATGATCTATGTGTACAAAATTACAAAAATACCCTTACTACATCATAAAAGTTAACAAACTTTTGGATGGAGTTGACGACATAGGCAAAGTGCGTCATTTGAAGTTTTGGGGGGCAATGAGATTTGATTGTATTTTCGGGAGCATTGTTGTAAATAAGCCTACTATCAAATAAGCAGCATACATTTTCTGTCTATGAGACTTAATTGAACATTGCAGCAAGTTTTAAGCAAATAGATTCTGATGATTCTCTTTCTCTGTTCTTCTACGACAAGTACAATTTCAAAAATTGAATTCCTCAAGCAAATATTCATGTTAAAGGCCGTACTAGTGACACATAAGTTAATTATACCACTAAGAGATAGAAACTTAGCTTACTATGAGTTTTCTTAATTGACTATAGTACCAAATAAGCATCATGCATTTTTTGTCTTTGAGACTTGGGATTGAGCATTGTAGCAGGTCTCAAGAAAATAAGGTTCTACCAAATTCTCGTTCTTTTTTTCGGTCAAATCATAATTCATTAGAACACTAGAATGGGAAGAGTGAAAACAACTGACGAAGGAATGAGTAGTAGTGCTCCGACGGTGCACAACGTGTCTCAAGGACTGGACTTCGTTCTAAATATTAAACCTTAGGGAGGTGTAGAGAGCTCTAAGTATACCCACATGGTACTTCTCAACGCCTAACTCGAAGGAAACCCATTTTTTCCAACTAGCATAAACAATGAGGATTGCCGACTAGTCTTCACATGTTATGCAAACACAGGAGATACTAAGTCAACACCATCATCAATATTTATTCAAGGGGAATGCTTGGAAGATGCGTAATTGGACAAATCAAAGCACTAGAAGCTACTCATAAAGAAGTCATCCATTTTGATATTTTGAAGCATTTTTAATCAACGATCTTGAGAACCCATCATTAATAACCTACATGAACAAACAACTAGAAGTTAAGGAAGTAAACACTTGTAAAAAAAACAAAGTTTTAAAGTGCTAAGGTTTAAGCTAAGGCGTTTTACCTCCCGTGAGTCAAGACGTGAGCCTTGAAACATTTCAAATGAAGCAAAATACATCTAATTTCAACAATACCATAAAACTTAAATAGAAATCTAACCAAACAACACCATATGAAAATCCAAATCCAAATCCAATCCAAAAAAACATAATGATGATCTTATAGATCATTCACACAATTCACAAAACATACAAAAAGTTTTCAAAAAAGAGAATTCACTTCTTCATCATTCCACTCATCCTCATCACTAAGAATAACACCATTCAAGCTATCATTTTCATCACTATCATTAGTGTGATGTTCATTCAAGAATCAAGCCAAGAATATGACGAATGAGGAATGTCCATGAAATTTATATCATCTTCTATATCAACAAGAATCCCTTTTCTTAAGGCCTTGGTTTTCCGATCTATACATAAAAAATAGGACATGTAGTGATGAGAGTCTCAAATTACATCTTTTTAATATTATTTTGGAAACTCTCATGATATAATTTTAGCTTCATAAATATAATTTCACTTTTGTTACATTTTATTCTCACCAATTGGATTTATGAATTTTCTGTATTAATTTGGTGAATTTATTAGGTGAATTTATCTTTTGTAGGAAGTTGGAAAGCTAAAAGATGAAAATATATATTTGTCCAAGTTCAAGCCAAGTGTGAAGAGAATTGCTGGCAGATTTTATTGAAGAATTGATTGTGAGATTTTTGTGATTATAAAGAGAAGTAAATAGGGAGAAGAGAAGACAAAATCGTTGAAGCTAAAGAGCCTATTTCATATTATTCATAGCCATTTAACGCCCACTACCTCACGTTATTTCTTTTCCACTAACTCTCCACCATCAACACATGTTTAATCCAATTAATCCCTCACTTAAACCCTTCATTACCCACCATGAGTGTATTAACTTTCCACTCACTTCATTGACTACTATAAATCACCCATCAACTTATTTGGCAAGAGGACCAGTACAATAGATTTCTTTATCCATTTCATTCAAAATTTAGTTATGTTTTCCTTTGTAATGAGTTCCTAGAACTCATGCTAAGGCTAAAGGGAATGTCCTTTGAGTAAGTTTGTGAATTGTTCTTTAATCCAATATACGGTAAGAATTGCTAAAAAATTTTATGGGTAAACTACAGTAAACCCCCCAACCTATAGGGTCATTTATGAGTTCATACCTGATTTTGGGGACATTTACGAGTACATACTCAACGTCACGGAAAACCTACAAATTGCCCCCTCCGTTAGCGAGATTGTCAAAAAATCCGTTATCTGCCTACGTGGCATTTTTTAATTGACGTGGAGTTCCACGTGGAAAAAAAATAATAAAAATTTTATTTTTTAAATTATTTTAATAAATTAAACATATTAAATTTAAATTTAAATATTAATAAAATAAAAAAAAAAATTTTAAAAAAAAAAAAAACCCTACCCAGATTCTCTCTCTCTCTCTCTCTCTCTCTCTCTCTCTCTCTCTCCCGTTCTCCTCTCCTCCTAGCCCCCTGCCACCCAAACCACCACCCAAGCTTACTCAGGCCACCTATCCCAGCCTTAACACTTCTCTTGCTCCAGTGCAACCCATCACCTCCCTCATGCCACATATCTGATCGTTTTCCCCAAAACCACAAACCCCAAAACGATGATCGTTTTCCCCAAACCACAAATCCCATAGATCTGATCGTTTTCCCTTGCATCCACCATCTTCCCCACAGAAAGAAGCTTGGCGTCGGTTTGTAGTGAAGTTTAAGTTCTTTTTGAAGATTCTCTATCTCTCAAGTTTGGTAATATTTAGATCATTCATTTTGCTTGTTGAAATTTAAGAAGAAGGAAATGTGCCATTCTTTTAGGAAGTTTGAAAACAAAGATTCCCTTAAAGTGGAACAGCATAAGATGATGCTCATGTTATATAAAGGAATTACACTAACAATTTTAATATGGGCAAGATGATCTTTGGGCAGGGAAAGAGGTTAAGAATGGCATTAGATGGGCAAGATGATCTCCGACGTAGCGAACCCAAACCCCACAACGTCATCCGGCACAGGTGGAGTCATCGTCGTCGCTCATAGGCCCTCGTGATTTCGCCACTGCCCCTCTCGGATCGATTGGCAGCGTGTGACACCGTCCACTTGCCATCTCTTCCTCCCCAACAACTTAGGTTGGCTGCAGACGTGGGTTGCGATGGCTCGAAGGGTGTGGGGAGGGTGGGCTAGAAGGGATGGGATGGAATGGGGCTGTTTGCGCCTTTTTACATTTTTCTATTTTTTTTATTTGATTTTTTTATTATTTTAAAGGTAATTTTTTATTATTTATTTGTCCACTTGTAAGTCCACCTCATTAAAAAATGGAACCCACATTCGTCACGTCAGCATTTAACAGATTCACTAACAGTTTGGCTAACAGAGGGGGCAATATGTAGGTTTTCCACGACGTTGAGTATGTACTTGTAAATGTCCCCAAAATCAGGTATGAACTCGTAAATGACCCTATAGGTTGGGGGGTTTACTGTAGTTTTTCCTTTTTTTATTTTTGGTTGTTCAATATTTTCATATCCTTTTATTTAGGTTGATGTTAAGTGCTACTATCTTTTCATGAGTTCAATTATATTTTTCTCATTGATAAGAACTGACTTAGCATGCTTTTAAATTAAAAGAGTAGATATTAAGCAATTCCATTTTCTGAACAATCATTAATAAAAGATAACATTGAAAAATTGAATTGGTTTTAATTTCTTTATCTTCTAGTTAAAGTTTCTCAATGATAATTTTAATCAAGTTATAATTTGGATTAAAGAGCATGAAACATATTTTGCTTCAAGAATTGAACCTTGATGCCTTAGCATTTTCATTATTGATATTTCATTTTTAAACTCAATCTCTACAACAATCAAATCAAATTATCCATTTTGCTTGTCACTTTTATTTTGGTACGTTTAATTATTTCTTTTTGTGTAGACATTTTCCTACCTACTCCTTGGGGATACGATACTTGGACTTCCAAGATTATTACTACATGTGACTACTTGCACTTGGGTAGACGCAACATGTAGTTAAGAAAAAAAAAACATATGCTCTTAATAAACTAAATTTGACTGAAGCATTCACCCTTAATAACTTTTCAAACTTACTTGAGCTTTTACCATCACCACCACTACTTTTTCATTTGTAAAGTTGGAGTATGATGTGAAGGAAACCTTGTATATTTTAGACTCATTGAGCCACAAAGATGAGATTACACTTAATCTCTAGGCAATAGAACCTAGACTCTTCTAAATACTATCAAAGAGAAATTGAAGAGATTATCCTTGTAGCTATGCCTTGAGCCAAGCTCTAAAGGTTGATCACCCTTGGGAAGGCCTTCATCTAAAGAGATTCTCCAAGAGAGCCACACAATTGCAGTACCTCTAACTTGATACACATCAAAGGAAGAAGATGGAGAAGGAGATGAAGAACATAATGAGGTGAGGGTGCTAGCACCCCTCCTGTGGCTGGTCATGGTGGACGGGAGAGGGTATGGTATTGCCTCTTTCTCCTTTCATCTTAAAAAACCGTAGAAATCAAAGGCATGACTATGTATTTATAGACCAAGTCATTTTAAGTTAGAGGTCACCCATGACCCATATCCAACTTAAAAGGACCATGTGAGTCATCAAATGGTCAAACCCATTAGCTTCACCATATGGATGAAATTGGCTTCTTATTGGATCTCTTAGGTCTTTATGGTAATGTTATCACCTATAACTCATGCCACAAGTCCAATGGGTTCAAGCCCAATGGGTCTTGAACTCTAAATCCAATTTTAGGCCGAATGCAATTCACATCATTAGAGCACAAAAAACATGTCAATCCCTTAATTTCAACTCCAAGCTTATATGACTCATACAAGTATGATTAGAATCACTACTCTTAATCGTACTATTGCTTCAACCGGAGACTTCCCAATCATATCGTCAGAGCATCCTCCTTCTTCATTGAAGGTAGAGATCCCCTGTTGTACACTAACCTACCTCCATGGATTGATCATGAACCCTAACCTTACCTTGGAGTCATGCCCTTGAAAGAACTTGACCATTCAATATGATCAATCCACGACGCTTCCACAAGACAACTGTGGTTCCTCAAGTCAAAGACTAATTTACATTATCGCAACTACGAAGATCTTGTTTCACATGTAGGTAAAACTTCCATACAAGATATTCGGTTGATTGCATTCAATGAATTCAATGAATTCACTCTACAGTAAACACCCATATACTTATCTTAATGCCTCTACACAAATGACTTGAGACCAATCATACTTCTAATTGACAGTTACAGTGCGTACCGACCTTTGCGGATTGTCAATGCCAAGTTGAAAATCTTATGACTAGGAACTCTTCAAGGTGTGAGTTATAGGGAAAGGTCTCCTCGACCTAACTTCTTTGGATCATTTTCCTCATCTCACTGCCTATGGACTTTTCATTTAGATAGATAACTATTAATGAGACTATAATTTAAACTAATGTAATTGCCCTTATGATTTACCATAAATGGTAATGAAATATCCTTAAAGTTACATAAGATGTGCTGATGCCTGAATTTGGTTAAATAGAAGATGACCTCTTTGAGATCGAGGTCGGGCAATTCTTCTGGACTAGGTCAGCGTGACCAACCAAGTCATCCTCCAGAACCTGCAAAACAAGATAGCTTCAGTGGGTGACACCGGTGTGGTGCCAGCCAAGGACCCTCCGATGCTTAAGTCAATCGAGTGTTTGAGAGTAAAATTGCACAATAGGTTCTAGTGCTTAGAATTGCATACCTTTTATGGAGGATGACCATAGCCTTTTATATCATTTCAGACGACCTAATCCTTCTCAGAGTGGGACTCTAGAGCAAACTAGCTCTCCTCGAACTAGGACTCCAGAACAACCTAATCCTCCTCGGACTAGAACTCCATTTAGATTGGAGTCTTGGTGATCCCGAAACATCCCAACTTCTTTAGGATTAGAAATCCTTTGAGTGAACACCACGTAATTCAAACTCATGTGCACCGAGGCTGAGCTTAAATGGGCCCACAAGTCCACATGGGTCAGAGTGGAAAAATATATGGCGACTAGGCTCGAGCCCAGCCCGACCACTAACATCATGGTCTGGCCCAACTCGACCACTAACACCGTGGTTTGGCCCAACTCAACCAATAACACCGTGGTCTGGCCCAGCTCAACCAATAACAATGTGGTGTAGCCTAGCTCGGCCTAGAGGTATTTTACCTCACAAACAGAAGTCCCCCAAGTCTCCAGACAAGAGAGTTTTGTGTGGGGAGTTGTACTTTAATAATTTCGCCAAGCTAGCAATATTAAGTTATAAAATAATTTTTTAACGTTCCTCCATGTCACAGACCGGCACCAGGAGTCCCCCAAGTTTCCACAAAAAATGAGCTTGGCAAAAGGACTTGGTTAGTGGCGAGGAGAATAAGAATTTAGCGCGAAAGAGAATAATAAAACTTGATGCTTGCCTCGTCTCACGTTAACTACCGTATGGCTGCTTGTGTACAATTATTTGAGTTGTAATTGTACATATGATATTTGATTTTAGACTTGTGTGTCTTTGAGAATAACAAAAGATGATGTTTGAAAATGTCTCATGGTGAGGACGCCACGTGGCAAGTATGCATTGGTGGAGAGCCAAAAAATTGAGCTTTCCAAGACAAAGCCCGATTTTTTAAATGAGAACAACCCCAAAAGCTGGGGTCAGACCACAAAAAATACACAACAAAAAATGAGAACATATCAGCCCTCAACCTAATTGTTATTTGGAGAAGAAAGGAATGGGAAAGTGACAGCGCAGTGGAAGGCCTGAAATCTGATACCAGCAATGCCAATACATACAAGGGGGTAAGATCTCATCACCACCCCACTTTTTATTTTGTGAAGAAAGATCCATACTTTCCTATTTGTTTTTTTTATTTGGACCCACGCGTGTCTTCTTGTTGCTTCCTTGTTTTTTCTTGGTGGAGGCCATATATGAATTAACATTTAACAATGTCTGGAACCTCATAGGAAATCGGTGTGCTCTTATATATATATATATATTTGTATATATTATTTGATAAAGTGTATGCACATGGTCTATGTTTGTTGAACTGTACATGTGTTCTTTGTTGCTGCTTGAAAATCCACGGCCAATATACTCACGAGTTTGGTATATTGGTGTGCAACCCACGTATGAGAACTAATACTCAAATGGGTAGTTGCGATAACTAAAACATAAGGAAAAAGTCCCCAGGCATACAAAAACATGGAGGATTTTATGAATTGTTGACTGCCTTTCTTTGTTCTGAATATATCTATTGAAGTAAACATATATAAACTGACTAGTTCACTACCTTGTGATATTAGGAGGCCATGTATCTTGATATGCTGAAAAAAGTCTGGGGTTTTTTCCCTCTTTATGTGACTATGTTATGGAATTAGTCTTTGGAACAATGCGTTGTTCTTCATTTTCCCTCCTTGGAACCCCTTGTACCTGAAATTGTTGACATAGTGCACTTGTGCTATTGAGATCTTGGTATCTCTTGTTTTTTTTTTTTTGGGGTGTGGGAATGACCAAAATATATGGATGTGAGTTGCTAGGCCGCTGCCCTGCGCTTTATATGAACCCCCATACGCCTTGTTGCAAAAAACCGGGCGAAAAAAAATAGAATTTCTAAATAGGCATAATATATGCTGCTGAATTGTTTGCCCCGTCGACAGTTTTGTCATGTTGGTGTGTCCATATCATTTTCGTCATGACTGAAGGGTAGGTTTATTGGTGCAGGTAGACACAAGCAAGGGGTAGGAGAGCTCATGATCACGATCTATCGACGGGGTCAAAATCTAAAAGAAAAGAACCTTGCCATCTGAATTGGGTAAGTCCCCATTCTAGAACATGACCTAGTGTATGCGGCGTGCCACGTAGATGTCTGAGTCAGGTAGTTCATGATTTGGGATGGAGGATTGGGAAAGAGATTGGGATTCGAGAGACAAGAGTGAAGGGGGTGATCAGGATGAAGAGGCTGAGCTAGTAGAAGGGGATGGCGGTCTTGTTTATGATGAGGTAGATATGGAAGACGAGGTGGTAGCAGAGAGAATAGGTCAATATAGCATTGATAAGGTAAAAAAATGAGATGGCTGAGGGTGAGCTTGAGAATTTGAGGTTGGAGTATGGGATCCTAGACACCACAGAGTTGAGGTTCCTCAAGAAAGATGAGAAGGCAAGTTAGCTCCCAGATGGCTCGATCTTGATACATCCATACTTCTTTGAGTGTGGGTTCAGGTTGCCCCTCCACCCATATGTCCATAAATTCCTTAGAACCTTAGGGTTAGCTCCCATGCAAATCAACCTAAATGTCTATATAGCTTGGTTGAGCATGTATGTGTTATGGAAGCAACTAGGGCTTGGTGAGCCTTCCTTTGCTCAGTTTGCAAACCAATATTGCCTGAAGAAGCATCCAGGTAGCACAGGGTGGTGGTATGTCTGTGCTTTCATGAATACAAAAGGTGCCTTGATAACAAATAACCTTTCAAAGAAAGCTTGGAAAAACAAGTATTTCTTTACTTCGGGGAATTGGGAGTTTAGAGAGGGTGATGTGGGCTCTGGTGCTCGAGTTCAAACTTGCTTCCGTCGAGCAAGTGGGTGTTTGCATGTCATGTAGGTTAGCATGTTTTTATTCAATGCACCTTTGTATGATTGGTTGACGGT
Organism: Prunus salicina; assembly: GCA_020226455.1. Taxonomy (NCBI): domain Eukaryota; kingdom Viridiplantae; phylum Streptophyta; class Magnoliopsida; order Rosales; family Rosaceae; genus Prunus; species Prunus salicina. Next base: position 2,750,465 of record CM035345.1, on the reverse strand, counting down.
CTAATACACAGTTTGCAAATAGGTGGGCCATACCTTCCATTCGGGGTCGAAAGTTGTAGCAAATCGTGAGAGTCCGAGCTGAGAGGAGCAGCATCGAGAGGTTGGGCAAGAGGTTGACCACTCCTTCCATACTTGCAGAGTTCGAGCTCGCATCCCCCAATAACCACGGTAAGGTTTTTCGTATATACTTTCCTTACTGTAATTTAATTTGATAATCTAAACGTGGTGTGTGTTGTAGGAAGTATGTCACTAGAGAAGAAAGCAAGGAATCCGGGTTCCAGGCTCATTGAGTCCTTGAGGAGAGCTCTTGAGGAACAGAGAAAAGCAGAGCAAGTGGATGGTCATCTTGGTCCCCTTCGCGTCATCCCTCCTGGCACACCTTCTTCTCAACCAACCATTGTGCTCGATGGAGATGGTTCCATGGCGAAAGACAGAGAGGTGGACATGACAATCGTGGAACCTAATCCCAAGGAGAGAAGGGTGGATGGTGGTGACATACATTAGCACTTGGCTAACCTTTCAGTCCTGAGGATCCACTCAACATTCACCTCCTTCTTCAGGACATGTCAGCTTGGAATACGTGATTCCAAGCTTGAAGGATTTGAGGAGAAGTCCCCTAATGGAAAGATAGATATGGCCTTGCAAGCCACGCTAGAGGTAACACTTGTTCTGATATGGCCCTTCTTGAATTAATGCTCATCCCCCTCACCCTTTCTCATTTTTCTTATATATTTGTACTTTTAGTCTACTTGGCTCCAATATCATGCTCAGCTCGAGGTACACAGCCTTCTCCAAAAACAAAGTGATGAGATCAAGGAACTAGGGGTGGTGACAAATAACTCGTGTATATGATTACATGAAAGTTCTAAGAAAATAAAATATAAAGTTGAGAGTGCATTTGAGCAACATTTCGACTTGTTTTTTGATATGTGTTGTGTTGTGTGTTTGATTTTGAAATTGCTCCTTCTATTTATCGAAGAAAATGTCGCCCAAATAAGCTCGACTCAAAATATCCCACCGCTCAAACCCCTTGTGTGTCTGACATGGCCTGGTGGTTTATTTATCGACACTAATCCCAAAGCTTCCTTTTTCCTCAAATTCCTTGTGAGTCGCAAGACTGACTACGCTTTGACCATAACACACTCGAGTGTTCTCATCCAAGTCACCCTTGGAACTAACAATCAACGACATTGCCCTTGATCATGATGTTGAAGTTGACTCAACTTAAAAATGTGGAAGGAACAAAAGAAGCAATCAGTCAAAGAGATGCATAAGAGTTGACTGGGTTCTAGCAATCGAGGGGAATCTGCAAGTGCTCGAGTGGCAAAATGGTGGTTTTTCACCCAGCACTGGCACTCAAGCAGGCGCAAGGCGCTCGAGTGGGAGGCGCGAATTCAGCGCGGATCCTTGGCGAATTAGGATAGTTTTCTTCCTAGTTTTGGAGTCCTTTAAGTTTCCTGTTTCTTGTATAATTGTACTAAATCCCTATGACATATAAATAGGCACTTTAGCATTAGGTTTTAATAACGTTAGAAAACCAATGCATGAAATTGGGTTTGAGCCAAATGTGAGAGAAAAGAGAGCTTGAGTTTGTGAGAGAGCAAAGGGGGTTCTTCATTGTAACCAAAGGGGTTCTTTCTTACTAGTGAATTTCTCGGGGATCACCAAGAGGACATAGGCACAACGCCGAACCTCTATAAATTCTTGTGTTCTTTATGTGCTTGTTTACTTTTTGATTCGTGTGTGTGCTTTATCTTTGCATGGCTTGTGCGTGTTTATTGCATAATCCATCAACGACAAGATCTTGGAGTGTTTGCACACGACACATGATACTCGATAAGCAAGCTGCTCGATCAGCTCCTTAGGTTCATGTTATTGATTTGCTCTCCTCATGGGCCCAAATGCCCCACTTGGGCCTTAATTCGCCACGGGAGACTTTGGAAAAACCCAAAGGAGAGAGAAATTTTGTAAAAGAAGCCAAAATGGACAAAATTACCCTTATTTCTTTTTGGATTTCCTAAGAAATCATTTACACTTGCATGTCTTTGATTTGAAAGTTGAGAAGTTTTTCTGTCTTTTTTGAAAAAGCTTTGGCTTTTTCCAAAAGTGAAATTTTTTTTATGGCTAAAACCTAAATTTACTTTTAAAATTTAAACTGAGCTAAGCCCCTATTTGACTTTAAAATAAAAGGCCCACTAAATTATCAAAAACAAGGCCCACTGAGGGTTGGGAAAAACTGGATCCAAACAACGTGATTCAAAGTGGAGAAGAGAAGATCAAGCTTCAAGCTTCAACAAATTTGGTGGTGGAATAGTTAGATTGGCTTTGTGAGTCCTTTCTTTCTACTCTATAAAATTTAACTATTCTTTGAGTGCAATAATTGGTAATAATGAGCTACACGAATACATTTATACTGCATAACCAAAGAAAAAGTTTATATACAAAAGACAAATGAGTGAAAACAAAAAATCAAATGTTTGTGTTTCTAGGTCCCATCCGCAGAACTGCTGTCGCATGTGTTAAATTGACAAAGGAAAAAGAAAGATTTGACATATAAAAACACCTCAGCTCAGAAAGATTTGGCTATTCTTTTCCTAGCAATGAATCAAGAAGAGCTGCTTCTTCCTCCTGCGAACATGACCAAAAAGACGAAGCTTAAGCAATCATTTATCTCATATGAATGATATGAGAACAGTGCAGTAAATTTTAACATTAAGATATCTATGGTATGTGACGTACCACCAAGGCATTAAACTCAGTCTCCTCATCTATGGCACTAATGATTGCAGGATCCTCCAGCAGGTCCTGTTTCCAATATTAGAAACCCATTTTATACACAGTAGCTATCATCCATTGCTTTTCTCTTAAATAAATAACTGACGCCTCATTGTATTTTGCTGATTAAAAGCAAGCATACACAATGGGAAAATACACAAAAACTAATACAAAATTTTAGGCCCAATCATTATATATGTCCAATGAGCAAAGTTTGGCTCCTTAAAACTGAGGATCTCCTCCTCAAAGCAAATGGGATTTTGACACGTGTCAAATTCCAAAACAAAGAAAGTGAAAAGAATTTCAAAAAAAGAAAAAATTAAATGAAATTGACTAGCATTCCCATTTGTTTCGAGGAGGAGCTCCTCATCAGTTTTAAGGAGCCAAGCTTTTTCCATGTCGAATTCAGTCTTTGACACACAAGAGTGAGAGAAGGATGGTCTTTGAAACTCAATTTTGTTCTACTACTGGGCATCCTACAAATCTTTTCGGTGGGTAGCCTAGTGACAATGAAATCCTATTTCACAATATGCGAGAGGCACTGTGAAACTAGTAAACAATATCTAGGTACCATAATTCCCAGAAACGCTTATTGTACACAAATTGGATGCTGAAAGTCACAGAGGTTCTTGATCTTGTGATTTTATTATCTGCTAGCTATATACATTTACTGCACGTACCTATCTGAGAATTGTATAAGTCATACACCTCTTGGTTAAATCATTGATGTGACAAAACTATAAGTTGATGTACTGTATTAATATGCTGCTAAATGCTTCCAGATAATCTCAATTTATCGTTTGAGTACAGGCTGAAAAACTATAATAGGGCATTAAAAGAATATGGTGCAACTTGAAGATTCCACTACACCAATACTCTTGAGAAAACAGGGGAGGAAAACAAGATGTTTTCAGAAGTAATACTTATGCAGACAAAATTAAGGCACTAACCACAATGCAAATGGTGAGGGTTAAACTCTAACAATCTTCAGTCAGTATATATAGTACGATAAATTGAAGATGAAAAAAATCTACTATGAAATGAGTGAGATTGCTTACATCGTCAGCAATTTGCAACAGACCATCATTATTCTGCACAAACAAAATCCAATCGCATTTATGTTCAGTTTCCAATCATAGAATCAGCTACGGTTCTTAGAAAAATTAAATAACATTTCTCAACAATACTAGAGCCACGAGTAGTATTTTCAGAGACATTTTAAGGGAACTTCATAAATATGAGCAAAGGAATAGAGATGCATTTAATTAAATGGAGGTGCAGCAAACCATATGAAATCTTGAAGGTTACCTTTACAACAACAAAGAGAAGCGGATCAGACGGTGTATAAATCATGTAATGTGCTCCATCCTGCACCGAGAGAACTATAGATTAATAAGGCAGTGCAATGAAAAACCCATCTAGGTCATTTGTATAGATCATAATCATATAGTTGTGTTCGTCGTACACACGCACATACAAATTTTTTATACTTGGCATTAGAAATTTACAATGGAACTATTCATATTTAAGTTCTAAACATTAAAAGATAACAAACAAAAATATGTAAGCAGAAAATATGGTGCTATTAAAACAATCCATGCAATCTACTAAATTAAAACATAAACATAGAACACAGAACACAATAATTGTTCATATTTTCAACATATAATACTCCTTTTTTTCTTTTAATGATGATGAACATAAAACAAAACATATCTTAGAAAAGATAACTTTATGAAATTAAGAAAAACTCTATTTTTTTTTTCTTTTTCTTTTGGAACACAGGGAGATTTCCCTTTAGAATACAGTGCAACAGGTTGTTCGAAGGAAAATAAATGTTCAAAAGTATGAAAGCTTTAACAAGTTAGAATAAGAGAACAAAAAGGTGACATTAAGAAACCACACTCATTGTGCCAAAGGCCCATGAATGCAACTGCAGACTGATATATCTCAAGGAGCTAAAAGGAGATATGAAGCCAAAAATTCGAGTATGTCAGCAATGAATTGAAGGTTCATTCACAAAAAAATATGAAATGTCTAATCTTAAGGGAATTGAAAATTATATAGAAACCATTCAATTCTAAGGCTGAAACATACTTAACATTAACCTAGTTATCATTTAATCTAAGAAGTTAAATGCTTCAATGTAAGCAAATACATCCTGTATTATTTCCGGGCAGAAAGGTATTCGTGTAATTCTCAGCTGACAGGCATTAATCAAAAGAAGAAAGTAGGTTATGTGTTCCACTCTCTATAGATGCAGCAGCTAGTTGGTGTAGTGGGCTAGTTTGTGACTGTAATTAGTGGTCAATTTTATGGTCTTAAATAGTCCACTCTGTAGTTTGACTATAAGCTATCAGAGCCACCAAGATTATTATCCCATGAAACCTAATGAATGAATGAATGAACAGTTAACTACATGTCTGATATATCTTTTCTTGGGTGTGATGCACTGTGTCAGGGGCCAGAGGTCTGCACAGCAGAAGATTGAACTGCGTAGCATTACATTGGCCTGTGTACCAGGTTGCCTCGCTCATGCATATTTAATGATTCGCCCCACGTTTAGAGTATATCATTCGGCATAGTGGTAGCACATGCTAAACTCAACTTGTAAAGTAAAGCATAATATTGGCTACCCTATCTCATGGAAACACCAGGCCACCCATCTGGTAACCCAATGCCCACCCCTCATGGTCCCAACATTGGCTAGAGGAAGCTCATTTAATGCCCACACTTGCATCGCTGAGGGTGGTGAATAGCTTGACCACTACACTCTTTAATGCGCATTCTGAGCCTCCCCCCTTCTGGTAGGAGGGAACATCAAATGTGTGATCAATCATAATGGACATACTCACAGAAATTCCACTCAACAACATTTTTCCAGAACTTATGCCATGTGTACGCACTGCTCCACTTGTTATGCATGACACTAGGCACTATAAGTTCTTGTATCACACTCCCAACATTATTTTCTTTTGTAAGACTAAAAACTTAACTATACTCCAATAGATTATGGGGCAGTGGTAGGACCCAACAGATTATTAATCTAATGATGAATGAAAAATTCACAAGTTTAATGCATAGTTAATATACTAGTAAAATGAAAATATAAAATGATCTTCAAAGAATACATTTTTTTTATCAATAGAATTGTATTCTAGTTAACAAGATAACAATTCTACAAGGAAAAAAACTCTTCATCAGGAAAAACACAAGCCAGTACTTTCTTGAGAGAAAAAACAAGCCAGTTTTTTCTTGACAGAAAACACAAGCCAGTTTACTGCAACCTTGTAGTACTAAAAGTTATAACCTACCAATTTAACGTCACATTCTTAAGAAAATTATACTGTATATAGATGGTTATCACATTACCAAATGGAAACACGTAATTTCTACCCCCTCAGTGGGCAAGCCATCTACATCTTGACCATCATCTGCAAAGTAGTTAACACCACACATTAAATTATAATCAAACTCAGTTCTGAAGTTAATAAATGGGATCTACAAGGATGAATGGGCAGAGGTGCAGCGGCCAACTAAAGCTCATCAAAATTACACAACAAGCAAGATATCGTGTGCCAAGCAACCTACATTTATTCAATGAGATACCGACAAACATAGTTTGAGCCATTAAACACATCTAATAATGTTCTATTTAACTATGTGAAAGAGAACAAACATAGTATTAATCAATGAGAACCAGATGGAATGGAAGTGTTTACGGAAGTTCCTAAAAGTTCATCTACATACTCAAAAATCATATCCACCTTGCACTTCAACGAATCAGGGACCACATCTTTCCATGCCCTTATGGTATAAGCTCCAATGGGTCAACAAAATATTATACAAAGAGTTTTTCCCCTTCTCATTTAATTGAAAGAGAAAAAAAAAAGCGCTAGAATCACCATAGAACATCTTTTATGACATCAACTATTGACAGCTAGATTCAACACAAACCCAAAACTTCATTCATAGTGGCAAAGAAGAAAATGAAATAGAAACCACCTAAAGAATTTAACAATCATAGAGCAGATCTTTTGCTTTTTGTTTTAAAAGAAAAATAAATGACAAGAGCAATTGCCTGTTCGGAAATCAAATATGTCATCCTCTGAGTAACAGAAGCCTCCCCGTGCTGTATAACAGAATCTGATATGAAGACACAAATTTGAACAAATTAATATCAAGATATCTAGGAGAACCAAGATACCAAGGTTTAAAAAAATTCTAAAGCTGGAATATCTTTATCATCATACCCACTATGTACCAGATGCATGTGTATCTTGGCAAGGGCATAAGCAGCAGCGGGAAGAATAACTTCAGCTTCTTCATCACTGACCTAAGAAACAAAACAACGTAGATTAAATTGATAGGGAAAATAAAGAATCAAGAAATAAACATTTCCACTTCATAATTATCACTGACATGTAGATTGATAGACATTGATTTATGTCAAAGAACCCACCCTGTCTTGCATCAACCTCTTTCTTTCCCACCATAGCTTGATAACTTTTTTTTTTTTAACTTTTTGATAGAGACAATTCTATTGCAATATATATATATATATATATATTACAATGAAAAGAAAACGTGGACAAGAAGAAGACTTTAGAAAAGCCAAATGAAAAAGAAAACAAAGACTCAGTTGGAAGAAAAAGACTCCCAAAAGCAGAACTACCAAATAGAAGCTAGGCAATCTAGCCATATATTTTAGAAAGATGAACCCCTAAACATGCATCAGCATGCATAATATCTTCTGCACATCACAGGTATGCTATTTAGTTTCCAAGAAGCACCAACCCGCAATTTCATGGTTACACCAGCCTTCCAAATCATCTTGCGTTCCATTTGGACGGGGTGGTTTACAAGGAAAGATTTGGAATTTGAAATAAACTAGATAAAAATTACAAACACATGCCTTCAGCTCATGCACGTTGATGGTGACATTTGTAATTTTTCAGTGATGTGAAGAATGAGAAAAGTAGAGCTTGAAGCTATATAACAATAGATTAATAGATTGACAGTACACTTTCCACTTTTTCTCCATTTCCCTAGTTTCTTTATCCTTTCAACATATGATCCACAACCCTTAACACTTCTCTTGCATGCTTTTAAAACCCCAAGGTCATAAGAAAATTATAAGAACCTTACAGCCATTAATTAAACATTGTACTCAAACTTTAAGGCTATCTTCATTGCAGCAGGACAATCAATTAACGTATTTCCAAAATCCCTGCAACTTGTCATCTTCAAACCACTCACAACCACAAGTACAAATGACCACCTTCCTTTTACTAGACTGATACAACCTATATTCTACCTAGCTTAAACACTCCAAGGACATCAGAGTGTAATTAGTTCTTTAACAAGAACAAGAATACAATTTCTCTCAACATCTTTACAATACAGACTCTCTTAGCTAATATAGTGCTAACTTTCCTAACCCAACAATAAACTGACTAACAGTAGCCTAACTGATGTTTAAGAAACTAGCTGCATTAATGCATCAGCAAACTGCCAGCTCATCAAGTTGACTTTGTCAACACAGACATGCATATAGGTTCCTATCAATACCCACCCCTCAAAAACAATCCTTCTCCTCAAGGATGGAATTCTAGAAATCTGACCAGCAAGTCATAATAGTCTTCCCAAAGTTTCTTCCTTTTTTTTGAGTGAGGATTGCCATTGCACTATACTTCCATAGCAAAAGAGCAACTGGTTGGGCTTGAACAATTCCATCATCATAGCTTCTTTGAGGTGGCTAAAAGCTATAATGGTGTCAGGAGCAAAATAAAAACCTGTTGTTCTTGTACTGAAAGCTGAAATGTTGGAATCAAGAAGGTACATGCCAAACAGATATCCTCAACCAAACAATACTGATGAAAAAATGGAATCAGTATTGTGTACAGTGGATCCCAAACAATACTGCTGCTTATCCACAGTAAATTTTATCTGCAAAATCTTGAAATCCCACAGAATAGGACTTAAATGTGCACCTGATTACTCATCACACCCTCCCAAGAGAATAGCAATTAAATCCATCAGACATTCATAATCTGTCACATATAATTGGGGCCAATTCAGCTACATCCAATTCTACTTGCTTTATAATAACTACCTCCAATCCACTTCAGTGGTAATAGATTTCATCTCACCAAGATTTTCCTGTTCAATCCCTGTATAATACAACACAAATGCGGATTCCTCATCCAGATTAGGCATTTATATTCTGCAACCCTGTAAAAACAGTGATGAACTTCCAATTTAACGACATTCTCCTCATCACTTGCAAATCCAGAATCAATTTCCCCAATTCAATTATTTCTTTCTCATTACAATATCCACCAACTATGCCACCTTTACCTTATTGACCTTGAAGGACCCAATATCAGAACAAACAAAAAGACCACCCTTGTTTCCCACGATCTGATTCTTTTCACCTGGTGATTGAGCCTCAATAGGGAACAAATTGTTATGTGAGGACTCAGTTACTGAACTAATTTGACCCCAAATGCTTCCACCTACTGAGATCAGCAGAAAAAAATAGCCCCGTCTACTACTTCTTGGCCACATTCAGTAACAAGGACTAAATGAAGGTGATAAATAATATTCCCAACAAATGAATAAAATAAAACAATATGGGAAATCAATGAGACATTGAACCTATATAGGAGACAAAATTACTGTTATATCTGCATCTAGAAAACTTTGCAGTTTCAAAATTGTCATATGAAGTCTACACAAATTTAAGAATCAACTAAAAACTAGATATGGACCACGAGAACATACAGCTGACCAGCCATCTATGTTTGTGCTCTTCAATATTTGAACAGGCCTGCATTGATATATTAATATACACTTAGAAATCTTTCTGGACAAATTACTCAATCACAAAAAAAAAAAAAAAAAAAAAAAAAGCTTTACTTACGTGTCAACTGGGCAAAGCAGCATACATTCATCTCCCCGCGAGCTTCTGAACACTCTCCTTATAACGCACTCTAAAGGGAAATTATTGGTAGGATCAACCTGCCCATTGACTACTTCAGAATATTTTAATTTTAAGGAAAGCAATGGCAAAAACAAACAAACAAACAAAAAGAGTGTAATCTGTATCTTATCACAATTTAGGATGACTAAAATATATCAGCATCCATCCAGTAATCCCAAATTGAGGCAGCTCATAAATGATCCATGGTAAAAATAAAAATAAAAATTATAAACCATAACTGAACTGAGCAAGTGTTATCTCTGGATTTAATCTAACAAATTGTACTGAACAATTATTGAGTTGAGCCATAAGCATCTAACTGCAAAAATTCAACTCTCAAGTGAATTGTGACCGGTTATATTAGGGAGATAACCAATCAAATGGAATGTCAAAAACCTCTAAGCAGCCAGCTTTATAGGCTGAGGTGGGCTGGGTTATTGTAGAAGTACGGTTGTGAGCTGGGGAGGAGAGAGCTTGGGGTGGGCTGAGAGTGTGTTGGTGGCTTAGAATTGATAAATTCTCTCTAAGTTGGGGTGGGCTACAACACGAGGGAGCCCCACTGTAGCTCCATCCCTGAGCAGCACCTCCAGCTGCTGCTCATTTCACACAAGGGTAATTTACGCAACAGTTAAAAATTCATTACTCAGATTGAACTTCCAAGCCTTCAAACATGTTCTGCCTTATTTAAAGATGATAAAAGGGAGCTATGAGCTTCAATCTACAGACTATAACAAAAAGAGTCCTTGAATTTAACAACAGAAAATTCCACACACAACAAGAACAACGAGAGAGGCAAAAAGTTAAGCAAGAAAGAACTCACAATGGAAGCAATTCGCTTGGAAGAAGCCATGAGCACCTTCCCATGATCATCCACCACAAACCCAGCTGGCGGTTTTGGCAGCGGCGTAGGATGGAAACCAAGCGACCTCGAACTCGAACCGGATCCAGAAGACCCAACTCCACCAGCACCCAAATTATCCACAATTTCAACATCACTCAAGCTCAGATCCTCTGAATCACCACCACCACCCTTACGCTTTTTCTTCTTGTTGTTGTTAGTGCCCGAGGGTGAGCGCTTCTTTACAGGCCCAGTCTGCGACTTAGCAGCAGCGCACACAGAGATATGGAGTCTGGTGGGAGTTGAGGAAGGAGTTGGGAAGGAGACTGAGAGTGGGAAGAGCTGATTGAAGTGGAAAGTGAACAAGGGAAAGTAGTGGGCTTGCTTCAGATGGAGAGTGGAAGTGGTTGATGGAGTTGTGGAGACTGAGAATGCCATGTTTGGATGCATGCTTGCCTGGGAAATGGGAAGAGCGAAGTTTCTGAGGGCGCGTCTTTGAGTGTGTGTGCGCTTTGGCGGCAGAGTATGGTAATATTAGATAATTTCAAGAACCATTAGATATTTGGATAACTCTAACTCTAATTTTTTGTGTTACCAAACTATAAGAAAATATGTAACAAGAGATGAATTGTATTCAGTCTATTTGTTATTGTTTCTTATACAAACCATAATTTACTTTGAAAGGAATTTGAACTTGAGTGCATGAAGGCTAGTTCACTCTTGATCAACTCGTCTTAACCACATACGCTAATATTTTGGGGCTTTTATAAAAAAACCCAAATTGAGGCTTGAAATTATAAAAAAACCCAAGCACTATTTAAACTTAGAAACACACCCAAAACTCATCATTACATACACTCAAAACCCATTTATAAACACTCCCAAAAAGTTGACTTTGGGGTTGATTTTGGGTGTGTTTCTAAGTTTAAATAGTGCTTAGGTTTTTTTATAATTTCAAGTCCCATTTTGGGTTTTTTTTTATAAATTTGTATAATATTTTTGCATGAAGTATAGTTGGATGATCTTTAGACTCATCCTCAATTGAAAAAAAAAAAAAAAAAGTTCCAAATAACTTGTTGAAAAAAAAAAAGTTTCAAGAGCAAGGGAAATTCTATATGAACCCCAATAATTGCTCTTTACACCCCATAATTTTTTACACCATACTAAATTTTAATAAAATTTCAAATTACTCATTATACCCCATTTTTTTTCCTAAATTGCCCTAATGAACCCCATTCCGTAACTCACTATGTAAAACCCATCCCATATCAAACACCACCCATCGAAAACCCCCTTCCCTTTCAACACACCCCATCTGAAATCAAACCCCACCCCATCTGATATCAAGCCCCACCCCATCGAAAATTCCCTCCTCTTGCAGACACACCCCGTCGCAGAACCCATCCCCTTGCAAAGACCCATTGCACAACCTAGCAAACCTGTCATCGCACAACCCAGCAAACCCCATCGCACACCACGGAACCCCCATCGCACAACCCAGCAAACCCGAACCCATCTCTACTCACCACCAAACCCATCTCTGCAAACCATCAAACCCCATCGCATCATCGCACAACCCATCTCCATCTTTGCAAACCCGAACCCATCTGTCAAGTTTTCACAAATCATTCGAAGAGCCAAGGTTTGATTTCAAATTTGATTTCTATATTTACATTTCTAAGTGTTGATTAAGCATACGTTTGATTTTACTTTTGAAAAGCCAAAGTCTGATTCTGATTTTGATTTTGATTTCAACGTTGTGTATGGTTTGAACCTGGTTTTACGAAACTGGATTCTAGTTTCGGTGGATTACCACCGAAATGGTTACATTGATTCAGTGGTAGTCCACTGAATTTGAACCTTACTTTCAGTGGGTTACCACGAAATTGTTACCTTGTTTCGGTGGTTGTCCACCGAATATGTTTCTATTTTTCAGGAGACTCCCACCGAATTTATTTCGGTTTTTCAATGGTACTCTACCGAATATGTATTCTTTTTTCAATGATAGTCCACTGAATTTATTTCCTTTTTTCAGTGATCATCTACCGAATACGTTACTAAGTGTGTACTTAATATTGTTTGTTTTTAGATATGAAGAGGACTCGCAAAGGTACTACTGAGGCTTCATCATCCCGACCTAATAGACAGCATCCCACGGCCTCAACGAGGAGACAGAGAGTAGCTCCTCAAGATAACTTTGAGGATACTACAGAGGTTGAAGATGTAGTTCCTACTCATGATAGTAATGTTGACGCAGAGGTTGAAGATGTAGCTGCTACTCAGGATAGTAATGTTGAGGTACATGCCGAGCCTACTGAGCTATCTAGAGTAGCTAGGTCTCATTGATCCATCTTTACTTATGAGTTTTAAAACTCACATAGCAGCTGCAATTTGGAATAACCAGGTAAGTCGTTTTACTGTGACAATAGAAGGTAGAATATAAGTCTGGTTCATGGTAATTAACCTTAATTTTGTTTTTTTGTTTAACTAGGAACGTGAGCCCCTTAGGTGCATGTCAAAAACATCTACCCTTCGTGAGTGGAATTGGTGGGGTAATCCAAATAATGGTATATTCAAAGGGTACATTCAGAGGTCTGGATTAGAGCAACTTATTAGGTGTTCTTATCGGAATGCTGATAAGATTGTGGTATCTACATTTGTTTAGAGGTGGCATCCCGAAACGAACACCTTTCACATGCCTTTTGGTGAGATGACCATCACATTGGATGACGTGTCATCTATTTTAGGCATTCCTGTGTCTGGTGCAGCGGTTGCTCCTCTTGGAGATGACGACGACACAAATTTTGAGTTGTTAGTTAAGTACTTATGAGTGACTGATGAAGAGGCTACTGAACAATTGCACCAATACAGTGATGAGTATGTGAGTTTGTCATGGTTACGGGCGCAATTCTCCAATGTTTCAGACACAAATTCAGAGGAGTACATCATGTATTTGGCCAGAGCATATTTGCTATATCTCTTGGGTTGCACTTTGTTTGTTGACAAGATTGGCACGAGAGTCCAAATTGTGTACCTTAGACTACTTAGAAACCTTGATAGTGTTGCTGGTTATTCATGGGGTTCTGGGTGCTTAGCATGGTTGTATAGACAATTAGGCCAAGCTTCGAGGTCTAAGGTGAAGCAGATTGCTGGGTACATGACTTTGCTAAAGGCATGGGTGTATGAGCACATGCATGGTGTTGTTGTCCCTGATCATGACCTTGATTATTTAGACGTCCAGCTTCAATGCAAAGCAGATATTATCAGGTAAATTTTTTAATTTGTTTTGACTTCCATTTTTTCAATTTTGCACTTTTTACTGAGGCATTGAATTCAAATTTGTTACAGGAGCGTGACGAGCGTATGTTGTCCTTTACTAGGCCGCTCGTGGCATTAGGGGAAACAGTTGCATTGCGTACACGACCTTCCCAAGTTTATCAAGCAGTTGAGACCTTGCAACATATTTTAGAGGGTACAAACATATGGTCTACCATGACATATCAATGTCGTCATGGTTAACTGACTTGCTAGCATGCGTTTATTAGAACTCATGGAATTTTGTTGTTTTGATTAGTTATTGCATGTTTGTATTAGAACTCATGGAACTTTTGTTGTTTTGATTAATTATGAAGTTTGTATTAGAACTCATGTAACTTTTGTTGTTTTGATTAATTATGAAGTTTGATTAATCACCTATATTCAATGAATACAGGTAGCCTACAATCACCTATAAAGAAGCCATCACCTATTTTGAATTAATACAGGTAGCCATCACACAACACCTATACAAAAATAGAAGATACAATGTGTCCGTGTATGAATTAAAAAATTCTTGCATAATCACAATAACATTTTAGTGGCTAAGAGTTGAAAAAAAAATTAAATAGAATTATTAGATCTATAATCTCAATTCTGTAATAGGTGGATTTTCATCAGTCTTATAGGTGCAATCCATAATAAGTACATGTGGAAATGCACGCAAAATATCAATATTAATGGGGTGTGTCCAAAATAGGTCAATTACAATATCACCAGATGTCCTATGCCACTCAATATAATTGTGTTCGGATAACTTAGTAAGGAATTGTTGCATTTGGGTTCTCCCAGCAAATTCTTTGGTTCTATTTCGGATCCTAGCATTGTATATTGTCTTCATAGTTGAAACATTCATTGCATCTCTATCTTTAATGGTGACCAAAATATCTCTGGGTTTCACCAAACTCTTAGACATGTCCACCAACAAGGCATTCTCCTCTTCAGTAAGTCACCCCACAAATGAATGACCTTGAAGATACTCTGAAATAAGATGGTCTCCACAAACCACCTCCAACTTCCAATCATCCCCATCACCAATATTGACACCTTTTAACAAGAATGGGCATCCACATTTCTTGGTACCAGTGTCCCTAGCACATTTTTTCATATCACTATTTGCATCTGACCTTATATCAGTTGTCTCACTAAACTTTCAAGACTTATAGTTACCGTTCCTCTCACAAGAAAGTATTACACGAGGTCTCTTTTTGCCCTCACCTCCATAATCAGACCTTTTAATTACAATGACAATATTATTCAATTTTCCTTGTTCACGAGCCCATCGAAGTAATGCATCTCTACCATTGAATATCTACACATAAAACTCATAGTATTTAAATATAAAATTTGAAACATTAATGCACGTTAATGATACTAAAAAGGATTTCAGACAAATAATTACCAAATAAGTTGTGAATTGATCACTATAGTCCATTACACATTCTGTTCCCACATTGTTGCCTTCAGTAAGGGCGTCACCTTGTTTTTGTTCCTTCAATGGGAGTAAGATCAAAATAGCTTGGATTAAATTTGTGGTCGGCAATAAGTTACTGAAAAAATAAATAAATTTCAGTTGGATGCCACTGAAACGCAGGTAAAATTTCGGTAGTAAACCACTGAACT
Source organism: Prunus salicina (assembly GCA_020226455.1). Lineage (NCBI taxonomy): Eukaryota > Viridiplantae > Streptophyta > Magnoliopsida > Rosales > Rosaceae > Prunus > Prunus salicina. Next base: position 2,734,929 of record CM035345.1, on the reverse strand, counting down.
ACGTTCCATCTTACGGTGGATCTCCACCGAATATTAAGTTGCTGACGGTCAAACCCAACCGAAAATGGTGCAACTTTTCGGTGGCATCCCATCGAATTTACCTATTGCATTCGGTACTAATGTGCTAAACTCAACCAACGACCATTATGAAATACTAAACTTGCAAAATGCCAAAAAATAAACTCATACCTCATTCGAAACCTCTCTAACTTCAATCTCACCCTTCATGAATAAATACAAGATATATTTTCACCAGTATAAATGTATAAATCTAGGGTTTAGGGTTTAAGAACATGATAGTTTAAGAAAAAAGTCAAACTAGGGTTGCAGGAACATATGTGGGGTGTAGTGAGCAATTTTAATTTTAATTTTAAATTTTTTTGTCCTTAACGGTAATTGTGTACAAGGGTAAAATAGGTTATTTATATTTAAAATTAGTATGGGGTGTAAAGAGGAAATAATGGGGTGTCAATAAAATCACCCCAAGAGTAATTGTGTTCTAACCGGCCTTTTACTCAGTGACTCAGTCTCTAGCCTCACTAGTAGTGAGTGTCCACTTCAAATGGTAAGAATAATATTATGTGGCTAGTGAGCTCATAAGGGTGTCTTTAACCTAATTTCTTAAAGGGATTAACGACTCATTGTGCACAGGAGCTGGTTAGTTTTAATTTTGACAATTTGCACTCCAATGTATTTGATCATTTGTTTTTAGCATAAGCAATTAGGGGAGGGATTTTACACAAATATTCATTGGATGTTTTGGGGTTTCGAACCTATACCCACATAGGTAGAGGTAAAAGAGCTCAACCAACTGGGTCATACCTCACTGACTTCATTAATTTGATCATATGGTCTTCTGTTAAATTAATGATGTGGGGGCAGAAGAGGTCCCCACTTCTATGTTGATGTGGAAACAATAAAAAAAATAATATAAAATATACAACATAAAACATTGCCCAATATGAGAATAATATTTTTAAAACAAAAAAGATTAAAAAAATTGCCCAATCCCGCTAACCCAAGGCTCCCTTTGTGAACCCAACCCCACTTTTGCTTTCAGCATCGCCCAACGGAGCCAAAACTCCTCTCCACCTCCGTCTCACAATATGCACTCTCTCTCTCTCTCCAACACAAATTTTACCAAACTAACCTGCAGCCAAGGACGAATCTACACTCACTCCAGCCCAGTCATGATTTAGTAAATAAGCTTAAAAGTGTAGGCTAACTTAGGAATTTTAGAAACCAGTCTACCCCTCTATACATAAGTCAAGCTATTGTAGGGGCTTTTTCGTTCCAACATCTACTAATGGGCCTGGGCTGCTGTAAAGAGCCAAATGTGTGAAATTACCCCTTAAGTCTGAGTTCAAGGATTAGACTCCAAGAGTGTTTCGAAAGGGTAGCTGAGCCTTAGGAAACACCTTGATCTTCTTCAACAATGAAACCAATAGTCGCTTACAAATAAATTATTAGCTTGGCATGAGAAGCTTGTGGCATGGGAGCTGAGCATTCATGAGTGTAGCATGAGAGAGAGAAAGAGCTACGATTTCCTATGAGAAACAGAGTTTTTAAGGCGAGGGGGAAAGGGATTCTAAAGGGGTTCGTTGAAGAGAGAGAGATAGGGGAATAATAATGGGTGTGTTGAGTAGTTTTCGGTAGCTTGACAAAAGCTCTGTCAAGCTCTGAAACGATTTACCAGAGGAGAACATGGGAGAAGATAGAGGAATGGGGCTCAAAATTGCAAAGGTTTAAGGGGTGAGAGATGGAGCTTGCTCTCTATATGTGTTTATCGGAAAGAGAGGAAAAAGATAGAAGCATGGGTAACTCTAGCAGATTTCCAATAGCTCAACGAAAGCTTCGTCAAGCTCCTAGGTGGCTTGACAGAAGAGAAAAAGTGAAGTAATGGAAGAACATGGCTTGAAATCGAAGGGTTCCAGAGGCGAGAGGTGATGCTTGCTCTCTCTGGATGTGTTTATGGGAGAGAAAGAAAGAAAATGGAAGAACAAAGCATGAAATTGAAGGGTTCCCGAGGGGATACTTGCCTTCGATTAGTTGTTTTGTTGGGTAAAAGGTGCCTCCTTTTATAAGCGCTAGAAACTCCTTATTCCAAAGAAACCCTAATGGGTTCTCTCCAATTTTAGCCAAGTCTCCCCTTCAATTTCTCTTCTCTTCCTTTGATTCAGTCCCTGTGACCATCTCCTATTTTGAGCTACCCTTTCTCCTTCTTTTCTCCTTCATTTTATGGCAAGAGCTGGTAGGAGAAATGAGTGGGTAATAGCGCTAGTCTGAAAGGTGTTTTGCTCAAGTATCCTTTGGTTTTTGGATGGCTTGTGTTGGGATTTGTCTTTGGCCATGTGCTGGAGATTCCTAGCAGCCTGCAGACGTGAGTGTGATCGGTGCATAATTACATATCTTTTTTGTACCATTCAAACTTATGATTTGGTATGTTTTTGAGTTAAACTTGTGCTTTTAATAAAGTTTTGTGTATGTTTCAGTATAATAAGGTTGAGACTCATTATTTACATTTTGAAGACAAGCTAGCTCAAAACAATGTCTGCAGATCAGTCATATTTACGGATTAACCTGTACTTGCTCAAAAAGAACCAGAAAATACGTCATACATCATTGGAAAGATACGGAAGTCTAGTTTCCGTAGCATTTTACGGTGCATGATTTGGAGTCTTCTAGAGGAAGTTATACATGATTTAGTAGCTCAAGGTCAAACATTCGGACCTCAGTCCAGTTTCCGTAGGTCACTTTGCAGGCCTCCGTTCAGCTACTTGCACAGGTCAAATGGGGTGACACCCTTGATAGCAGTTGTTCCAATAGGTGTCTACTATAACATATCCAAATTTCAGCCCCATTGGATAAGTCTGGAGCCCTCAGCATGTCAAATACTGAACCTGGTTCACAGACAATCCAGGCCTCAGTCCAGTTTTCATGGGTCAGTTTGCAGGCCTCAGTTCAGCTACTTGCACAAGTCAGATGGGGCGACACCCTTGATAGAAGTTGTTCCAATGGGTGTCTACTATAACATATCCAAATTTCAGCCCAATTGGATAAGTTTGGAGCCCTCAGCATGTCAAAAACCGAATCTGGTTCACAGACAAACCTTTGCTGTCACATGTGCTTAAAGCAGCCACACATGGAGCAAAGCATGGGCAGCTATTGAGCCATGTTCTTAAAGCAACCACACATGGAGGCAAAGCATGGGCAGCTGTTGATCCATGTGATTAAAGCAACCACACATGGAGGCAAAGCTTGTGGCAGCTGCAAAGCATGAGCTACCACACATGGGAGACAAAGCACATGGGAGACAAAGCATGAGCTGCCACACATGGGCAGCTAAGAGACCAGCCAAGGGGGAGGACGAATTTGAAGCCTATAAATAGAGAGTTTCAGCTCATTCAAAGGAGGATATCATTCCATAAATTACATTTCCATTGTACACCATCAAAGAGTTGTCTACACCATCAAAGAGTTGTCTACCATCAAAGAGTTGTTTACACCATCAAAGAGTTGTCTTCTTTATCAAAGAGCTATCTTCTTCTTATTTCTCTTTTTATTTTCTGTTTTGTATGTTCTTGCTATCCATTCAAATTATGGATAGCTAAATATTTTAGTTAGGGCTCGATTGAAGCCCTAATCATGTTTCTTTAAGGATTTCGATATGTCTTTGCTATAAACTACTTTTGTGATGCTTATTGATTAATTTCAGATTATATTTTACTCTTTACATACGTTATGTTATGCTTGATCATCATATGCATGCTATGTATTGAGTTTGTTACATAGGTAAATTTAGATGACCGAGTCTTGTACCTATGAAAGTAACAAAAGAACTAGTTCTAAGTTCTTGAAATTAATCATCATGAATAACTAGAATAGATACCAAATTCTAGAATTTGTGTGTTTGTCGATTTCCATTGTGTTATGCATTCTTAAAGTACAACTTAGTAGATACCATGCTAAACACTTTAAGAATGAAAAGAGTTAGAGTAGATACCCATGCCTAACTTGTTGTTTAGGGAAATCAATAACTTAAAGAGTAGATATCATGCCTTTAGGTTGACAAACATAAGCATCCAAAATCTGTTTTGTAGCATTGTGCATGTCGTTTGCTTAAGGAAAAAGATTAGTGGTGAACATCGAATCCCTAACTAGTTTTCTCATTGTTTTAACCTCAATCCAATTCTATTTTTAATCAAACGCTGTTTTCAATATTTAGTATTTAAATTTTCAGTTTTCAATACCATCATAAGAAAATCATCATTTTTTAACACTTTGTCTACACCGAATGCCATTTAGTTTAAGGAAAATAAATTAAGCACAAATTAATCCAATCCTCGTGGGAACGATCTCGTATTTGCTTTCTATACTATTTATCTGATCTTGTGCACTTGCGAGTTAAAACGTGCATATAGTTGCTTAATTTTTAGGTTACTATTTGTTCAACAAGTTTTTGGCGCCGCTGCCGCGGATTGTGTAACTAGTTTGTGCTGAATTTTGTTTTTTTTTTTTATTTGTTTTCTTTCACAGGTTGAATTTTGTTTATGCAAGGTCGCCGATCCCAAAATTTAGGTGTTGTTGTCTACAATCCTGAGATTGAACGAACTCTTACACGTCTTCGTAAGCAAGCTGAGAGGGAAACTGTGAACGAAATGGGGGATGAACATGTTCGAAGGCCAATGAAGGACTCTTTTGTCCCTCAAAATCTTAATCAACCATCATGCATTGCCTACCAACCAAATGTGCAAGGCAGCTTCAATTTATCACCTCAATTGCTTAACATGGTGCCACACTATAGAGGCACACCTTCTGAAGATCCATACTTACACATTAGGGATTTCTTTGATCTCTGCAAGACTCAAAACATACAAAGCTTGACAACAGAAGGAATCAGGTTAATTCTTTTTCCTTTCTCCTTAAAAGATAATGCTAAGTTGTGGTTGAATTCTCTGGCTGCAGGTTCCATTACTACTTGGGAACAATTGGCCACTAAATTTTTGAAGAAGTTTTTCCCAGCCCAAAAGACAAGACAACTTAAAAGGGAGATTCAAACCTTCCAACAGAAGGATGGAGATCTTTTCTTTGAGGCATGGGAGCATTTCAAGGAGTTGCTTCTCAAGTGTCCACACCACAATCTATCTCAAGATGATCAGGTACAAGCTTTTTATGAAGGTTTAAATGATACTAACAAAAGTCTTGTTGATTCAGGTTGTGGAGGTGTGCTTATGGAAAAGAGTAGTGATGAAGCCATTGTGCTATTTGAGACCCTAAGTGAAAATTCTCAGCAATTCTCATCAAGAGGGAGACAAGGAGTGAAAGGTAAAGGTGTATATGAAGTTAGCACAAATGATGGAGTCCAGAGTCAAATGGCAGCAATGGAGAAGAAGTTAGATATACTAGTGAAAGCAATGTCAGCTCAGAACATCTCTCAAGTTCAACAAGTTGCTAAAATCGAGGTATGTGCTATATGTTCTCATTCTAATCATACTACTGAGACTTGTCCTATGTCTTGTTTTACAGATCATGAGCAAGCTAATTATGTGGGGCAAAACAACTATCATCCCAAGAACAATCCATATTCGAACACATATAATCCAGGATGGAAAGACCACCCAAATTTTTCTTGGAGCAACAATCAAAATGTGCTTAATCCACAAGGGCAACAGAAGAACTTCCAACAGGGAAGTAATTATCATACTTCATCACAGGTGGCACAACCAAATACTGACCAGAAGAAGAATAATAATCTTGAAGGTGCCATACTCCAATTCTTGACTGCACAGCAACAGACAAATGCTCTAACTAGTCAGAACATTCAGAAACTAGAAGCAACAACTAGCCAAGCTATTCAGAGATTGGAGGCACAAGTAGGGCAATTGGCAAAGGAGTTGAGTGAGAGGAAGAAAGGAGAGTTTCCATCACAAACCATACCTAATCCAGGGGGCCAGGAGCAGCTCAAGGCTGTGACAGTCCTTAGAAGTGGCAAGGTAGTTGACAACAAGGTGGGGACAGATAAGAAAGAACAAGAAAATGTTGAATCTTCTCCAGCCACAAAGGTAAGTGAGAAGGAGAAGGTGATATTTCCACCCTTCCCTCAAAGGTTAGTTAAGCAAAAGAAAGAAAAACATCTTCTTGATATTTTTGAAACTTTGAGAAAAGTAGAAATCAACATTCCTTTACTTGATGCAATTAAGCAAATTCCTTCTTATGCTAAGTTTTTAAAGGATTGTTGCACACACAAAAGACAGTTTCAGGAACATGAGAAAGTTGCATTAACTGAGGAGGTAAGTGCGGTTTTATTGAGAAAATTACCACCTAAACTAAAAGATCCAGGTAGTTTTACAATTCCTTGCAGGGTTGGTGACCGTCTATTTGAACGTGCTTTGCTTGATTTAGGAGCAAGCATCAATCTGATGCCTTATACAGTTTATGAGGAGTTGAGGTTGGGGGAGCTCAAACCAACCTCAATTACATTGTAATTGGCAGATAGAAGCATCAGAAGACCTAGAGGTATTTTAGAGGATGTTTTGGTTCAGGTAAATGAATTTATTTTGCCTGCTGATTTTGTTGTTCTGGATATGGAAGATTCTCCTATGCCATCTTCATTACCTATTATTCTTGGCAGGCCCTTTATGATAACTGCTGATACAAAGATAAGTGTAAAAAAGGGTACTATACGCATGAAAGTTGATGGTAAGAAGATAGAATTCATGTTGTCTGACACTATCAAATTGCCACATGATAACCATGATTGTTTCAAGATTGATGTGGTAGGAAGTGTTGTGGAGCAAGTGTTTCAGGTACATAGCATTGAACCATTGGAGGCATGCATAGCCCACAGCCTCACAAGGATGAATTATGAACGTGGATGTGATGTTACAGAGATAGACCTCCATGAAGCTGTGCATTCTCTTGAGGCTTCTATGCCTTATCCAAGTAAGTATGTACCTCGCTTTGAAACTCTTGTGTCTACTAATACTACTCTTGTCCCTTCCATTGTCAGGGCACCAGATCTAGAATTGAAGCAACTACCTGAACAACTGAAGTATGCTTACTTGGGAGAGAACCAGACATTACCAGTGATAGTTGCTGCAAACTTGAGTTTGGTGGAACAAGAGAAGCTATTGAGAGTTCTTAGGGAGCACAAACTGCATTAGGGTGGACCATTGCCGATATCAAAGGCATAAGTCCATCCAAGTGCATGCACAGGATCCTCCTTGAAGATAATGCAAAGCCTAACAGAGATGCTCAGAGACGGCTTAACCCACACATGAAGGAAGTAGTGAGAACAGAAGTTCTTAAGCTCTTGGATGTTGGCATTATCTACCCCATCTCAGATAGCAAATGGGTGAGTCCAGTTCATGTTGTGCCTAAGAAGAGTGGAATCACAGTAATAAAGAATGAAGAGAATGAGCTTGTTCCTACCAGGCTCACCACAGGTTGGAGAGTCTGTATTGATTACAGAAAGCTCAATAATGAAACCAGGAAAGATCATTTTCCTCTTCCCTTTATTGATCAGATGTTAGAAAGGTTAGCAGGTCATAGTCATTATTGTTTTCTAGATGGTTATAGTGGTTATAATCAGATTGCTATAGCACCAGAAGACCAGGAGAAGACCACATTCACTTGCCCTTTTGGCACATTTGCATACAGAAGGATGCCATTCGGTTTGTGTAATGCACCTGCCACATTCCAAAGGTGCATGATGAGCGTATTTTCAGACATGGTGGAGAGATTTATAGAGGTATTTATGGATGATTTCAGTGTTTTTGGTTCTAACTTTGATAATTGTCTTAACCATTTGCAGCTTGTTCTAAAGAGATGTGAAGAATGCAACCTAGTGCTGAATTGGGAAAAGTGCCATTTCATGGTACAACAAGGTCTTGTTTTAGGTCATGTAATTTCTAGCAGGGGCATTGAGGTGGACAAGGCAAAGATTGACATCATATCAAAATTGCCTCCTCCTACATCTGTGAAGGGTGTGAGAAGTTTTCTAGGGCATGCAGGGTTTTACAGAAGATTCATAAAAGATTTCTCTAAAATTTCTAGACCTCTTTGTGCATTATTGTCTAAAGATGTTGAGTTTATGTGGACAGAAGGGTGCATGAAAGCCTTTAATACATTGAAAGAGCTACTCACATCTGCACCCATTATGATGGCACCTGATTGGAACCTCCCATTCGAGCTTATGTGTGATGCCAGTGATTATGCTCTGGGAGCTGTTCTGGGTCAGAGAGTTAAGAAGGTACCTCATGCTATTTTTTATGCTTCTAGAACTTTAAATGATGCTCAGCTTAATTATTCTACTACTGAAAAAGAATTGTTAGCTGTTATATTTGCTTTAGAGAAGTTTAGGTCCTACTTGATTGGTTCCAAAGTTATTGTTTTCACTGATCATGCTGCTTTGAGATTTTTGTTTAGTAAGAAAGATGCTAAGCCTAGGTTGATTAGATGGGTGCTCTTACTGCAAGAATTTGATCTTGAGATTAAGGACAAGAAGGGTAGTGAGAATGTGGTTGCAGATCACTTGTCCAGGTTACTTCATGATGAGGAAGAAAACAAGCTTCCTTGAGTGAAAACTTTCCAGATGAGCAGTTATTTGCAATTGATTTACAACTTCCATGGTATGCAGATATTGTTAATTATATAACTACTAAGGTTTTTCCTCCAGGTATGTCTAGCCAAGAAAGGAAACGATTAGTGTCTATGTCTAGGCACTATTATTGGGACGAGCCCTACTTGTCTAAATTTTGTCCAGATCAAATTATCAGAAGATGTGTTTCAGAGGAGGAGCATATGAGCATTCTCCAACATTGTCATCAATTTGCATGTGGAGGACACTTTGGAGCGAAGAGAACATCACTTAAGGTATTACAATCTGGGTTCTATTGGCCTAATGTGTTTAAAGATGCTTTTTGGTTTTGCAGGGCTTGTGATAGATGCCAACGGACAGGGAATATCTCTTCTAGAAATCAAATGCCATTGCAAAACATTCAAGTGGTAGAGCTCTTTGATGTGTGGGGTATCGACTTCATGGGTCCATTTCCTAACTCCTTTGGTTATTTATATATTCTTGTGGGTGTGGATTATGTATCTAAATGGGTCGAGGCTGTCCCCTCAAAAACTAATGATCACAAAGTTGTTGTGAAATTCTTGCAGGATAACATCTTTACTAGGTTTGGGACACCAAGGGCGATAATTAGTGATGGAGGTAGCCATTTCAATAACCAAGTTTTTGCTTCCTTAATGAAGAAATATGGGATCACACATAAGGTTGGCACTCCATATCATCCTCAAACCAGTGGTCAAGTAGAGATAAGCAATAAAGAGATCAAAAGCATCCTAGAGAAGACAGTGAATACTATAAGGAAGGATTGGTCTCTACGCTTGAATGATGCCTTGTGGGCATATCGGACTGCGTACAAAAGCCCAATTGGCATGTCCCCATATCGTTTAGTCTTTGGAAAGGCATGTCACCTACCAGTGGAGTTGGAGCATAGAGCATATTGGGCTATTAAAAAATTCAATTTTGATATGCAACAAGCAGGTGACAAGAGGAAGTTACAGCTGAATGAGCTAGAAGAGTTGAGGTATGATGCATATGAGAATGCTAAGTTGTATAAGGAGCGGACCAAGGCGTATCATGATAAGCAGCTAGTTAGGAAGGAGTTTCATGTGGGACAGAAGGTGTTGATCTACAATTCAAAATTGAGACTTTTCCCTGGTAAGCTCAAGTCTAGGTGGTATGGTCCTTATGTTGTTACAAAGGTTTTCCCTCATGGGGCTTTGGAGGTTCATAGCAAAGAGAAGAATCAGACATTCATGGTGAATGGGAATAGAGTAAAGCCTTATATTGAGATGAGCTTTGAGCATAGAGAGGAGGATGTGACTCTCCAACCTGTTCAGTATATTGCATGAGAGTCCAATAGTCTGGCTAATGACTATAAACCAAGCGCTTATTGGGAGGCAACCCAATGTTTAATTTTCTTTATTTATTTATTTATAAATTTATTTTTCGTAAATTCTTATGAGCTTACCCCGTGCAATTTTTTTTTCTATTTTGCAGCCCATTCAATTACCCATAAACGGGGAAGTCGTGACATCCAAATGCATCTATGCTCGACCTAATTGCTTCAAGGGGGAGCATTCTAATCCTTTCCCTTAATTTGTTTTCTTATTATTTTAAGTTTATGTTTCTTTTTACCAAAAAAAAAAAAAAAAAAAAAGTTTTTTTCATATGAGTTGACTTATGGTAACTCCAATGAGCACCTCTATTAATACAGTGTCTAGGAGTTCTATAGGCGACACCTTGGGTGTCTAAGAAGTTTGGGTTTTAAGCGGGACCATTGTGACCTCTCCAAACTTCCCGGATCCCCTGGCTGTGTTTTCTGAGGTTCTTAACTGGTAATCCATGAGTCACTTGTATATTCGTGTGTTTTATTCAAAAAATATATATATATAATATAATTATAATTATAATTTATAAAATAAAAAATAAAAAAAATAATTATAAAAAAAAAAAAAAAAAAAAAAAACCTTCTCTTTCTCTGAAACACTACCTACATTAACCCTAAAAATAAACTCTCTTTCGTTCATTTGATCTAGCCGCCCTCTAACCCTGAACATCTCAGCTTCCTCTTCCTCCCGAACCAAACATTCTCCAAATTGTTGTTTATTGTAGATCTTGTCAATGGAGAAACTCCAGGAGGCCGTCGGTGGAAAGCTCAAGGAGGAGGAGTCCGAATTGAGCATGGTGAAGGTGCCTAGCCCAATGGTTTTGTTGAGCTCACTGCCAGCTATCCCACCAGAAGATCCTAAGGGAGAGGACACCATTATGCAACGGGTGTTTGAGGTGATTGAGGTGCTCGTGGTTATGTTTGCCATGGATCCCTCAGCAGTTACCATAGATGCCTTTCTGTTTCAAAGAGGTAGGGTGATAGAGACAATTGAAGACATGGTTCCAAATTGGGATCTGGATTATGGATTGGAAGAGATGCAGATTGCAGCGCTGGCACATTGTCTAGATACTTGGAGGGAATATCTGCTAGATCGGAGGTTTGTGGCAAGAACTGTTGTCGTGAGCAGTCACATGTACTGTACAGGTAACATTCGAGACGAGTTTGGCATTTACTTAAGTGTGCTTGACGAGTTTCACTTCCAATTAGTGTACATGACCACAAGGCTCCGAGACTTCGTGGAGCAGATGGATGAGTTGATGATAGATGGAGCCCTATATGATTCGTCTGTTTCAGATCCTTCGGAAAGTGAGTCAGAAGAAGAGCCATGGGTGAGCTCAGCCATCGATAGCATTTTGAGAAATGCTATGTTTGAAGGATGAACCGTGTAGTGCCAAGGTTACCCTTAATCCATGTTTTCTGTTTTCTTATATGCTTTCACATTGGGGACAATGTCCAATTCAGGTCTGGGGGTATCAATGGAGGTTTTCAATTTTTGTTTATTTGTATTTCAATTTTTTGTTAATTTGTGTTTTCAATTTTCAATTTTTGTTTACTTGTATTTCAATTTTTTGTTAATTTGTGTTTTCAATTTTCAATTTTTGTTCATTTATGTTTCCAATTTTCGTTCACTTGTTACTAATTTTTTTAGAATGTCATACAACCAATGCTATGGAGCTGCCATTGAGATTTTCATATCAAACATTTTACACTTCACAAAGCTTTTGCTCTTAGAATTCTGGTGGCTAAAGTACCATGCTCAGGTTCTTGAAGGATAATAGTGGAGACTACCCTAGTGAGCTATTTCGAGCCTAATTGCTTTCTTGAGAGGGTTTAAAGTGTTTCTATTCCTCATCTCTACTTATTTTCTTCAATTCACTCTAAAATGATCTCATTGTTCCATTTTGATTGAATACTAAGGATGATTCTATTTGCAGATATCAGGTGCATGCTCTCACTCATGAATGAACTCATTGAAATGATGCTAGGCTATGTGTGTATAACCATTCTCTGTGCTTTCTTTTCACCATACCCATTCGTGTGTTCCATCAGCTCTCTTGTAGCCAAACACTTCAAGCCATTTTCTTCTATCACCCTCATGATTCCCCTAACTTTGTATCTCAATCTGAGATATTTAAACTTATTATAGCCATACCCTATAAAGCTTAGAAATATACCAAGGTGTGCCAAGATAAAGTTTGAAGCAAGGAAGTTGCTACCACATTCCTAAATGTAAATTGGTGTGAATCTGTGCAATAAAGTTAAAGAAGAAGTAGATCAAGTCACACAAAAAAAAAAAAAAAAAAAAAAAAAAAAAAAAGAAAAGAAGAGAAAGTGTTTCGATTTGATCTAAATGTGAAATTTAAGGTCTATGCCAGATGATCCTATGAAGTTGCAGCCATACCATTCTAAATGAATGATACCTTGCAGATCAATGAAGAATGCAACATTGGTATGTTCTTAAGTTAATTGTGTTCCTTCCAATTCTTTCACTTCCCTTAACCTTAGCCTTTCATTACAACCTTGTGAAAGACCTAGCTGATCTTTGAGGATGTATTCATGGGTGCTGGTATGTATGTGTGTATCTCTATTCTTAGTATTTGATTCCCTTCATGAGATCTAACCAAATATTGTGCTTCTATTTCATATACTCATTTTGCTTATTTGAGAGAATAAAGCCATAGGTTCTAAGTGATTGAGTGCTATATGTAAGAATTAGAGTTGAAGCATGTTCTTCCTTCAAGAATTGAGTATGTTTACTTTGAAGCCGTGTGCCTTTGAGCTATAGCTTCCACTGTACACACTTATTGATCATCTATCTTGGCAACTCTATGGTGTTGGAGGTATGACTAAAGTTTTCTTTCATTTTCATTAGTTGTTTTCAAAGTTAGTTTTCTAACCTTTTGTTTTGTAGAGTCAGTAAAACGTTTGTGGGTATCGTAACTGTTAAACCCTCAGGAGACACAACTCCTCCTACTAGGGATGCCTAGAGGTTTAAAGGCTTGTTGCATGTGCTCAATGCAATCGAGTTACCTACGAAAGTGGTCTAGTTCGTTTTTATCTTTATTTTCATTTTGTTTTACTCGAGGACTAGTAAAATCTAGGTTTGGGGGTATTTGATCGGTGCATAATTACATATCTTTTTTGTACCATTCAAACTTATGATTTGGTATGTTTTTGAGTTAAACTTGTGCTTTTAATAAAGTTTTGTGTATGTTTCAGTATAATAAGGTTGAGACTCATTATTTACATTTTGAAGACAAGCTAGCTCAAAACAATGTCTGCAGATCAGTCATATTTACGGATTAACCTGTACTTGCTCAAAAAGAACCAGAAAATACGTCATACATCATTGGAAAGATACGGAAGTCTAGTTTCCGTAGCATTTTACGGTGCATGATTTGGAGTCTTCTAGAGGAAGTTATACATGATTTAGTAGCTCAAGGTCAAACATTCGGACCTCAGTCCAGTTTCCGTAGGTCACTTTGCAGGCCTCCGTTCAGCTACTTGCACAGGTCAAATGGGGTGACACCCTTGATAGAAGTTGTTCCAATAGGTGTCTACTATAACATATCCAAATTTCAGCCCAATTGGATAAGTTTGGAGCCCTCAGCATGTCAAAAACCGAATCTGGTTCACAGACAAACCTTTGCTGTCACATGTGCTTAAAGCAGCCACACATGGAGCAAAGCATGGGCAGCTATTGAGCCATGTTCTTAAAGCAGCCACACATGGAGGCAAAGCATGGGCAGCTGTTGATCCATGTGATTAAAGCAACCACACATGGAGGCAAAGCTTGTGGCAGCTGCAAAGCATGAGCTACCACACATGGGAGACAAAGCACATGGGAGACAAAGCATGAGCTGCCACACATGGGCAGCTAAGAGACCAGCCAAGGGGGAGGACGAATTTGAAGCCTATAAATAGAGAGTTTCAGCTCATTCAAATGAGGATATCATTCCATAAATTACATTTCCATTGTACACCATCAAAGAGTTGTCTACCATCAAAGAGTTGTTTACACCATCAAAGAGTTGTCTTCTTTATCAAAGAGCTATCTTCTTCTTATTTCTCTTTTTATTTTCTGTTTTGTATGTTCTTGCTATCCATTCAAATTATGGATAGCTAAATATTTTAGTTAGGGCTCGATTGAAGCCCTAATCATGTTTCTTTAAGGATTTCGATATGTCTTTGCTATAAACTACTTTTGTGATGCTTATTGATTAATTTCAGATTATATTTTACTCTTTACATACGTTATGTTATGCTTGATCATCATATGCATGCTATGTATTGAGTTTGTTACATAGGTAAATTTAGATGACCGAGTCTTGTACCTATGAAAGTAACAAAAGAACTAGTTCTAAGTTCTTGAAATTAATCATCATGAATAACTAGAATAGATACCATGTTCTAGAATTTGTGTGTTTGTCGATTTCCATTGTGTTATGCATTCTTAAAGTACAACTTAGTAGATACCATGCTAAACACTTTAAGAATGAAAAGAGTTAGAGTAGATACCCATGCCTAACTTGTTGTTTAGGGAAATCAATAACTTAAAGAGTAGATATCATGCCTTTAGGTTGACAAACATAAGCATCCAAAATCTGTTTTGTAGCATTGTGCATGTCGTTTGCTTAAGAAAAAAGATTAGTGGTGAACATCGAATCCCTAACTAGTTTTCTCATTGTTTTAACCTCAATCCAATTCTATTTTTAATCAAACGCTGTTTTCAATATTTAGTATTTAAATTTTCAGTTTTCAATACCATCATAAGAAAATCATCATTTTTTAACACTTTGTCTACACCGAATGCCATTTAGTTTAAGGAAAATAAATTAAGCACAAATTAATCCAATCCTCGTGGGAACGATCTCGTATTTGCTTTCTATACTATTTATCTGATCTTGTGCACTTGCGAGTTAAAACGTGCATATAGTTGCTTAATTTTATTGAAAACTGAGGCCTGCAAACTGACCCATGAAAACTGGACTGAGGCCTGGATTGTCTGTGAACCAGGTTCAGTATTTGACATGCTGAGGGCTCCAGACTTATCCAATGGGGCTGAAATTTGGATATGTTATAGTAGACACCTATTGGAACAACTTCTATCAAGGGTGTCACCCCATTTGACCTGTGCAAGTAGCTGAACGGAGGCCTGCAAAGTGACCTACGGAAACTGGACTGAGGTCCGAATGTTTGACCTTGAGCTACTAAATCATGTATAACTTCCTCTAGAAGACTCCAAATCATGCACCGTAAAATGCTACGGAAACTAGACTTCCGTATCTTTCCAATGATGTATGACATATTTTCTGGTTCTTTTTGAGCAAGTACAGGTTAATCCGTAAATATGACTGATCTGCAGACATTGTTTTGAGCTAGCTTGTCTTCAAAATGTAAATAATGAGTCTCAACCTTATTATACTGAAACATACACAAAACTTTATTAAAAGCACAAGTTTAACTCAAAAACATACCAAATCATAAGTTTGAATGGTACAAAAAAGATATGTAATTATGCACCGATCAGAGTGGCTTTTGGCTTTTGTCGTGGTTTTGTCTCCAGCCATGTCCTGGAGACTTTCAGATATTTTCTTGGTCATTTGGGCCTTCCTAGGGTGATGGGTTAGTTTACTAAGGGGATGGGCTAGCTTCCTAAAGTGATGGACTATTGGGTTTTCTCTCATGCTTACCCATATGTTTAGGCTCAAGGAATGGGCTTGAGTTTTGGTGCTCCCAAGTAGCCCAAAACTTCCACTACTTGGACCATCAATGGGCGTCGTGAATACTTGTAATTATCCATACCACAACTCGTTCAGCAAGCCTCAAGCATTCACGTGGCTTGGGCCCATTTAAGCTTGTAGCATGGCGTGTTGCTTATTTGCTTGGTGTGGCACATATGCAAGCGCATATGACGAACTCTTGCATACCCAAGTTGGGTTTCTTCCCAAGTTAGGTGTCATACTGGGCTAGAAATATATTTGGGCCTAGCCTTTGATTTTTTGGGCCTCAACACCTATCACTCTATATAAAAAGAAGGCTACCCACTTAGCCATCTTCAACCTCACACACAAGGAGTGGATAAGGAATCCACTAAACCCAAAAAAACCAATGAAAATAATAGAAGAAAAGCCTCCAACCATTTGACAAAAAAAAAAAAAAAAAGGCCTCCAACTTGGAAGCAAGACAAGCCAAGCAAAAAAATTGCCTGAAAACCTAAAAGCATGAGAGAATCAAAGAAAAAGTGACTCTTCCTCTCCAAAATTGTATTAACATATCTTTAGTGGGTTCTTCTGTAATAACCCAAACCTTAATTAATATTTAACTATTATTTTATTAGGAGGAAATGACAATTTTGCCCTTGGAAGAATTTAGTAAAGGAAAAGTTGACTTTTTTACCGAAACGAAACGAGTCCGTAGACACGTAGTTGGCTCGAATTGGAGTTTTAAAGGAGAAAATACGGTCAAAATACGTAGAGGGGCAAAATGGTAATTTTGAAATCATGATTTTTAAAAACTGACTTTCTTCTCTCTCACGTCCGCAGCCCCCCCGTTTCAAATCGTCACCTTCAAACCTCCATAACCACCGCCACCCTCCACTCCGACCGATGAGACTGGACCCATTTCAACCGCTGCCGCTTCCTCTTCCTTTCCCGACCAGTCTTTGCCCTTGGAATCGCTGATTTTCATCGGAAAACGTCCGAGATCACGCCAGTTTTGATAGAACTTCCACGTTTTCGATCTCTGTCATCCGGCCACCAAATCGGACGAGTTAGGTATGGATTTCTAGCTATTTCCCATGCTCTAGCTTCTGGTTGGGTAGGATTTCAAAAATTTCTAGCGTCGACACCTTGATTTTCGATCTAGGTATCAGCCGGTTTTGAGAGTGTGATTCCGGTCACTTTTTGGGGTAGGTCCAAGAACAAAAGTGGTACAACAATGGGTGTTTTACCTAAGTTGGGAGTTTGGGCCGACGGTTTGGAGTTTTTCCTGCCGCCAGGAATTTATCAAGCCACCCACGCACTGCCGGCGTGTGTGGCAGCGCGTGGGCAGTTTGGTGGAGACCACATTCAGTTTTAGAACGATCCTCATGTCGTCACGAACGCGTAGGAATTCGCGAATCTTAATTCGAACAATGTTTGAACCCCGAACGAATCTCGCATCTTGTGTGATTTTCTGGTTCAATACAATGTAGCCGTTGGATCGTAATCATTTTCAGATATGTTAATCTAGACAGTATCAGGATCGTTGAGGGCTCGACGGATCGTGAATCGGAGTCTCGAATACTCCGTAATCGCGAACCCTAGGGTTAAGACTTTAAGAACCATTGATCGTGTGATTTTGACCAATCTAACCGTCCGATTGAGACCAAACTCACGGGACATGTGTCCTAGGTTTAAAGGAACTTTAATGTGGGCATAGGAATAACCTTAATTGGATGCACGGACTTCTAGGAGCCGGGGGTCAGGGTTTTATTTAAATATTTATATTGAGCAAGTATATTAATATAATATTATGGTATTTGAATCAGGCACTCGGGCACTAGTTGACCCGCAGGAAGGACCTTCAGAAGGTCCGGCGAGCACGGACTAGTAGTGAGTGGACTCTTTGTTTTCAGAAATGAGTTATAGTATTTGATCTTGAATGAGTTTTATTCAAAGATTAGTGCTTTCATGATTTGATACATGCTTTTAAATATTTTGATTCTTTATGGATATAGGAAAAAGACATTTTAGCTAAATATCAGACAAATGGCAGCAAAGTTCTAGATTTAACAAAAATTCAGTTATTTACTAGATTTTTCAGAAACTATATATATTTTCTTAAGCCACCTTAGGTACCCAGAGATTATGATGTTGCCTTCGGATATGACGATGTCCACGGACATCCAGGTTGCCTTCGGTAAATATGTTGTGTTTGAATTTATTTGGTTGCCTTCGGTTTAGTTAGCATGCTTGACAGTTGTCCCACGAGTTCTATGGTACCCAGACTCGTGTGGAGTAAGGATGCAGATCAGGCTGACCAAGGTCCCCTGAATCCTGCGAGGTTGCGGCTCGGGTTAACCTTGTGTCACCGAGACCTGCGAGGGGAATTGATGGATATTAGGAATTGACAGAAATAAAGGGGTACACCTAGGTGGTAGTTTTAAACTGATTTCAGTGCTTTTAAGAGTTTAAAGATGACCATGAGTATGATTGGCATATATTTATAAATATGTGAATGCATTGATTTCAGTATGAGTATACTAAAGAGAATGTTTTAGTTTTGCATAATTGTTTTTACAGTGGGGTTAGTATGTTCTTATCTATTTTCTAAACTTGTTTTTGGGTCCACTCACCTTTTTAATGTTTTGTGCCCCTATGCAGTAGACGTGCATCAGTGAGCCACCACAGGGCAGGTTCCGCTTCCCGCACTTCCTCTGTTGATGTAGGGTTCTTAGTTCACCAGTTGTTCCTTTCTTTGTAATTAATATGTATAGTTGCTCTGATGTTGCCCTAGGATGTGATTAACTGTTGGAACGTACTTATTTTTGTTTACTGGCAGTTGGTGTATATATTTAAGTGCTTGTTGACAGTTGTAAATTTTGGGAATGTTCGATTTACAAGGGAAACTCTGCCGAATTTTCGGTATAAGTCAAACCTGAAATGAAGTTAAGTTTTTAACAAGAAGGGCAACAAGGTCATTTGTGCTCGGCACCTGCCAGGTGTCGATCACACACAGGGTTCGGCTCGGATTCCAAAGTGGAATTTGGGTCGGGTCCTATCATCTTCAATCTCAGTAAGTTTCTCTTTTTATTTTTATTTAATTTTCAATTTTAATTGTTATTATTAATTTTTTATGATTTAGGGTTTGTTTGTTAAATTTTAGGTAGCGCTACGTGCATGGTAAGAAATTGTTTTTGAAAAATTATAAGTTGTGCTACACGAGTGATGGGAGAAAAGTCTCATGCACATGCGTGATGGGAAAAAAGGTCTCCATCACTCATTGCAGGGATGCAAGTTGCTTTAAAATAAAATAAAAATTTGTCCACCCCCAATAAAATTCCTGGATCTGTCCTTGCCTGTAGCCCTCCCTCCCTGACCAACCCCCACAGACACCTCTCCCAACCTCCCCGCGCGTATCCAGGCCTTCCCCAACCCACTATCTCCATTTAGCTCTTCCTTTCTCTATCTTGAGCTTATAGCACCAAATAGGAATAAATAATCAATAAATGAAACTCTAGAATCAATTTGCACCCCAAAATAATAAAAATACGGCTTATGCTTTCATGAATTGGTACAATTACCTCTTACAAGGTTTGGACATGTCTCCTTTGTAACTCCAGCTTGGCCCAATTCTGTGGGCCACTCATGAAGTATATGAGCTTGTCTTCATCTGTCATGCTAGGCACCTCGAACAACAAGTTGGTGAATGTGGTGACATAGTTCTTCACGCTCCCCATTTGCTTTAGCCATCTCAGCTTCTCCTTTGCCTCATACTTAGCATTCTCTAGATAGAAATGCAACATAATATCATTCTTAAATGCATCCCAAGTCTCAAGTGTAAACGTACTTTGGTCAATCTCCATGGATCGACGGCGCCACCACATGAGAGCATTGTCGGTGAGAAACAACGTTGCTGTAGTAATCTTGGACTCATCATCATCTTTAGATACTTGAAATACCTTTCAATATTCCATAAGATCGTGTCCAGCCAACCACCTGTGTAGACAAGTCGGGCACGTGGCTGCGGATCCTGGCCAACCTTGTGCAGATAATATGAGCAAGGTGGCGAAGAATATCTTGTTAATCGTATAAAACATATCAATACTGCACTGTTCTCCACATAGGGGTACCCCAAACATAATTAGTAAATTCCATAGATAATCCGCCAATTCCAAATACTACACATGTGGAACAGTCAACTCCACATGTGTGGCACATCCTAGCAGAATTCGGGGACAAATGGTCAACCCGAGAGTGCAATCCTAGCAAAACTTAGGGAGATATACTCAACATGAGAACGCAAATCCTAGCAAAACTCAGGGAGATATGCTCAACTTGAGAATGCAATTCCTAACACCAAATGGTTCGGGTGTCCCCGATACTCATGGGGCAATGTCATATGCGCATAGACTTTTCCGAAGGTATTTGAGTTGTCCAAAGACACTTCTATTTCCTGAAGGCAACTGGGATGTCTGAAAACATCAATATTTCCAAAGGCATCCAGGATGTTTGACGACATCAATGTTCTTGAAGGCAACCGGGATGTTCGAAGACATCAATGTTCTTGAAGGCAACCGGGATGTCCGAAGACATCAATATTTTCGAAGGCAACCAGGATGTCCGAGAACATCAATATTTCCGAAGGCAACACAATTTAATTTCAAACTCTTTAACACATGTATAAAAATAAATATAGATATATCATGCTTGGAATGTAAAAGCGATTGAACAATAATTCACAAATATTTAATAAAACTCGAATATATTAATATTATTTAAAATCAAACAACCAAACCACACAGACCTCCTAACCAATTGGTTCAAGCCTAACCTTGGAACAAACTATATACTTGCTACTACTGTATCTTCTCTTTCTGATTGTTGTAATGAATCTACAAGTAGCCATGAAACAATGAACTAATATTAGCTATCCATATGTACAGGTCTATTTTTTCTTAAAAATTGTTATATTGATCCCAGAAGAAATCCATGTGGTCCTTTCAAATCTTATAAATACTATGATAGAAATCTTTAAAATCCATAAGTAAAAAATCTTAATTATAGAAATTCATAAATAAAATCCTATAACTTATTATATTCTACTTAAATCCATATGTCGTATAAAATCTCAATTGAATAGGCATCTTGTACTTTTCTTTTTCTTTTTTTGGTCGAACATGTACTTTTCTTCCCATTCTTGTTCGGTCTATTTCCTGATGATGTGCAGGTACAGTGCGTTTTGACTGACTTTCTCACCTTCTCTGAAAAAATGGAAGAGGCAGCCAAAGGTAAGGGAACAGTGACGTCACTCTCCTCCTTGTTCCCTGTCGAAGACGCACAGAAAGCAGCGAAGCGCCTACAGGACTCGATCGCCGAGAGGCAACAGACGCTGGACCAGCTCGGAGGCTTCGTCGCCGACAACGCCAGCCTCATCAACCTCGTCCGCCGCCTCCCCGACCACCTCCACCACGATATTATGGTAAACCCTTCACCTCCAAATCCAAACCCCTCAACTATTTTTTCAGCTCGTATTTTTATTTTGAAAGAAAACCCTAAATTAAATGCTTAGCTTGTAGGTTCCGTTTGGGAAGGCAGCGTTCTTCCCTGGACGTTTGGTGCACACCAATGAATTTCTGGTAAAACTACTATTTTTCCTTTTTATTTTTTGTTTTTTGTTTTTATTTTTGTAATTTGTTTTGAGCTTCTTAGCAGCTGCCAAACAGAGCAGTGATATGTGATTTTTGCTGCAGGTTCTGCTGGGAGAAGGTTACTATGCAGAAAGGACATCGAGGCAAACATTGGAGATTATGAAGAGAAGAGGAATGGCATTGGACTCCCAAGTGGATTCTCTCAATGCCATGCTTAATGATCTTAGACTCGAGGCTTCCTTTCTTGATGCTACGGCCTCTGAAGCCGCGGTAATAGTGTAAATTCAACTCGTTTTTTATTCATGCAATGCACAATGAGGTTAAGTTTAGTTTAGTTTATTGTATAAGGTCGTTTACGTTTCTGTTGGGTTTCTATTAGAATCCTAATATACTGATATACTCATGCTTATTGTTGTGTATGAACCCTCTGCTTTAGCATTTTCATCCTGAAGTAACTAAAACTAGTCACCAATCTTGGTATGAAAGTTTTCCAAACAGTAAAAAGCTGCTTCCTTAAAAATTCATCTTATTTATTTTACATCAATGCATATGAAATTGAGAGTCTTAAAATTTTGTACAACAGGAGGACCTTGTAGAGATTAGGGAAGATTATGTGGAGGAAACTTCTTCTGAGAAAGAATCTGAGCCAGGCAAGTTTTTTCTTATTTTTTCCCCTCAACAAGGATTTATTGGAAAATTTGTAATCTCAGTGTTATTCATTCCTGTTTACCTTTTGCGTAAAGCTGCTTATACTTTACATCGGTGGGATGATTGCATAGCCTCATGTTATTCATTTTGCTTCCTTAACTAGTATCATTGAGTATGAGAGTTAACAGATAATTTAATAAATAAATAAATGAATAAATATTGCTTCATTCGTAAAACTTACAATATTGGATTTATGTACTTTCCATCAGTTTAGACTTTAAAAAACCTCAACAGTTGCATCATATATTTATTTATTTTTCTGAAATATAAGAAATGGTAACTATGTTGCTTTGAATGCACCATTTAAGCAGATTGCCTCTTTGCAATTAGTTCAGTTACATTGTTCGGAATATTATATCAGAGGCCTTTCTGGTTAAAAAAGAAATAGCCTGTCCAGGTATATGTTTCATGATGCATATGGTGAGCTCATAGAAGAAAAAAAAATACAGAGAGAAAAGTTAGCTTTTCTTCAATCTTTAGCCAGCATGTTAATTGTTTGAATTTCTTGATTCAAAGAATTGAATAATTTGAGATGAACTTTCGATCTAAATAGCAAATGAAATTTGCAAATTGATCCTTGCACATCAGAAGCTTTTGTTAGTTTGTGGGCATCAGTTGGGGCTATCAGGTTTGAGCATAGATTGACTTCTTGTCCATATTTTATTGTATTTCATTTTTCTTTAATTAAAAAGGCTTATCTTTTGTATCCATAAAAGGGCTTTCTAGTTTGTGGTATGTAGGCACATGATTGGGATAATGGTGTATCTTTTTATAGGCCTAACATCAAAGATTGACTTTCGTGACTATCAGCCAGTTAAGAACAAAGCAGTATAATTCCTTCTGAAGATGTATTGTTAAGAAAGTGTTATGGGAGTATTACTACTTGCTTTAATAGTGAAGAATAATGGAGATTCTGTAGGTTTTGTACCTTAATCCTTTGTTAAGCATCAGTACTCAGATTTCTCTTTAAGTGCGATAGCTCCTGTCTCACCTTCAAATGGGCTACAGGTTATTTTAAAATTCTAGGATGTTATTCATGTCTACTTGATATGGTTGATGTTTTGGAGTTTATAGAAGGTTTATTATGGGTTTCTTGGTGCTGTTCATTTTCTTTCTACTTAGTTTTTGCATGCATTTTCATACATGTGAGCATTTTGTACTTACATTCTTGGTATGTAAGGAGCTATGTAGAGAATTATCTGGTTAAGAAACTGTGAGCGATGCCTTGTCACCTCCATATAATCTGAACCTTTGTTGCTCAGTGCCCTTGATTTGTGTTTTTCTCCCTTTATATCCCGGGTCAAATAAATAATTAAGATAAATTTTGTTCCAGGTCCACGTAAGCAAGCTTCTTCTAGTTCTTCTGGAGCGGACTTTACAAAAGTTGCAGATGAAGATGAAGAATTTGCTCGTATAGCGTCCAGGATGGATGAACTGGAGAAAGAAGAACTTGAAGCTGAAAATGAGGCAGTACGCCTAGAGCAAACTAAAGATGAATTTGCAGCAGAAAGTTATGATGAGAGCGATGAAGATGAGCAAGTTGAAGCTGATTTGCACCAGTATTCAGATCATAAATCTCTTCATCAGAATGTCAAATTTTCTGAGGTAATCTCTTAGGATTTTAGGATTTGGCTGGATATGTTGAAGAAATGACAACAGTACATGAATCTGTAGCGAATTATTATTGTTCTAAGCCAATAAAGGGTTAATTACTTGGTTTCAACACTGATCAAATAGAAAGCAATGTCAAGAAAACCTCCAGAACTAACAGAGGATGGAATTGCTGCCAACAAAGAAAGTTTTACTGATCAGCTAAGTGTAAGTTATGGCATTTTCATGTTCCCTTTCTTGGTCTTACTGTTTGGTTAGTCTAGGTCGTGATAATCAGTATGTTTGTAAATTTTAGAGGACAGGTACGGATGTTTCCCCTTTTGTTCAAGAAGGCCAGTGGGTCCGAGTATATTTTAACAGGACCAAGCTCGCTCTTATATAAAAATTTTCTCATAAAGGTTGACCTATATATTTTTGAATTATTTCAACATTTTTCTACCTATATATATATATATTTGTTTTTTAACTTGACCTTATTTTACAAATTTTAATGCTAAAAATCAAATAAATAATTAAATGGGCTATATGAGTAGATACATCCGGATTAGATAATTCCAATTGTCATTGAATGAATATGAAATTGAAATGTTATCAAATAAAACATTAATTAGTAAGAAAGTTTCACTAGTTATGTAAATGAGTTGCCTAACTTGTCTTAGATTAGATGTTATTGAGAAAAGAGTATGTAATGTCTCAATTGCTTATATACTTTTAGTTGTTATTGAATTTGTGTTTTTAAATTTTTTTTAATTAAATCTTATTTGGCTCTTGGAAATGCTGGCCGTATAGTTTGATGAAAAGAGGTTGCTGGTCCTGTAGCATGTTTTGTTTTTTTGTGGAAAAGTAGGATTTATTGGTTTCTTTCCATTTAATTAAAATTTTGATTTTGATTTTTGGGTTAAATCTGGAAATGCAGTGTTTAGGCCTGACAGTGCAACCTATAGCCAAAGGTTAGCTAACCTCTCTCTCTCTCTCTCTCTCTCTCTGTGTAGGACACACACGTGCTCTTACGAGTTCACTAACTGTTAATGAGGGAGTATTATGTACAGGATTGCAATAACCCTAGTAAAATCTTCTTATTTTTTTGGATAATGCCTTGCACCTAGGAGAATATGCCTGTTCTTTCCTCTTTTTCTCTCTCCTCCAATATGCTATTGAAGTTTATTGCATAGAACATGTCTGTTTTGTCATGTTTAGATGGGACAAGCTGCTAATTGTTTTGAGCACATAGATATTATGATATCCAACTTATATATTTTTCAGATTCTGCTATGAGGAGGTATATGATGTTTTACAGATTGGTGCGGATGCCACATTCACCAATTACTCTGATGTCATATCCAATTTTAATAATTACTGAATTCTACTTGATTTCTTTCTGATTAGTACAAGACAGAAGTTCGCATGGAAATATATTAGCGAGTGATGTTAAAAGTTCTTCTGGGAAAGCTTTGGTGGCTCCTCAAGTTCACAATGCTCAAGCTGTGCACTTATCAAGAAGTCAGGTAGAGAGCACTTATTTTTGAGCCTCTCTAGTACGGAGAATTCCAAATCTAACTATGAGCAATGAGCATATTGAGCACTGATTTATCTATTTGCCTATGGCTCCACACACATAAATGGACACTCAGCACATGCGACAAATCCTTTTTATGATGACCCCCTTTGGTTTTACAGGAGGTCCCTCTTCAAAGTTCAGAACCAGAATTTGATGGTCAGAAAGTATGTTTCCATACAATAATACTAAAGCAATTGGGTTAATTATTATTTGAGTTACTATATTGACCATTGATTGTGTGCAGGCTTTTACAGGTTCCATTATTGAACGCACTCACAATCAACAGACAACTTCAAGGGAACAAACTACAACTACGTCACAGGTGGATTTGAGTTTACTCTGTACATGATAAAATGTTGGTTTTAGTGGCCTCTTCCTTGGCTAACAACTGGTAATGACGAATTGGGCTGTTGCAGTCTTCTGGTTCTCAACCTCCAAAGCCAGTTTCAAGATTCAAGATGCAGAGAAAATAGTTAGCTGTACTGTTGAGATATGAGATGAGGGAGTGCTGACACCACAAGGGTCGTTTTGGAATCTGATGACAGTGTCCAGCACAACTTTAATCTGCCTGCCTTGGTTCCAACTGTGGTGCAAATTCCAAGTTAAATAGTTCATTTTGGAGCAAAGCAAACTGGGAAAAAGAAAAATAATTGTGCCCTACTTTTTGTAGAATAGCGAAAGTTTTGCTTGACTTGTCGTATCGGGTAACCTTATTTGAGTGTCCAATGTCAAAATTTATCTTACGTTTGTCTTTCTAAATAATGTATGTTAATCAGCTTTCCTGTCCCATCATTCTAATCTGCCTTGACAATTATATCATGAGAATATTTGGAAGCATTGGCAAAGTACCATGTGGGTTTTATTTAGCCTACGCTTTTGTCTTCGATACCTAATTTGATGTCTTTAAGACTTGTCCTCTTCGATACATTAACAGTAGTTAATTGCAGTAAGAAGAGCTATGATTCAGTTGTTAAAAATAAACCTACAGCAATCTCAGAGCAAAATCCTTCAATATGCAAACAAGAATAGAACATAAAGGTATTTTCAGGTAGAGAACTCGGTTTATTTGAGAATCTGTACAGACGAAAAGCCTCTGGCTATTAGGAGGAATCGTAAGCGTGGCCAATGTGTTCAAGTCCCTTTCCAGTGATAGCCACTGTACAAGTAGTGGCATATAAAAATGAATTAGAAAGCATCTGGTCTATGGAGATACAAAATTGTACAATGAGCACAGCTGTTCTAGTTTTGTACGACTTTGAAGATAATGCTTCAACCATCACGTATCTTCTCCTTTCGCTTCTTCAAGTCCCGAAGCACCGCCTCCCTCTCCATAGGAGTGGCAGATAATACCCACTTGCTCAACTCAAGCTCTCCCAAACCCATGAACTTAGAAAGGAGAGGCTATACTGAACCCTTTTCTGATCCTTGCATGAAGGAAAATTCTTCTTTCCAACTATACCTTCTAGTCTCTTTCTTTGGGCAACACGAATGCATGCACAAAAAGAAAGCTTTCAAACATAAGTAAACCGTAAAATTAACTAAGTACACCCTATCCTCTATGTACACATAGGCAAATCTACACTTGGGTTGGAGTGGGCTCCAACCAAGTGCTGTTTTTTATTTTTGGGTAGGCTTAGTGGTAGAAGTCAAATCTAGGTAAAGTAAATAATAGCTTAGCCCTCTATTTAACATAAGCCCATCCCTCTATGTAGAAATAAGCCCACTCTTTAAGCATATAGGAAATAGTAAACATGCAATTCATAACCTATATAAATATGATTAGAAGTAGACATAAAAAAAATTTCTTCTAGCCACCCAAAACGCAATATTTGAACCTTGAGAGCCAAGAAGAAATAGCTCTCTCTCAAAAAAATTGTACCAACCTATCTTCGGTGGGTTCTTAAATCTTGGTAAGTTTTTCTATTTTTTATTTATTTATATATATTCAATTTCCAACTTTAATTGTTGTAACACCCCGACTCCGAATTATTACATAATTTAATTTAATTATATGAATTTACGAAATTTCCCTTGAGACGAGGGGTAATTTGGTCATTTTTATTCAGAAGGAATTTGGGAATTCCGATTGTACCGTTGCGTAGAGCACGGCGAGATGAGTCCGTAGACACGTAGTGGGCTCAAATCGGAGTTGTAACGAGAGAGATACGATCAAAATACCTTCAATGGCATAATCGTAAATATTTCGAAGGGGGTTTTAATAAAATCTGAACTCTCTCTCTCTCCTCCCGCGTCTCTCTCTCTCTCCTCCGGCGATGCCGTCGTCTCTCTCCCTCGCAACTCCGGCCACCGGCCACGGATGCGGACGGGACCGGTGCCAAAATGACCGGCTCAGCTCCGGCATCACGACCCGGCCCTTCCCCGACATCGGCCGCCGCTCCAGTCGCCGGAAATTGCAGGTTTTTGACCGGTTTTCGCTCGATTTTCGCCGGCTTCGTTCGTCGTCGTTCGGCCACCATTTCCGACGATCCAGGTATGGATTTTGAACCTCTCAAGCTGTTCTTGCTGCATGTTGTGTTAGATTTTGGAAATTTCTGCGTTTTGGAGATTGATTTAGAGAGGGAAGTTCGGCCGGTTTTGCGATCGTGATTCCGGCCACTTCCGGTCAGTTTTTGGGGTACGTCCAAGAATAAAAGTGACTCCAAATTAGGTGTTTTACCTAGGGTAGGAACCTTGGCCCGAGATTCTAAGATTTTCCGGCGACGCGTTATCGCTTTGAACACCCACGCGCTGCCGGCGCGTGGGCGCTGTAGCTGCGGGGCATTTTTGTCCCAATATGATCCTTTCGATGTCACGAGCGCGTAGGTGTGCTCGGATTTGAATTTGGATACCGTTAGGGTTCCGAACGGATATCGCATATCGCGTATTTTCCGGGTTTGCTAGGTTTGGACCGTTGGATGTTCCTGAGTTTATAATATGTTGATCTAGGTATTTCTAGGATCGTGTAGGATCCGACGGATCGTAAAACGGAGTCCCGGATACTCCGGAAATGCGAACCCTAGTGCTAGGGTTTTAGTAACCGTCCGATCGTGCAATTGTGAGCGATCCGACCGTCCGATCTGGACCAAACTTGCAGGACATGTATCCTAGGCCCTGTAGAACCTATAGGGACTTGCGGATCGGAATTTGGAGGTCGTGGACCCCGGGGGGTCCGTTTGATCAAGGTTGGGTAGTTTGACCCTGAGATTGACCGTGAGACTTCCTAGGTAGTATTACATTCCTAGGAAGATTAAAATGACCGTAGAGACAGGTTTTGATTGTTAGTTGAGTTCTGTGGATATTGTGAGTTTAGGATATTATGTGTTAAGTACAAATGGTAGAGATTACGGGATGCCTTATGGGTTGAGATTCATGTAAGTGAGTATATATATATATATATATATATATATATATGTTTATGTTTATTATATTTAATTGTGTGGACGTGTAAAGGTATAAAATGAGTGTAGGATATTAGTTACAATGCTATACGCACTACCCCACGTACCCCTGTGATGTTGAGGTCACACGCGTCTGGGTGTCCCGGCGTGATGACGGGCACTATACAAGACAGGGTGCGTCCCGTCGTATAGGGTGGTATTTGATGTTGAGTTCACAAGCGTCTGGGCGTTCCGGCGTGATGACGGACCCTATACGAGGCAGGGTGCGTCCCGTCGTATGGGGTGGTATTTGATGTTGAGGTCACACGCGTCTGGGTGTCCAGGCGTGATGACGGGCACTATACGAGACAGGGTGCGTCCCGTCGTATAGGGTGATATTTGATGTTGAGGTCACACGCGTCTGGGTGTCCCGGCGTGATGACATGCACTATACGAGACAGGGTGCGTCCCGTCGTATAGGGTGGTATTTGATGAAGAGGTCACACGCGTCTGGGTGTCCCGGCGTGATGACGGGCACTATACGAGGCAGGGTGCGTCCCGTCGTATAGGGTGGTATTTGATGTTAAGGTCACACGCGTCTGGGTGTCCCGGCGTGATGACGGGCACTATACGAGACAGGGTGCGTCCCGTCGTATAGGGTGGTATTTGATGTTGAGGTCACACGCGTCTGGGTGTCCCGGCGTGATGACGGGCACTATACGAGACAGGGTGCGTCCCGTCGTATAGGGTGGTATTTGATGAAGAGGTCACACGCGTCTGGGTGTCCCGGCGTGATGACGGGCACTATACGAGGTAGGGTGCGTCCCGTCGTATAGGGTGGTATTTGATGTTGAGGTCACACGCGTCTGGGTGTCCCGGCGTGATGACGGGCACTATACGAGACAGGGTGCGTCCCGTCGTATAGGGTGGTATTTGATGTTGAGGTCACACGCGTCTGGGCGTCCCGGCGTGATGACGGGCACTATACGAGACAGGGTGCGTCCCGTCGTATAGGGTGGTATTTGATGTTGAGGTCACACGCGTCTGGGCATCCCGGCGTGCTGACGGACCCTATACGAGGCAGGGTGCGTCCCGTCGTATAGGGTGGTATTTTGATGACGATGGTGAAAAGAGCTTGGTTGTGTGGAAAGACTTGAAGAAAGAACTACGTGTGGCTTGATCCCCGAGGAAGGGTACGTAGGCAGCCTGAAGTTATTAGGCGCAGCCGCGGATTAGGCACCACTTAGGTGGTTTTGTTGATTGGTTCGGACCTCGTGGTTGGTCCCGAAATTTGGTTGAATTGAGGTTCGCTCGGTGAGTTGAGTGTAAGTGTGGTTCAGTTAGGTATGGGATCCTGTTTGGATTTTTGTATGTTAGGCCGAAGCCTCGTATGCTAAATAATCAGAAAGGTAAAGATTATAAAATTAAGTTGGGCTTTCTTAAGTGCTTGAAGCACTATTTCAGATTTAGGATTGGTTTGGTAGTTTATTTTAAAACATTTGAAGGCCGGAGGTCAACTTATGTGAATTGCATGAAACTATAGTGTGCATGCTGCCGGTTGGGTTATATAAAATGTGTTTTATGCAGGTGGAAGAATTTGGGAAATGATCAATTTACAGGGGAGACTCTGCCAAATTTTTGGCAGAAAGTCTCGTACCCTTGCTCCTTTTAAAAAGGGAGGTTACTTTCTCAAGGAGTGACCCGGCATGGACGTGATGCCGGGGTCTCCGCAGGATCCGTCTCGGGTTTAGGGAAAAATTCGGGGCGGGTCCTGACAATTGTTGTTAAGTTTTTATGATTCAGGGTTTGGGTGAAAACTTTTGGGGATTGTTGATATATGTTTTATTTTTGCAACTTGAATTATTAATTAGCATATATGATTTTTGGTGTTCAGTATGTCTTGTTAGGATATGGTGTCACATGATGATAATAGACCGGCAAAGAGAGGAAAAAATATTTATTCATTCTTCAACAAGATTGGTAATGATAATAAGGATATACCTTCTGCATCTAATGTTGATACTTCAATTCCTGAGGAACTTACTCAACTCGGATCTCAAGTAGTTTAACAATGTGTTTGATTTGGTATTTATTTATATTTTGTACTTCTTTGTATTATATTTGCTCGTAATGTGGCCTTGTTTAATCCATAAAATTTTATTTACATTTTTGTTTCAAGAGAAAAAAGGTTTATAATATATCTCATGTAAAAAAATAAAAAATAAAATAGCCTATCCCTATAAAATATCATGGGTCCGCCATTGTATGTACACCCTAATATTTAAATCAAAATGTAAAACTAAGTACACCCCATTTAACTACCAAAAATATCTTTGGTACATGATACACTCTATCACACAACACCATACCCTAATCAAACGTTTCATCATCTAGGATCAATTTCAATTGCTTTTCTTTAACGTTTCATAATTAAAGAAACTTTTTTGCTACAAGGGATATTGGGGGGAAATCAAACATAAAATCTCAGGTTAAAAAGTAACGCTCTTAACCACTTGAGCGACAAAATCCCTTGTTTAATTAAACAAGCTTTAATCTACTTGACCCAATAGCTGCAACAATTGCAATTATCAACATGAGGAAGACTCTTACTTAAACTGGATAGCATCTGCAGTCAATAATGTTGTAATTCTGTTTGTGACAATTGCAGCATTTGTCCATGCCAACCCATCAAATATGAAACCTTTTTTTCCGTTTGGGGCTAAAGGAGTCTTTCAAGTAGCTGCAATTGTTTACTTTGCTTATGGAGGATGATTTGACAATATTGCCACCATGGCTGAAGAAACCGAAAATCCATCCAGAGGTATACTGATAGGATTAATTAGGGGTGGGCATTTTAACCGGAAAACCGGAAGACCGGACCGAACCGAATAAAAAAAACCGAAAAAAACCGCTTGACTAAAAAAGTCAACAAATTGACATCGAACCGGATCGGACCGGTTTGAACCGGTTTCGATTCCGGTTTTACATACTACAAAATCGGATTGGACCGGACCGAACCGGTTATATTAATTATTTATTTATTTATTTTAAAATATCTTATATTTAAGCCTAAACATTCATAGTGATGGCTGACAACTTCGTCCATTAGGATGTTGACGTGTAGTGGAATCAAAGTTATACATTGGCGACTGTGATGACTTCCAGGTGGCAGGAGCACGCTGCACGGGAAACACAGAAACCACCTCTCCCTGCAAATTGCATGGGTTGCCATGCTCCAAGTTAAACTCTCTCTATTTTTTGCCCTTTCTTTTCTCTTCCCAAAGCGCCGCTCTCTTCCCAAAGCTTTCTTTTTCTTCCTTGCCATGAGCCTTTGATCCCGCCTGCCTTTTTCTTTACTTTCCTTTATTCTGTCTTCTCTCTCTTACTTTTCCCATTTCTTTTCTTTTCCTCTTCTTTTTGTAATTCTCTAATCTCTCTCTTCCCCTTCCCTTTTTCTGCATTCCTCCTCCCCTCTTTTTCTTCCCGTTTCTTTTTCTTTTCCTCCTCTTCCTTTTCTTTTTTTATTTCTTCTCTTCTTCTCTGCAACTTCTCTCTCTCTCTCTCCCCCTCTTTTCCTTTTCTTTCCTTTCTTCCGTTCCCTTTTCTTCTCTTCTTTTTTCTTCTTCTTCTCTGCGACTTCACTCTCTCTGCCCTTTTTTTTTCTTCTCTGCAACTTCACTCTCTCACTCTCTCTCTCTCTCTGTGATCTGATGAAGAGGATGAAAGGAGTTCTTGTTATGGAGCCTTCTTCATATGCTGGTAACGAAGATCATCGGACTAGATTCAAGCATCAAAGTCTCATGCAAGGAGAAATCTGGTGTTGTATTTTTTTATTATTTTTTTTTGTGGTTTCATTAGATCTAGTGTGTTTATGATTTCTGGTCTACCTGGTATTAGATTGTTTAGGGTAATTTTTATGTTGGCCATCTGAGAATATGAAAGGAAAAATCGAATATTTTTTTTAGCAGAATTGTTTAACCAAATTTATGTTTTTTTTCCCCTCATTGTCTACTGTGTATGTGACTTGCTAGAGAACCGGTTCAAACCGGAAAACCGGACCGGAAATTACCAGTTCGGCTTGATCCGGTTTCTCTTCTTTTTTTTCAAAAAATCGGACCGGACCGGACCGGATGAACAGTACCGGTTCCGGTTTCGGTGTGAGCTGCGAACCGGGCCAAACCGGACCGTGCCCACCCCTAGGATTAATTGGATCAATGTCAATCATCACTGTCGTATATTGTTTAATGGTACTTTCACTGCCTATGATGCAGAACTACACATATATTAATTTGTGTACAAAAGTTCAAATTCAAATATAGAGGCTAGGTTCATGACTTTGTACATGACTACAAACTCACTTTTTCTGATGGAAAATGCTAGGCATATCACATTTAATTTAGGCTTATTTACTGTAGTGCTCCTTGAAATTTCGGTTAAATCTCACTTTTCCCCCCAAAAGTTAAAGTGGCCCACTTTCATCCCTTAATCGAGGTTTGATGACCCACTTTGACCCTGTCATCAACTTCATCCAAAACTCTAAATTTGATGACGCAATAGGGGTGTTTTTGTAATTTCATACACATGAATCGTTACACCAATTGAGTGAGTGACATGGCAAGTTGAGCCCACCCCCACATAGATAAATATATAATTAAATAATGATTAAAAATAACAAAATTAAAAAAATTATAATAATTAAAAACCCTACCCAGCCACCACAATCCTTGCCACCCACCCACCCCATCCCTCCATCATCATTTGATCTCTAATTTCTCTGCCACGGAGAAGTAGAGCAAAAGTAAAACAAAATTATAGTGGAGATCATTTCCCAAGCCACTCAACCCCATCTCATCTTCCTCGACCCCTATCTTTTCCTCTTTCTCTGCGTCTCTTTCTTTCTTTCTTCAAACCCCACAAACCCAGGTTGATATTTTAACATAAATTTAAAATCAAATACCCATTGCGTTTCTCCTATCCCCACCCACCACCACCAACGATACCCACTACACTAGCCAACAACCCCATGGCCGCTTGCGGACTCCTCCGAATTTGTTTTGGTAAATTGGGTCTGCGTGCGACGTTGTCTTCTGTGTGCAAAATGGGGAGAGAGAGCGACGACTCCTAACCTATATCTGAATCTAGGTTCTTTGTACACAGAGAGAGAGAGAGAGAGAGAGAGAGAGAGAGAGAGAGAGAGAGAGAGAGAGAGAGAGAGAGAGAGAGAGAGAGAGAGAGAGAGAGAGAGAGATGGGCTGAGGGTGGGATGTAGGAGGATGAGATGGGGGAGGGGCAATTAGGATGGGTCGGGAGATGAGATGTGCTGGGTTTGTTTTTATTTTTGGTTACTTTTTCTAATTTTTTGTAATTATTTTATTATTTTATATATTTGGATTTTAAAATTTTTAAATCCATGTGGTATCCACCTCACCCACTCAATTAGTTTAATGATTCATGTGTATGAAATTACAAAAATACCCCTGCCACATCATCAGATTTAATTGAGCATTGGATGGAGTTGACGGCAGGGGGCAAAATGGGTTACTAAACCTTGGTCAAGGGATGAAAGTGGGCCACTTTAACTTTGAGGGGGTAAAATGAGATTTGACCGAAGTTTCAGGGGGTACTACAGTAAATAAGCCTTTAATTTATATACCACATTTAGGGCTCATTTGGTACACCGTATTAGACTCTGGATAGGAGTAAATAGTCTATGTCGGGCGTTTGGTGTCAACTTGTATTATTTAATTACCCGACTATTTTATACGGGTTGGGCTTTTAATACTCTCCTAACTGACTAACTAATACAACCCACACACCCCGGATTAGATAATACACGCTTAATTATACGGCCCGGGAAAAAGAACACGCGTTCTACAAAAAAATTTAGACGCTCTTTTCATCTTCTTCTCTCTAGGGTTCTTCTCTGCTATCTTCTCCACAAGTTATTTTCTTCATTCTTCTCCAAGTATCCGTCTCTCACACTCTCTCTCTTTTTCATACTCTCTCCAATATGCTTCTTCTCTATTATTTATATTTTTCAATTTTTTATTAAATTTTTGTGGAAATTAGGTTATGAATTTTTCTTTTTTGACATTTTTTAAAATCATATTAACCAGAGTAGTGCTAGTTTTCATCCAAAAATAAACAATTGTGCTAGTGTTGGTAGTTTAGTTGAATACATACATACCTGACGAATAGGAGACCAAAATTTTTCTCTTGAACCATTTTCATGTTTGATAAATTTTCTCTTTTCCTTTTCTTTTTATGATTCCCAAGCTTATGGCCTTGGCTCTTTTGATTGCAATGCTTCTACTCTGCTGCTACTTTCTCCTTCTTGTTGTACATGGAAACTTTGATGTCCAATACAAACATATGCATCTTACCAAAAAAAAAATCTTGGCAAAAGCAATTGAAAAACAAATCTTGTCATATGAATCTTACAAAAAAAAAAAAAAAAAAATTCGTGTCATTTGAATCTCAATTTCCATTAAAATTATCAAAGATTTTTATTTATTTTTAAATAGTCTAATATGATGTTATCCGGAATATCACCAAACACAGAATAATTTAGTCAGACTATTTATCCGAAATAACACCAAACGCCTTATAATATTATGGATAAATAATCAGTACTCTCCGGAACAAAGTAATACTATCCGACGGAAATTAGTCAGTACAGTTCGACGTACCAAACGAGCCCTTAAGGAAACATTGGATCTCATGACTCTTGGAAATGAATTTAGCCACAACATATAACACATGAACATTCATAATGGTGGATTGATTATGCTTATTCTAGTTGAGCCAAGCCTTTTCATTTTAACCCAAGTATCTTATGA
Organism: Prunus salicina; assembly: GCA_020226455.1. NCBI lineage: Eukaryota > Viridiplantae > Streptophyta > Magnoliopsida > Rosales > Rosaceae > Prunus > Prunus salicina. The sequence goes on along the minus strand of CM035345.1, from coordinate 2,699,518 downwards.
TCTAGTCTCTTTGAGCACAAATTAGAAAAGAGAGAAAAGATAAGATTTTATGCAACACCCCGACCCAATTTTAACCATATGTTTAATCTATTTACTTTATTTAATTGTGAAATTACAATTTTGCCCTCGGAGTAAGGTCACAAGAGTCACTTTTCGATGCGTAAGTATTTTTGGTATTTGAGTGGCACCGTTGCGTGGAGCTCGTCGATATGAGTTCGTAGACATGTAGTGGTCCCAAATCAGAGTTTTAACGAAAAAGTTATGGTCAACGGAAGTGTAGTGGCACAACCGTAAATATTTCAAAGTCAGAATTTTAAAAAGGCGGCTCACTCACTCACTCTCTCTCTCTCTCTCTCTCTCTCTCTTCCCCTACCCTAGCCCTTGCGACGCATGCAAACCCGGCCACAAAGTGGTCGGTTAACTCCACCAACCGACCATCCCCGAGGCTGAGATCGGTCGGGATTTGACCATGAAGGCCGGTGATCACAACCTGACAGAAGCCCAGCCACGACCCCACTCAGGGAGGTGTTGGGAGCTCAGATTTGGCAGCGACTGCGCTAGTTTTTCATTGCCGTTCTAGGCGATTCCGGCCACTGTTTTTTACAAACTAGGTATGGATTTCAATCCTCTCCATGTGCTCTGGCTATGTGTATGGTTGGATTAGATCGATTTTGAAGTTTTAGAAACTCAATCTAGAACCTAAAAATTTTCAATTTTTGGATCGAGTTTCTGGCCACTTCCAGGCCAAATTGGAGGTCGGCCCAGTTGTATAAATTGCTCCGCTAGTTGTCCTGATCACGTAGGTATAGGTATTGAAGGGTGAATTGAGAAATTTCCGTCGTCAAAAAATTACTCAAGCCACCCATGCGCTGCTGCTGCGTGGGCCGCTCTGTGGCGGGCCATTTTCCCCAAAATAATCCCCATGTCGTCCCAAAAATGACAGTATGTTCGGATTCAAATTTGGTTATCATATGACAGTTGAATGGATTTACGCCTATTAGGCGATATCCAAGTTCGATATGTTCGGACCTTTGGGTTGGCTCCAATTTCAAGTCTGTTGTTCTCTGTACCTCGAGGATCGTGTAGGAATACATAGATAGAGAATCAAAGTCCCGGATACTTCGAATAATTAATTTTAGGGTTAAGTACTAAGTCGACGTCCAATTGTGCGATCGTTGTGATCTGACCGATCGTGAGTGATGATCGGTGCATAATTACACATCTTTTTGTACCCTTCTAACTTATGATTTGGTTATGTTTTTGAGTTAAACTTGTGCTTTTAATAAAGTTTGTGTATGTTTCAGTGTAATAAGGTTGAGACTCATTACATGCATTTTGAAGACAAATTAGCTCAAAACAGTGTCTGCAGATCATTCAATTTCACGGATTAACCTGTACTTGCTCAAGAAGAACCAGATAATGAGCCATACATCATTGGAAAGATACGGAAGTCTAATTTCCGTGGCATTTTACGGTTCATGATTCTGAGTCTTCTAGAGGAAGTTATACATGATTTAGTAGATCAATGTCAAAATTCGGTAGCATCTGCGTTACTGGGCCACAAATGACATTTGAAGGTCTTCCAGATTTTTCCTTGAGTTGGACTGCATATGCTTGGAAACATAAGACAAAGGGCTTGAAGATCCATATTTTTCCAGATTTATTCGGAGTGAATAACAAGCCCAAAATCTGCCCACAAGCTGACTGCAATGCAATGTCATGCATGATGAAGTGTTGTTGATAGTGGGAAGGTTAGGTGAAGCATATTCAATTTTTATAATTGAAGTGGAGTTTTCCAGCAGCCAATTGCAGACAAAGAAGATGAAGTGGGAGCTCTCCCACTAAGTTTAAAGAAAGAAAAATTATTTTCAAATGTAATGGTGTGTTAGGTGAAGTTGGTGAAGTGAGTGTGGTAGGTAGAATCAATATTTAATTTAGATTTCCAACTTCCCTTAGGCCTATAAATAGTGAGGTTTCCCAAGGTTGTAAACACACCCCAAGGGGGGGGAGCTCTCAAACATTTCTCTAGAGCTCCCCTCCCTTCTCTCCCTCAAATTCTCTTAGTTTTCCTTTCTAGTTCTCAATTGTTGTAATAAAATCCTTTTGCTAAATGTTTCTGAGTTCTTCTTAACTTTCCATTGTAATGTAAATTCTTTTCTTTAGCAATTCAAGTTTGAGTAGTTTTCAAGTTTCAATTATGGTTTTTGTTCTTATTCATTATGCTTATAAGTTAATATGCTAGTTTGAATGATTGATCACCATTAAGGCGTGCATGTTAGCTATCTTGATTTGAATTAAGAGTAGACACCATGCTTTAATTCGAATTGAACTATGAATAGGAAGAGTATGTATGGACATTCGACAACAGGGATTTGATACATGCTTGGTTGTTTAAAATGTTCTTCTATGCTTAATGGGTTCCTAATGCTTAATTTAGGTTAGACAACAAATGATCAAATTAGGGAACACAAGGTTAGGACCAGACACCATGGCTTAATCATACTTTAGCTAGAATCAATCTGTTAATCTAAATTGAACTTGGGAACTTATTCGCTTGAGTTAATTTCTTTTCTTTCTTTCTTGTTTGATTTATTTATATTTTTTTTTTTTTCATTTCTGTTTTGTACAGGGAATTGAATTAAATCAATCTATCATCAATCCTCGTGGGATCGACCTCGCACTTACATATGCTAAACTACCAACGGCTCGTGCACTTGCGAGTATCACAAGTTGAGGATGTAGCTGAATCTATTTTGGTGCAGCTGAATCGACGCAACAAGTGATCGAGACGAGTTACATAGACCTTGTTGGACTTATAGGAATGTTCGGATCGGGAATCAGAGGTTGTGGGCCTCGTGGGCCCAATTGGTTAAATTCTACGATAGGGGTCAAACAGACCGTTGGATTGCAACGAGACTTTTAGGATGGGTTTAACTTTTGGTTGTGGACCAATAGTAATTGTCAATTAACAAATTGAGGTCGTGGGCCCTATGAGCCCAGTTGACTTAGATAGTGGGCTATGACCGCTCGATTGAGGCCATTTAGTAGTCGTAATTGTAATTGGAGGTTTGTTTTAAAATGGTAATATGCTTTAAGAGTTTTATTAAAGTTTATGAATTAATACAATCACTTTTACTTTCCAAGCATATTATATTATGTTTAATTGTGTGGAGTTGGGAATGGCTTGGTGAACCAGGTTTCGGCATGAATAAGGAATTAATTAAATGCCTAATTATATGTCTATGTTTAAATATACGCTCGGTGACTTGAAGTCGATGAATTGTGGATACTAGTGTAGGGGTCTTTTTGTTCCAGCAGCTTGACGAATGGGCTTGGGCTGCCGTAAGAAGACAACGAACAAAAATTCCCCAAAAAGCCTGAGTTCGAAACCAAGCTCCCAAAAAAAGGTTTTTATAAAATCTGATGAGACTTTAGAAAAACACTCTTAGGTTCATCTCACTAACACCAAATAAGCATGATAAATCGATTAACGGCTTAGCCTGAGGAGCCTGTGGCATGGGAGCTAAGCTTTCACAAGTTTAGCAATTTGAGAGAGAGAGAGAGAGGCATGAATTCCTTATAGAGAACAAGAGCTTGAAGTGAATAGAGCAAGATTAGAACGATTCCTATCCTAAGAGGGAGAAGAAAACGAACGAAAGGGGAGATTGGGTGTCTTGAGTGAATTCTCAGATGCTTGACAAAGCTTGGTCAGGCCTCTGAATGGGTTGGTTTTCTGGGTAGCAAAAGCCCTCTTTTGTAGGCATGAAGAATGTTGCGTCGATTCAGCTGCACCAAAATAGATTCAGCTGCATCCTCAACTTGTGATACTCGCAAGTGCACGAGCCGTTGGTAGTTTAGCATATGTAAGTGCGAGGTCGATCTCACGAGGATTGATGATAGATTGATTTAATTCAATTACCTGTACAAAACAGAAATGAAAAAAAAAGAAAGAAAATAAATCAAACAAGAAAGAAAGAAAAGAAATTAACTCAAGCGAATAAGTTCCCAAGTTCAATTTAGATTAACGGATTGATTCTAGCTAAAGTATGATTAAGCCATGGTGTCTGGTCCTAACCTTGTGTTCATAATTCCCTAACTTGATCATTTGTTGTCTAACCTAAATTAAGCATTAGGAACCCATTAAGCATAGAAGAACATTTTAAACAACCAAGCATGTATCTAATCCCTGTTGTCGAATGTCCATACATACTCTTCCTATTCATAGTTCAATTCGAATTAAAGCATGGTGTCTACTCTTAATTCAAACCAAGATAGCTAACATGCAAGCCTTAATGGTGATCAATCATTTAAACTAGCATATTAACTTATAAGCATAATGAATAAGAACAAAAATCATAATTGAAACTTGGAAACTACTCAAACTTGAATACTTAAAGAAAAGAATTTACATAGCAATGGAAAGTTAAGAAGAACTTAGAAAAACTCAAAGAAACATTTAACAAAAGGATTTTATTACAACAATTGAGAACTAGAAAGGAAAACTAAGAGAATTTGAGGGAGAGCAGGGAGGGGAGCTCTAGAGAAATGTTTGAGAGCTCCCCCCTTGGGGTGTGTTTACAAGCTTGGAGAACTCACTATTTATAGGCTTAGGGGAGTTGAAATTCTAAATTAAATATGGTGTATGCCAATAGCACTTGTAATTAAAAACTCATCCTTTTGGCTAGTGCACTTCACCAACAACTCCCACTAGATAGCACTTGTAATTAGAAACTCATCTCTTTGGCTAATGCTCTTCACCAACAAATCCCACTAGATAGTGCACTTCATCATGCATATGTGATGCATGACAATGCATTGCACTCTTCTTTTGGGTTCGTTTTGGGCTTGTAATACATTCATAAAATTCTGGAAAAATATGGATATTCAAGCCCTTTGTCTTATCTTTCCAAGCATATGCAGCCCAACTCAAGGAAAAATTGGGAAGACCTTCAAATGTCATTTGTGGCCCAGTAACGCAGATGTTGCCGAATTTTGACCTTGATCTACTAAATCATGTATAACTTCCTCTAGAAGACTCAGAATCATGAACCGTAAAATGCTACGGAAACTAGACCTCTGTATCTTTCCAATGATGTATGGCTCATTATTTGGTTCTTCTTGAGCAAGTACAAGTTAATCCGTGAAATTGAATGATTTGCAGACACTGTTTTGAGCTAATTTGTCTTCAAAATGCATGTAATGAGTCTCAACCTTATTACACTGAAACATACACAAACTTTATTAAAAGCACAAGTTTAACTCAAAAACATAACCAAATCATAAGTTAGAAGGGTATAAAAAGATATGTAATTATGCACCGATCAAATACCCCCAAACCTAGATTTTACTAGTCCTCGAGTAAAACAAAAGGAAAATAAAGATAAAAACAAAACGAGAAGTTTATTAGACCACTTTCGTAGGTAACTCGATTGCATTGAGCGCATGCAACAAGCCTTTAAACCTCTAGGCGTCCCTAGTAGGAGGAGTTGTGTCTCCTGAGGGTTTAACAGAAACGATACCTACAAACGCTTTACTGACTCTACAAAACAAAAGGTTAGAAAACTAACTTTGAAAACAACTAATGAAAGAGAATTTTAATCATACCTCCAACACCATAGAATTGCCAAGATAGATGATCAATAAGTGTGTAAAGTAGAAGCTATAGCTCAAAGGCACACGGCTTCAAAGTACACATACTCAAATCTTGAAGGAAGAACATGCTTCAACTCTAATTCTCACATATAGCACTCAATCACTCAGAACCTATGACTTTATTCTCTCAAACAAGCATAATGAGTATATGAAATAGAAGCATAATATTTGGTTAGATCTCAAGAAGGGAATCAAATACTAAGAATACAGGTACACTCATACATACCAGCACCCATGAATACATCCTCAAAGATCAGCTAGGTCTTTCACAAGGTTGTAATGAAAGGCTAAGGTTAGGGGAAATGGAAGAATTGGAAGGAACACGATTAACTTAATAACATACCAAGGTTGCATTCTTCTTTGATCTGCAAGGTATCATTGATTTAGAATGGTATGGCTGCAACTTCATAGCATCATCTGGCATAGACCTTATATTTCACAGTTAGATCAAATCGAGACACTTTCTCTTTATCTTTCTTTTTTTTTTTTTTTTGACTTGATCTACTTCTTCTTTAACTTTATTGCACAGATTCACAACAATTTACATTTAGGCATGGGGCAGCACCTTCCTTGCTCAAACTTTATCTTGGCATACCTTGGTATATTTCTAAGCTATAGGGTATGGTTATAATAGGTTTAAATATCTCAGATTGAGATACAAAGTTAGGGGAATTATAAGGGTGATAGAAGAAAATGGCTTGAAGTGTTTGGCTGCAATAGAGCTGATGGAACACACAAATGGGTAGGGTGAAAAGAAAGCACAAAGAATGGTTATACACACATAGCCTAGCATCACTTCAATGAGTTCATTCATGAGTGAAAGCATGCACCTGATATCTGCAAAGATAATCATCCTTAGTATTCAATCAAAATGGAACAATGAGATCATTTAGAGTGAATTGAAGAAAATAAGTAGAGATGAGGAATAGAAACACTTTAAACCCTCTCAAGAAGGCAATTAGGCTCGAAATAGCTCACTAGGGTAGTCTCCACTATTCTCCTTCAAGAATCTGAGCATGGTACTTTAGCCACCAGAATTCTAAGAGCAAAAGCTTTGTGAAGTGTAAAATGTTTTATATGAAAATCTCAGTGGCAGCTCCATAGCATTGGTTGTATGAAAAAATAAAAAATTAGTGACAATTGAACGAAAATTGGAAACACAAATGAACAAAAATTGAAAACACAAATCAAATGAACAAAAATTTAAAATTGAAAACACAAATTAAAAAAAAAAAAAAAAATGAAATACAAGTGAACAAAACTTGAAAACCTCCATTAATACCCCCAGACCTGAATTGGACATTGTCCCCAAATGTGAAAGCATATAAGAAAACAGAAAACAGGGATTAAGGGTAACCTGGCACTGCATGGTTCATCCTTCAAACATAGCATTTCCCAAAATGCTATCGATGGCTGCGCTCACCCATGGCTCTTCTTCTGACTCACTTTCCGAAGGGTCCGAATCAGAAAAATCAGATTGGGCTCCATCTATCACCTGCTCCATGAAGTCTCTGAGCCTTGTGGTCATATACCCTAACTGGAAGTCAAACTCGTTAAGCACACTTAAGTAAATATCAAACTCAACTCGGATGTTACCTGTACAATACATATGACTGCTCAACACAACAGTTCTTGCCACAAACCTCCTATCTAGCAGATATACCCTCCAAGTATATAGACAACGTGCCAGCGCCGCAAGCTGCATCTCTTCCAATCCACAATCCAGATCCCAATTTGGAATCATGTCTTCGATTTCCCCTATCACCCTACCTCTATGAAACAGAAAGGCATCTATGGTAACTTCTGAGGGATCCATGGCAAATACAACCACGAGCACCTCAATCACCTCAAACACCCGTTGCATAATGGTGTCCTCTCTCTTAGGATCTTCTGGTGGGATAGCTGGCAGTGAGCTCAACAAAACCATTGGGCTAGGCACCTTCACCATGCTCAATTCGAACTCCTCCTTCTTGAGCTTTCCACCGACGGCCTCCTGGAGTTTCTCCATTGACAAGATCTACAATAAACAAAAATTTGGAGAAGGTTTGGTTCGGGAGGAAGAGGAAGTTGAGATGTTCAAGGGTTAGAGGGCGGCTAGATAGATTAAGAGATGGAGAGTTAATTTTAGGGTTAATGTGGGTAGTGTTTCAGTGTTTGGCAGTCCACAATAACTTAATATCTAGCCACTAATAAACATTCACATATAAAAGAAACATAAACTTCAAAAATAAGAAAAAGAAAGAGAAAAATTTATTTTAAAAACATACGAATATACAAGTGACTCACGGATTACCAATTAAGAACCTCAGAAAACACAGCCAGGGGATCCGGGAAGTTTGGAGAGATCACAATGGTCCTTCTTAAAAACCAAACTTCTTAGACACCGAAGGTGTCGCCTAAAGAACTCCTAGACACTGTATTAACAGAGATGCTCATTGGAGTTACCATAAGTCAACTCATATGAAAAATCTTTTATTTTTTATTTTTTATAAATTTTGTATAAAAAGAAACAAAAACTTTAAAATAATAAGAAAATAAATTAAGAGAAAGGATTAGAATGCTCCCCCTTGAAGCAATTAGGTCGAGCATAGATGTATTTGGAGGTCGCGACTTCTCCTACTACTCCACACATCTCATCATGATTGGAGTTGCATTTTCTCTCCTTTTTTATTTAGCTATCTAAATTGCTAAAACAAACACAAACAAAAACTTGAAAGAGAATTAAAAGGATTAGGACATAAAAACTAAAATGAAAAGAAAAAAAAAACAACACACATCTAATTCCATGCTTCAAAGTTTTTTTTTTTTTTGGTGTTGTGTAAGCCGGGACTTAAACCCAGTTCTCTTGCTTGTTAGGCAATTGTCCTGTTCCGTTGGACTACAAACACAACTTGTCAATTAACATCATTAATTTTAAAACATGAAAGTGCCTAGGAAAACATGAAAAGGAGAAAAAATAAAATAAAATAAAATAAAACAAGTAGGGAAAAGAAATAGAACCAAACTATGTTGCCAATCCCCGGCAACGGCGCCAAAAGCTTGTTGCGTCGATTCAGCTGCACCAAAATAGATTCAGCTGCATCCTCAACTTGTGATACTCGCAAGTACACGAGCCGTTGGTAGTTTAGCATATGTAAGTGCGAGGTCGATCCCACGAGGATGATGATAGATTGATTTAATTCAATTCCTTGTACAAAACAGAAATGAAAAAAAAAAAAAATAAATAAATCAAACAAGAAAGTGTTGTTATAAATGTTAACTCGCAATTGTACGGGCCAATTAGTAGTATAGCAAGACAAGTACGAGGTCGTACCCACGAGGACTGAGAAGCTAATATTAGTTATGTACTTAGATTACCAAATTCAAGAAAGTAGGAAGTTAAGTCTAAAACAGAATTTAAAGCAAGAGTGATTGTAGTTGTTGAACAAATGAAGCAAAACGAAATTGTAAACAAAAGCAAAGTGAGCAAATGTAACAAAGAATGTTTTGTGGGCTGGAAAACAGATTGGGAGACTAGGGCATTCGATTTACCATAACAATTCAATTCTGGGTTATAAGAAGTGACAAGTCTAATTCGGATTCAAAGATTGATTCTAGCTAAAGTATGATTAAGCCATGGTGTCTGGTCCTAACCTTGTGTTCCTAATTCCCTAACTTGATCATTTGTTGTCTAACCTAAATTAAGCATTAGGAACCCATTAAGCATAGAAGAACAATTTAAACAACCAAGCATGTATCTAATCCCTGTTGTCGAATGTCCATACATACTCTTCTTATTCATAGTTCAATTCAAATCAAAGCATGGTGTCTACTCTTGATTCAAACCAATATAGTTAATATGCAAGTTCTAATGGTGATTAATCATCCAAACAAGCAACATAACTGATAAGCATAATGAATAAGAACATGAATTATGAATCAAACTTGAAACTCAAATCTTCAACTTATAAACCCAGAATATTCATGTTAGGTTACATCGAAGCCCTAGTTATGAATTTAGCTACTCATAATGGAAATGAAACTTAAACAGAAATGAGAAAACATAATGAATGCAATAAGAGTGGAAAAACCCATTTATGAAGTTGCTTGTGGTGTCCAAGGCTTCTCCAAGTGTTTCTCCACGTCTAATGCTGCTCCAAGAGCTTCCTCACATATAGAGTATGGCAGCTAAAGAAGTGATTTGGGATGAGTTTGGGTGAGTGGTGATGGCAAAGAAAGATGAAATTCGTAGAGAATTGGAAGGGAGGCTTGCTGGAGCTGTTTTGGTGATTTTGGACAGAATGGAGTGTTTGGGGAGGGATGGAAGTGTTAGAGGATGGCTGAATGGATTGTGATATGGTTGAATGAGTGTGAAGCTCTCTATTTATAGAGTGTGAAGCTCCCCTTTGGCTGATCAAGCATATGGCTCAAAAGAGGATCCAAGGCTCCTCCAATCTGATTTGTCTCCCCTTTGAAGAGGATCCAAAGCTCCTCCAATCTGATTTGTCTCCCCTTTGAAGAGGATCCAAGGCTCCTCCAATCTGATTTGTCTCCCCTTTGAAGAGGATCCAAGGCTCCTCCAATCTGATTTGTCTCCCCTTTGAAGAGGATCCAAAGCTCCTCCAATCTGATTTGTCTCCCCTTTGAAGAGGATCCAAAGCTCCTCCAAGTGGAAACTGCAATCAGCCTGGTGTGTATTTTGATGGGCTCACGGATTGGGCTCAACTTAATGAATTGCTGCATTTGAGTAGTCCATCTTGAAGTTCAGATTCTCATCTTTCCAACCACATATTATTTGGGCCAATCCAAGTTCGGACAAAGAAGTTAAGGCCGAAGTGAATTGCTAACTCAGTCTGCACGTTTTTGCACCACTTTGCATATTTTCCTATCCAAAGCCACCATTGTAACCTAAGGCCCAATGAACTGAATAACAAACCAAAATAGATTAAAAGCACAAGTTTTTCTTTAAGAACGTAAGCAAAACATAAACTATAAGGGTACAAAATGATATACAATTGTGAACTGATCAAATACCCCCAGACCTAGATTTTGCTAGTCCTCGAGCAAAACAAAAGAAAACAAAGTAAAAAAAACAAAACACGAAGTTAATTAAACCACTTCTGTAGGTAACACAATTGCATTGAGCATATGCAACAAGCCTTTAAACCTCTAGGCATCCCTAGCAGGAGGAGTTGTGTCTCCTGAGGGTTTAACAGAAACGATACCCACAAACGCTTTACTGACTCTACAAAACAAAAGGTTAGAAAACTAACTTTGAAAACAACTAATGAAAATGAAAGAAAACTTTAGTCATACCTCCAACACCATAGAGTTGCCAAGATAGATGATCAATAAGTGTGTACAGTGGAAGCTATAGCTCAAAGGCACACGGCTTCAAAGTAAACATACTCAAATCTTGAAGGGAGAACATGCTTCAACTCTAATTCTCACATAAAGCACTCAATCACTCAGAACCTATGGTTTTATTCTCTCAAACAAGCAAAATGAGTATATGAAATAGAAGCACAATATTTGGTTAGATCTCATGAAGGGAATCAAATACTAAGAATAGAGATACACACATACATACCAGCACCCATGAATACATCCTCAAAGATCAGCTAGGTCTTTCACAAGGTTGTAATGAAAGGCTAGGGTTTAGGGGAAATGGAAGAATTGGAAGGAACACAATTAACTTAAGAACACACCAAGGTTGCATTCTTCATTGATCTGCAAGGTATCATTGATTTAGAATGGTATGGCTGCAACTTCATAGCATCATCTGGCATAGACCTTAAATTTCACAGTTAGATCAAATCGAAACATTTTCTCTTTATCTTTTTTTTAATTTGCTGACTTGATCGACTTCTTCTTTAACTTATTGCACAGATTCACACCAATTTACATTTAGGCATGGGGCAGCACCTTCCTTGCTCAAACTTTATCTTGGCACACCTTGGTGTATTTCTAAGCTACAGGGTATGGCTATAATAGGTTAAATATCTCAGATTGAGATACAAAGTTAGGGGAATCATGAGGGTGATAGAAGAAAATGGGTTAAAGTGTTTGGCTGCAAGAGGGCTGATGGAACACACAAACGGGTAGGGTGAAAAGAAAGCACAGAGAATTGTTATACACACATAGCCTAGCATCACTTCAATGAGTTCATTCATGAGTGAGAGCATGCATCTGATATCTGCAAAGAGAATCATCCTTAGTATTCAATCAAAATGGAACAATGAGATCATTTAGAGTGAATTGAAGAAAATAAGTAGAGATGAGGAATAGAAACACTTTAAACCCTCTCAAGAAAGCAATTAGGCTCGAAATAGCTCACTAGGGTAGTCTCCACTATTCTCCTTCAAGAATCTGAGCATGGTACCTTATCCACCAGAATTCTAAGAGCAACCGCTTTGTGAAGTGTAATATGTCTCATATGAAAATCAAAATGGCCCTCCATAGCATTGATTGTATGACATTCTTAAAAAAAAAGCGACACCGAACGAAAATTGGAAACACAAATCAAATGAACAAAAATTGAAAACACAAATCAAATGAACAAAAATTGAAAACACAAATCAAATGAACAAAAATTGAAAACCTCCCCCCCAGACCTGAATTTAACATTGCCCCCAATGTGAAAGCATATAAGAAAACAGAAAACAAGGATTTAAGGGTAACCTGGCACTGCACAGTTCATCCTTCAAACATAGCATTCCTCAAAATGCTATCGATGGCTGAGCTCACCCATGGCTCTTCTTCTGACTCACTTTCCGAAGGGTGTGAAACAGAAGAATCATATTGGGCTCCATCTATGATCAACTCATCCATCTGCTCCATGAAGTCTCGGAGCCTTGTGGTCATATACACTAATTGGAAGTGAAACTCGTCAAGCATACTTAAGTAAATGCCAAACTCGTCTCGAATGTTACCTGTACAATACATGTGACTGCTCACCACAACAGTTCTTGCCACAAACCTCCTATCTAGCAGATATTCCCTCCAAGTATTTAGACAACGTGCCAGCGCTGCAAGCTGCATCTCTTCCAATCCACAATTCAGATCCCAATTTGGAATCATGTCTTCAATTTTCTCTATCACCCTTCCTCTTTGAAACAGAAAGGCATCTATGGTAACTGCTGAGGGATCCATGGCAAACACTACCACGAGCACCTCAATCACCTCAAACACCCGTTGTACAATGGTATCCTTACCCAAAGGATCTTCTGGTGGGATAGCTGGCAGTGAGTTCAACAGAACCGTTGGGCTAGGCACCTTCACCATGCTCAATTCGGAGTCCTCGTCCTTGATCCTTCCACCGACGGCCTCCTGGAGTTTCTCCATTGACGAGATCTACAATAAGCAACAATATGGAGAAGGTTTGGTTCGGGAGGAAGAGGAAGATGCTTAGGGGTTAGAGGAGGCGGCTAGGTAAACAATTACATATAAAAGAAACACAGCCAGGGGATATACACGGATATACACGAATAAGAAAAAGAAAGAAAATTTAATTTAAAAATACACGAATATACAAGTGACTCACGGATTACCAATTAAGAATCTCAGAAAACACAGCCAGGGGATCCGGGAAGTTTGGAGAGGTCACAATGGTCCTGCTTAAAACCCAAAACTTCTTAGACACCCAAGGTGTCGCCTATAGAACTCCTAGACACTGTATTAACAAAGATGCTCATTGGAGTTACCATAAGTCAACTCATATGAAAAATCTTTTTTTTTTTTTTTTTCAAAAGCTTGCAAGACATTGAACAAAATTATACTAAGCAAAACAAAGCTCACACAACTTAACTCTACCACAAAACCTAACAAAATTGTCAATCCCTACCCCCAAACTTAAATGAAGCATTGTCCTCAATGTGAAAGCCTATAAGATGAGTGAGAACATGTAAATAATAAGGGGAAAGTTTAAGACAAAGGATTAGAGAAACTCCCTCTTGATGCGATTAGGTCGACCGCTACCAAGCACCTTATTCTTCAACACATGGGTTGCCTCCCAAGAAGCGCTAAGTTTTATGTCCTCAGCCCGACAACCAAACTTGCTATATTGAATGGGGTGGTTTGGGCTCAATCGGCATCCCATGCAATGCAAGACTATTCACTAGGCTTGTTTTCCTTTTCCGTCGCTTCCTTGCTGCTTTCCTTTTCTTTCTTTTTTTATGAATAGAATCACAAAGAATTGGAGGAGTGATTAAAGAATCTCCAAATCTGGGCAACTCCTCCTTATGTGTAGGAAGTATAGCATTGAACATGTGGGCAGCCACATGCTCCTCCTTGTCTACTCCTTGCAACAAGCATGCTTCGATTGAATGTGGAAGACCATCAAACTTGTCCTTTCCTGAATTACCAAATACTTCAATTAGAAAACACTCTTGTACAACATTTGGCTTTAAGGCATCAAACACTTTAAAGGCAATAGTTTCCCCCAAAACAGTCATGGAGAGAGTGCCATCTTTCACGTTGATGATTGTGTTTGCAGTGGCCATAAATGGTCGCCCGAGGAGAATGGGATCAACACGGTCTTCATGTGGATTATCCTCCATATCCATCACTACAAAATCAGCCGGAAGAATGAGTGCATTAACTTGAACTAAAATATCTTCTACAATACCTTTTGGATATTTGATAGAATGATCAGCTAGTTCAAGGCGAATTGACGTTTTCTTCATCCCTTCTAAGCCAAGCTCCTGATAAACTGAATATGGCATTACATTGATGCTTGCTCCCAAGTCCAACATGGCTCTTCCAGCCTTCTTATCTCCAATGTTAATGGGAATGTCAAAGCTGCCAGGATCTTCTAGTTTTGGTGGGAGCTTCCTTTGCAACACAGCACTCACATTTTTGTTGAGCTTTACTTCTTCACTTGGAGCAAAATTGAGCTTGTGAGTTATCAAGTGCTTGATGAACTTTCCATATGCAGGGATCTGTTTAACAACATCAAGCAAGGGCAAATTGATATTAACTTTACTCAAAATATCATAAATCTCTTTAAAAGCCTTATCTTGATTTGCTTTCTTCAAACGGCCTGGAAATGGAATCGGTGGAATATATGGAGGAGGTGGAATGTATCTATCTTCACAAAGATGTGGTGGCACAAATTTGTCATCTCTTTTATGCAATTGAAATGGATTGGGTTCCTGAGAATCAGATTTGGCCTTAGGAGTAGAGTGGGATGTTTTGGGTTGTTCTCCTTCCACAGCTGTGGTTTCCTCTTCATCTTCATTTTCTACAACCACAACATCATTTGATAGATTAGAACACACTTCGTTATCAACAATCTTACCTGATCTGAGCACATGAATGGCCTTGGCTTCATGGATTTTTGGATTAATCTCGGTTTGGCTTGGCCATTTCCCAGGCTCTCTATGAGCTACTTCAGCAGCTATCTGGCCTAATTGGACTTCCAACTTGGAGAGGGCAGCTTGTGTAGTTTGCTGGAAATTGGATTGGTTGATTGCCATTTGCTTCACTATATCCTCCAACGATGATGATTGTTGTGGCCTATGGAGTGAAGGGGGATTCGCTTGATTCTGTGTATTCCTCCATGAAAAGTTTGGATGATTCCTCCAACCTGGATTATAACTTTGAGAATATGGATCATTTATTGGACCTTGGTTGTAAGAATTTACCAACTTAGCTTGCTTTTGCACAAATTCTGGATATCCAGCCCCAAAAGGACAAGAAATGGTAGGATGATCATGAGTTTCGCAAATGCTACACACTTCCTTTGAAGGGTTTCTTGAGCTTAATGCAAGGAGGGCATCTAGCTTTTGTTCCAATTTAGAAATCTGCACACTGGAAGAATCATTAGAACCACCAACAATACGTTTACCTCTTGTATCGGTGTGTTGGGTCTCCATTGCTATCTCCTCAAAGAGTTCATATGTTTCTTCGGGAGTCTTAGTCTTATAAGAACCACCTGCAAAATTAGTGACAATATTATGGCTAGAGGGGGTTAGTCCTTTATAAAACATACGCATTTGAAGCTTCAATGGAATCCCATGATGAGGACATTGATTGAGCAGCCCATTGAATCTCTCCCACGCTTCACAAAACGACTCATCATCTTGCTGTGCAAATAATAAGATCTTGTCCCTAAGCATGTCGGTTTTTTGCGTAGAGAAGTATTTCTCCAAGAACTTCTTTTGAATGGCTCCCCAAGTCGTGAGTGAACCAGGCTTCAAGGAATTCAACCAATATTTCGCCTTATCTTTCAAAGTGTAAGGAAACACTCTCATTCGAAGTTGATCTTCCGTCACACCTGTCAAGGGAAAAGAGCTCACAGCATTAAAAATATCATTTATATGGGTTAATGGATCTTCATTTGGTAAACCATAAAAGGAAGGCAACATATTAAGATGAGAAGATTTAAGCTCATAGTTTCGAGCTGTGTTGGGCAGCAAGATGCTTGAAGGGGATGCTGGAATTGTTGGGATATCAAGGTCTCCCATGAAATCATTGGCAGCCATCTCTTCTTCTTCTTCGTGGTCTGAACTTGATTCTGAATTGGAAGGTGAAGAACCTGGAAGGTCAGTGTGGATAGCAAGACCTTCAAATGTGGCTATGGCTTGCTCTTTTGCAGTTGCCAACTCTCTTTCTAGACGATTCTGAATTTCAGAGATCACCCGGTTTGGTTGCAAAGATAGCCCTGCGTTCAAAGGTCTCGAACGTTGGAATGAAGACCTCACTTGATCAAGGAAGGGATTTCTAGACATAAACTACCTGAAACAGAAAATCACTTGAGTTAATTAGGACTACTAAAAGAATAGGGTAACCTTGGGCACATAACCAGGGAAGAACTTTCATTCAATCCCCGGCAACTGCGCCAAAATTTGTTGTTATAAATGTTAACTCGCAATTGTACGGGCCAATTAGTAGTATAGCAAGACAAGTACGAGGTCGTACCCACGAGGACTGAGAAGCTAATATTAGTTATGTACTTAGATTACCAAATTCAAGAAAGTAGGAAGTTAAGTCTAAAATAGAATTTAAAGCAAGAGTGATTGTAGTTGTTGAACAAATGATGCAAAACGAAATTGTAAACAAAAGCAAAGTGAGCAAATGTAACAAAGAATGTTTTGTGGGCTGGAAAACAGATTGGGAGACTAGGGCATTCGATTTACCATAACAATTCAATTCTGGGTTATAAGGCGTCAAGTGACAAGTCTAATTCGGATTCAAAGATTGATTCTAGCTAAAGTATGATTAAGCCATGGTGTCTGGTCCTAACCTTGTGTTCCTAATTCCCTAACTTGATCATTTGTTGTCTAACCTAAATTAAGCATTAGGAACCCATTAAGCATAGAAGAACAATTTAAACAACCAAGCATGTATCTAATCCCTGTTGTCGAATGTCCATACATACTCTTCTTATTCATAGTTCAATTCAAATCAAAGCATGGTGTCTACTCTTGATTCAAACCAATATAGTTAATATGCAAGTTCTAATGGTGATTAATCATCCAAACAAGCAACATAACTGATAAGCATAATGAATAAGAACATGAATTATGAATCAAACTTGAAACTCAAATCTTCAACTTATAAACCCAGAATATTCATGTTAGGTTACATCGAAGCCCTAGTTATGAATTTAGCTACTCATAATGGAAATGAAACTTAAACAGAAATGAGAAAACATAATGAATGCAATAAGAGTGGAAAAACCCATTTATGAAGTTGCTTGTGGTGTCCAAGGCTTCTCCAAGTGTTTCTCCACGTCTAATGCTGCTCCAAGAGCTTCCTCACATATAGAGTATGGCAGCTAAAGAAGTGATTTGGGATGAGTTTGGGTGAGTGGTGATGGCAAAGAAAGATGAAATTCGTAGAGAATTGGAAGGGAGGCTTGCTGGAGCTGTTTTGGTGATTTTGGACAGAATGGAGTGTTTGGGGAGGGATGGAAGTGTTAGAGGATGGCTGAATGGATTGTGACATGGTTGAATGAGTGTGAAGCTCTCTATTTATAGAGTGTGAAGCTCCCCTTTGGCTGATCAAGCATATGGCTCAAAAGAGGATCCAAGGCTCCTCCAATCTGATTTGTCTCCCCTTTGAAGAGGATCCAAGGCTCCTCCAATCTGATTTGTCTCCCCTTTGAAGAGGATCCAAAGCTCCTCCAATCTGATTTGTCTCCCCTTTGAAGAGGATCCAAAGCTCCTCCAAGTGGAAACTGCAATCAGCCTGGTGTGTATTTTGATGGGCTCACGGATTGGGCTCAACTTAATGAATTGCTGCATTTGAGTAGTCCATCTTGAAGTTCAGATTCTCATCTTTCCAACCACATATTATTTGGGCCAATCCAAGTTCGGACAAAGAAGTTAAGGCCGAAGTGAATTGCTAACTCAGTCTGCACGTTTTTGCACCACTTTGCATATTTTCCTATCCAAAGCCACCATTGTAACCTAAGGCCCAATGAACTGAATAACAAACCAAAATAGATTAAAAGCACAAGTTTTTCTTTAAGAACGTAAGCAAAACATAAACTATAAGGGTACAAAATGATATACAATTGTGAACTGATCAAATACCCCCAGACCTAGATTTTGCTAGTCCTCGAGCAAAACAAAAGAAAACAAAGTAAAAAAAACAAAACACGAAGTTAATTAAACCACTTCTGTAGGTAACACAATTGCATTGAGCATATGCAACAAGCCTTTAAACCTCTAGGCATCCCTAGCAGGAGGAGTTGTGTCTCCTGAGGGTTTAACAGAAACGATACCCACAAACGCTTTACTGACTCTACAAAACAAAAGGTTAGAAAACTAACTTTGAAAACAACTAATGAAAATGAAAGAAAACTTTAGTCATACCTCCAACACCATAGAGTTGCCAAGATAGATGATCAATAAGTGTGTACAGTGGAAGCTATAGCTCAAAGGCACACGGCTTCAAAGTAAACATACTCAAATCTTGAAGGGAGAACATGCTTCAACTCTAATTCTCACATAAAGCACTCAATCACTCAGAACCTATGGTTTTATTCTCTCAAACAAGCAAAATGAGTATATGAAATAGAAGCACAATATTTGGTTAGATCTCATGAAGGGAATCAAATACTAAGAATAGAGATACACACATACATACCAGCACCCATGAATACATCCTCAAAGATTAGCTAGGTCTTTCACAAGGCATGAAGAATGTTGCGTCGATTCAGCTGCACCAAAATAGATTCAGCTGCATCCTCAACTTGTGATACTCGCAAGTGCACGAGCCGTTGGTAGTTTAGCATATGTAAGTGCGAGGTCGATCTCACGAGGATTGATGATAGATTGATTTAATTCAATTACCTGTACAAAACAGAAATGAAAAAAAAACAAAGAAAATAAATCAAACAAGAAAGAAAGAAAAGAAATTAACTCAAGCGAATAAGTTCCCAAGTTCAATTTAGATTAACGGATTGATTCTAGCTAAAGTATGATTAAGCCATGGTGTCTGGTCCTAACCTTGTGTTCATAATTCCCTAACTTGATCATTTGTTGTCTAACCTAAATTAAGCATTAGGAACCCATTAAGCATAGAAGAACATTTTAAACAACCAAGCATGTATCTAATCCCTGTTGTCGAATGTCCATACATACTCTTCCTATTCATAGTTCAATTCGAATTAAAGCATGGTGTCTACTCTTAATTCAAACCAAGATAGCTAACATGCAAGCCTTAATGGTGATCAATCATTCAAACTAGCATATTAACTTATAAGCATAATGAATAAGAACAAAAATCATAATTGAAACGTGGAAACTACTCAAACTTGAATACTTAAAGAAAAGAATTTACATAGCAATGGAAAGTTAAGAAGAACTTAGAAAAACTCAAAGAAACATTTAGCAAAAGGATTTTATTACAACAATTGAGAACTAGAAAGGAAAACTAAGAGAATTTGAGGGAGAGAAGGGAGGGGAGCTCTAGAGAAATGTTTGAGAGCTCCCCCCCTTGGGGTGTGTTTACAAGCTTGGAGAACTCACTATTTATAGGCTTAGGGGAGTTGAAATTCTAAATTAAATATGGTCTATGCCAATAACACTTGTAATTAAAAACTCATCCTTTTGGCTAGTGCACTTCACCAACAACTCCCACTAGATAGCACTTGTAATTAGAAACTCATCTCTTTGGCTAATGCTCTTCACCAACAAATCCCACTAGATAGTGCACTTCGTCATGCATATGTCATGCATGACAATGCATTGTACTCTTCTTTTGGGTTCGTTTTGGGCTTGTTAATACATTCATAAAATTCTGGAAAAATATGGATCTTCAAGCCCTTTGTCTTATCTTTCCAAGCATATGCAGCCCAACTCAAGGAAAAATTGGGAAGACCTTCAAATGTCATTTGTGGCCCAGTAACGCAGATGCTGCCGAATTTTGACCTTGATCTACTAAATCATGTATAACTTCCTCTAGAAGACTCAGAATCATGAACCGTAAAATGCTACGGAAACTAGACCTCTGTATCTTTCCAATGATGTATAGCTCATTATCTGGTTCTTCTTAAGCAAGTACAGGTGAATCCATGAAATTGAATGATTTGCAGACACTGTTTTGAGCTAATTTGTCTTCAAAATGCATGTAATGAGTCTCAACCTTATTACACTGAAACATACACAAACTTTATTAAAAGCACAAGTTTAACTCAAAAACATAACCAAATCATAAGTTAGAAGGGTATAAAAAGATATGTAATTATGCACCGATCAAAGAACCCTAATTTCGTCTAATCTTTTTCCTCCCTTTCTCATTGCTTCCTTCCACTTAACCTTTTGGGTGAAATTCTTCCATTCGAGATGCATGGGTAAGGGACCCTTTGTGGTTCCAATGGTTTGACGCAGCTGGACCTCCCCATGAGGGTGAGGCGCCACCTGCTTTCTCTCTTTGGTTTTCAAAACGAAGCTCGTAATGGAAAAGGGGATGGGTAGAGCCTTTTGTCCGATGTTTATTTGTCCTTCACCCATGAATCTCCGCTGGTTCTTGTCATGGCTCCTTGTCTGACTTGTTTGGAGTCCTAACAGGAATGGAGCATGACGCCAGCTTTTTAGAAGGCTTTGGGCTGGGCTTGTGTGTATAGTTTCGGGTTATCAGCGTGTTATCTCCAACATCTAATGGGCTTTTCGTCAAGCTGCTGGAAGTGACTTTAGTTTTTTAGGCATTCTATTGATATGGGCTGGGCTACTAGATGATTTCCTAAGGCTTTGGACTATTTTCTCTTCTCTCTCATGCTAACCCATGTGTTCGGGTTCTAAGAACGGGCTTGAGTTTTAATGTCCCCAAGTGGCTTAAAACGTGCGTTCCTCGAACCCTCAATGGGCCTTATGATTGCTTGTTCCCCTCCATGCCACAACCTTGTCAATAAGCCCCGGTTTAATTTTTGTGGCTTGGGTCCACTTGTGTCATAGCTTGGTGCTAGAATAATGGCTCTTTTCGCATGATGCCTATGCTTGCGCTTGAGTTTTATTATTCCGGGTCAAGTAACACCTAATGAGCATGTGAGCGTGATTTCTGTAAAGTTGGTGTGTTTTATTTGGCCCTTTTGTATGTGCTTACTTGGCATGACGCGTGGCTGGTAGCATGTATTAGCGGGTCCCACAAATGCCCTTTTGTTCCGATTAAGCCCCTTTTGTATCTTCTTTTCTGTGTTGGGCCAGGAATTAATTTGGGCTTAACCCCTTGGATTTTTGGGCCTCAACAACTAGTTTACTCAATAGTATGTGGTACATATTTAAATGTAGTTGAGAACGGTTTGAAAGATTACGCATGGTTAAATTCAATTAAGGAGTGTTGGAATTGCTCCCGTTTTAAGAATGGATTTTTGGTTATTTATTTAAGAACTTATTTTTGGAAAGTTGAGAAAAGAATTGGAAAAGGGATTTGTGAAAGTGGATTGGTGGAAAAAGAGGAATTTTATGATAAATTTCGGAAAATGATTTTCAAACCCACCATAGGAGTACCCCCCAGTTGCCTTTGGAACACTCTAGTCATTTATGACAATGCCCCACGAGTCTCGAGGATGCTTGAATCGTGTGGTGAGAGGATTTTCGTTCTCAAGTTGATTATATCTTCCTGAGTCCTACGATGGGATTTGACAGATTTGTGTTCTCGAGTTGACTACATGTTCCCCGAGTTTTGCAAGGATATGCGTTCTCGGGCTGACCATGTGTCCTCCAAGTTCTGCGAGGATGTAACATATATGGTAGTTGGAATTGACGGGTTATGATTGGGGGGGGGGGGGAGGTTGGGTTAAGCTTAGGTGGAGAGTATCTGAGTTTTTGGATGTTTTAAACAAAAATTGATGATTTTATCTTGGTACTTATTTGTGAAGGGTTTAATACATGTTTTCCGATTTATGAGACAAGGATTGAGAGTTTTCTAAGTTTTAAGGATTTTATATAATTCACGACTATTTTCTTAAGTGATGAGCTTGTTTTTACATGTGAAAGATGGAAGCATGTTTTATTCAAACTTTTGATATTGATATTAAGGTTTCACGTGGCCAATGTTATTTTAATCATTTTCTCATTTTCCTACTTATCTGTAATGAGCTATTATATCACTACGTCAAATTTCACTTTACGCAACACCACATAGGCATCAGTGAAACTGAAAATCGATGCTATTTATATATTAGGCATCGGTTTTATAAATAATAGGACTAAAAGTACATAAAGGCATTGGCAAAAATATTTGGTTTTTCATACCGATGCCATTGATTATACTTAGCATCTATGATAGAAATATACTGATGCGTAAAATGATTGTGTGAAAAATAAATTTAAGCGCCACATTTAGCTCCGATGCCAAAAGTCAAGTCAACCATAACCTAAAATTTTCACGCTCTCCCTCGCGAACTCTGCCCGAAACTTCATCTCCCTCTCAAATTGTCATCCCCAATTACTTCCTCCACTTCCAGAGCCCTGTCTGACCCTAAACTCACTTACTCCCTCTCTACCCAAAACCCTTTCTGGCTATATCTGATTCCAAATCCCTTTTATTCTCTTTAACCCCAAACGAGCTCATTCTTTTGTAAGTCTTTACTAAGCTTTTAAACTATAATACTAACCTTGTTCAGCCATGGTAGCAGTAGAGTATTTGGATTCCTTGTAGAGAGTCTTCTTCCCTTTTGCAGCACCTTAGTTTCTCTTTCTCTTAGATAGGGTGAGATCTGATTTTTGAGAGTGTATTTGCTGCAAGGGAAGGGACCTCTATATATAGATGCATCACTACGAAGGCCTTGCCTATCAAGAAGCATTCGAGTGTCCTTATTGCATTAGAATAGGTTTGTTTCAATCCATGTTGTATTAGGAATCCTGATAGCACTTGTATTTGATTTTAACCAGCTCTGTACAAGCATTATCTAATGAGGATTGAGTTGTATTTCCTGATCAAACCAAAACCCGAGTCCTCTTAGGATTAGAAGATCACCTTTTATGGATTAAGACAATAAATTGTCTTACATTCTCCCACTTGATCGATTAATCCCAAAGTTTTGTGTTGATCACTTAAGGCCTTTGTGAAATATAACTCAATCTGATTCCATCAAGCAATTGTCAATTTTAAAGAATGAAAAGGAACCATCAAGACTTCACTGAATATATAAGGATCCAGGGTCTTTATAATCACATTGATCATTCTTTAAAACCACATAAGCTTCCATCAAGATTAAACAGAAAAATAAACATGTTTCACTGTAAAGCTTTATGAACATGTCTATTCAATGTCCCTTAATTTGACTACTAAGGTCTTATCATTTAAAATGATATCCTGTCATGAACGAAAATCATATGCAGACATCTTTAGCTAGCTTTCTGCTCAATTCATTCAAGTGTTCATGAGTATATATATGCACATAACAATTAAACATGTAAACTGTTTAACTAGAAAACTTTATTTATGAATCAGAAACTGAAATCAACATCCATCGAAAACCATAACCAACTGTAAAATAGGACTACAGCAGAAAACTACTCTAAACTTGACAAGGCTCCCACTGATTTAAGCATTCAAATCATCCCTTAATCCCATGCTCATAACATGCCTATGGAACACTGCATTTGGGACTCCTTTTGTGAGAGGGTCTGCTATCATTTTGTCTGTACCAATATGACTTATATTAGTATAGCCTTGAGCAATTTTCTCCTTCACTATTATGAACTTTACATCCAATAGTCTTGAACCCTTTGTCCTTTTGTTTCCTTTAGCAAATAAAACAGCCGCACTGTTATCATTCCATATTTGAATTGGTCTGTGAATTGATTCAACCACATTCAAGCTGATAATGAAATTTCTTAACCATATGGCTTGAGAGGTGGCCTCATAACATGCTAGAAACTCTGCAAGCATAGTTGAACCTGCTGTCAGAGGTTGTTTTACACTTCTCCACGACACTGCACCTCCTCCAAACATGAATACAAATCCTTATGTTGATTTCAATGAGTCTTGACATCCTGCAAAATCAGCATCTGCATAACCTTGTAATTCCAGCGTGTCACTTCTTTTGAATGTCAGTTTATAATCTTTTGTCCTTTGCAAGTATCTTAACACTCTTTTCCCTGCAATCCAGTGAGCTTGTCCAGGATTGGACTGAAATCTTCCTAGCACACTGACTGCAAAGGCCAAGTCAGGTCTGGTACAAACCTGCGCATACATTAGGCTTTCTACCAGCGAAGCATATGGTTTGTCAACCATTTCCAGCTTTTCTTGCTCAGTCTTAGGTGCTTGTTCAGTGCTTAGTTTATCCCCTTTTGCAATAGGAATGTCACTTCCTGTGCAATTTTGCATATTGAATCTCTTGAGCACCTTTTCTATGTAGGATTTTTGTGATAGTCCAAGTACCCCATTCTTTCGATCTCTGCTTATATCAATGCCTAAAACATATGATGCCTCAGCTAGATCAGTCATTTCAAAGTTCTTAGATAGGAAATTCTTGCAGTCATGTAACATGGTGAGATTTGTGCAGGCTAGTAAAATGTCATCCACGTACAAAACTAGTATAATGAAGTGTCTCCCACTCATCTTCATGTATATGCATTCATCTAAAACATTTTCAACAAAACCAAAGTCTTTCACTACCTTGTTGAACTTTAGGTACCACTGTCTAGAAGCTTGCTTTAGTCCGTAGATTGACTTGTTTAGCTTGCAGACTAAGTCCTTTCCCCCTTCTTGAACAAAACCTTCAGGTTGTGCCATGTATATGTCTTCTTCCAAATCTCCATTCAGGAAAGCTGTCTTGACATCCATTTGGTGCAAATGGAGGTCAAAATGTGCTACAAGGGCCATGATAACCCTTAATGAATCCTTGGTTGAGGCTGGTGAGAAAGTCTCATTAAAATCTATTCCTTCTTTCTGAGTGAATCCCTTTGCAACCAATCTTGCCTTATACCTGTCTATCTTTCCTTTTGAGTCTAGTTTCGTTTTATATACCCACTTACAACCAATTGGTTTGCAACCTTGAGGTAAGGTCATAAGCTTCCAAACTCCATTTTTCTCCATTGAATTTAATTCTGATTTCATTGCTGCAGACCATTTTTCTTTCTTTTCACTTGTCATGGCCTGTTTGAATGTTGCAGGATCTTCCATGGTATTCACATCATGTTCTGCTCCCTGCAGGTATACAAAATAATCATCTCCTAAGGCAGGTTTTCTTTGCCTTTGTGATCTTCTCAGTTCCAAGTTTGGTTTTGGATTTTCTGCTTCTTGTGCTTGAGCCATGTCTTGATTTTCTGCTGGTGGTGCTTGATTGTCATTTAATTCCATTGGTTCTGCAATTTCAGGTCCATTGACATTGGTCTCTTCAGTGTGTTCCAGCTGAGTGTTGATTGAATCCATTTGAGGTAATCTAATAATTTCTTCACTTGGGTTCTGTGGCATGTCATGGTTCAAGGTTATTTCTTCAAAACTGAAACTTTCTTCCTCATCTATTTCTTGTTCAGTTTCTATAAAGACTGCTCTTGAGGTTTCTATGAATCTGGTAGTGTGTTTGGGACAACAAAATCTGTATCCCTTTGTTCTTTCAGGATAGCCAACAAAATAGCCACTTATGGTTTTCGGATCCAACTTCTTTTCTGCTGGATTGTAAGGTTTTGCTTCTGCCTTACAGCCCCATACTTTCAGATGTTTAATGCTAGGCTTCCTTCCATTCCACACTTCATAGGGAATTCTATTTATGCTTTTGGTTGGAATTCTATTTAGAATATAGTTGGCTGTTTTTAAAGCTTCTCCCCAAAGAAAAATTGGCAGATTTGTACAACTCATTATACTCCTTATCATGTCTTTCAAGGTCCTATTTCTTCTTTCTGAAATCCCATTTTGCTGAGGTGTTCCTGGGTTGGTGTACTGAGCTATAATTCCTTCTTCTTGAAGGAATTTAGCAAAGGGTCCAAGATTCCTTCCAGTCTCATCACCTCTATCCGATCTAACCACCTTTATTTTCAAGTTCAACTGGTTTTCTACTTCAGCCTTATAAATTTTGAACTTGTCCAATGCACTGGATTTTTCTTTAATGAGATAGATATAACCATATCTTGAAAAATCATCTGTAAAGGTTATAAAGTAGTTAAATCCCTCATGAGTTGGATTTGGAAAAGGCCCACATATATCCGTGTGAATGAGTTCCAGTAAACCTTTGCTTCCCAATGCTCCTTTCTTTCTTAGGTTGGTTAATTCCCTTTGATACATGGAATGCAAACTTCATCTTCGTTTTCATGATTCAATGGTGGTAAGACAGATTCTTTGCACAGTTGAGTTATCCTCTCTTTTGAAACATGTCCAAGTCTTTTATGCCATAATTTGAAGGAAATCTCATTGATTTTAGTTTGCACAGTGTTTATTTCCATTTCAGTTCTTTTGCAGTTTAATCGAAACATTCCATCAATGAGACTTGCTTTGCAATACAATCTATATTCTGAAACTAGACCAACCAGTTCCATCAAAATTCAAACTGAACTTTGATTTTACAAGTCTAGTAACTGAAATCAAACTCTTCCTCATAGAGGGAACATAAACTACTTCATCTAATTCCAAAACAAAACCAAATTCTAACTTAATTCTAACTGTCCCTATGTAATTAACTTGGACTTCTTCTCCATTTCCCACGAACACCTTCACTTCATCCTTGCTTGGCAGCCTCTTGCTTGTAAACTCCTGCAAGGAATTAGCCACATGAATAGAAGCACCACTATCCAACCACCATGAATCACATGAGAAATTAACCAAATTAGATTCGAAACAGACCAAAATCAGATTGTTATTACCTTTTCCCTTCTTATTTTCCAGCCACTTTTTGTATTTCCTGCAATCTCTCTTCATGTGTCCTGCTTTCTTGCAAAAGAAACAACCCAATCCAGTTGTAGGCTTCAAAGCCTTATCTGTACTGTTCTCCTTTTCTTTCCCAGCAGCAGGCTTAAACTTGTTTTCCTTGTTTTGTTTAGTCTGAACCATGTTGACCATTTTGGCTCCCCTTTCTCTTATGATATTGTGCTCTTGTTGGACAGAAATAGTAATAAGATCATTCAAGCTTCAAGTCTCCTTCTGAGCAATATAAGTTTCCTTGAGAGATTTAAACTCTTTAGGCAATGAATTCAGTGCAAAATGGACCATCATGTCCTCATCTACTGTCATATCCAGCTCTTGTAATTTCGTTCCTATGTCAATCAAGTTCATGATATGAGCTCTCACACAACCCTGTCCATCATACTTCATATCAATCAATTGATTCAGCAGGGAACTCTTGACAGCCTTTTCAGATTCCTTGAACCTTTGTGCAATTGACTCATAGTATTGCTGTGCATTCTTAGATTTAGGAATGCTTCCTTTTACTGATGAAGACATGGCCCTTTGCATGATTAACATAGCCATCTTGTTTGCCTTTTCCCATTTGGCAAACTTAGTCTTAGTTTCTGCAGAAGCATCTGCAGCTGGTTCCTGGGGAGGTTTCTCTCTGAGCACAAAATCGTAATCTAGAAAACCTAGAGATATTTCCAGATCTTGTTTCCACTTGCTATAATTTGATCCAGTCAAGGTTTCGATGGAGTTGTGATTCACTGTAGAATTTGCAATACAAATTAAATAAAAGCTGTCCCTAAAACTTTACTTAAACATGTCATCTCATACCTGTGGGTTTAAGTCTAACATGTTCCAAAACCCTAGACAGTTAATTGTACAAGCCTCCTGCGCAAGTAACTCACATCTGTGGATGTGAAGATGCTCACAAGCCAATGCAATCAACTGTCCAGATTGTTCCATAAGTGCTGTGATCAATTTGTACAACTTTCCATCTGTGGATGGAGAATCATATAGAAGGCTACGAACACTGATGCAATTTTCTAACCAATATGTCAAATTCAAGAACTCCTACACAGCCCGAGCAGCTGTGGCTTACTCATTCTGCATAGCAGTTTTCAAATTTTTGGTCAAAACTTTATGAGCAAAGATAACCTTATGCTCTTTAACAGTTAAGATTTGCAAACAAAAGAAAAACTGCATACTTTATAGCCTACGATCAATTAGTTAGATTAAAGAACAAAAGCCTAGAGCTCTGATACCACATGTAAGTCTTTACTAAGCTTTTAAACTATAATACTAACCTTGTTCAGCCATGGTAGCAGTAGAGTATTTGGATTCCTTGTAGAGAGTCTTCTTCCCTTTTGCAGCACCTTAGTTTCTCTTTCTCTTAGATAGGGTGAGATCTGATTTTTGAGAGTGTATTTGCTGCAAGGGAAGGGACCTCTATATATAGATGCATCACTACGAAGGCCTTGCCTATCAAGAAGCATTCGAGTGTCCTTATTGCATTAGAATAGGTTTGTTTCAATCCATGTTGTATTAGGAATCCTGATAGCACTTGTATTTGATTTTAACCAGCTCTGTACAAGCATTATCTAATGAGGATTGAGTTGTATTTCCTGATCAAACCAAAACCCGAGTCCTCTTAGGATTAGAAGATCACCTTTTATGGATTAAGACAATAAATTGTCTTACATCTTTCTCATCTAGAAATCCTTTTCGTTCCCAAACCCTCTCACGACTGCAATCGCAAGGTAACCCTAACTCTCTCTATCACTCTTTTATTTTCCAGATGTTATAAAAAAAGTTCTTTCAATTTAGCCTTGCGGAACCTCACGACTGCAACCCTAATTTGATTCCCAGAAAGGCAAGAGAGGTGTTGTGGATCATGAGGCTGGAGAAATATTGAAGGATTTTGCACAAAAAGATCTGGATGATGAGTTCAACAAGGTTGATGATCTGAAGAAAGAGGGTAATATTATTAGGCTGGACTTGGACATGGGGTTCTTCAAAGATCACAAGGACGAAGTGGATTTGGAACTTCGACTTGAGCATCTGTAAGTGCAAAACTTCGCCTACTTGTGTGGGAATTTATCCCAAGTTAGTTTAGATTTGTTTTTATCCTGCACTTTATTTTTAAAATGAAATTTATTTTCCCCTTTCTTCTTAATTAGCTAGCCAACAATCAAAACAGAGATGCTTTGAGAAGGTTAATTTTTGTATAGATCTAATATTGAGTGATTACTATTATGACTATGCAAACCCTTCTTTTTGGCTTTCCTTTGTCAATTCATTTGTTGATTAAAGCCGTTTCTAGCTTAATTAAGCTTGAAATGTGCAGTTTTTATTCTTCTAATTCCTGTAGTGGTAAAGTGGGGTTACCGGTCATTTTTCTGGTGAGCGTGCAATAGAGTTAAATGATCTGCAGCTGTCTCATTTGGCTTTAACCTTTTTTGGTATTTTATAAAGAGAACTTGAAGTGATCATATATATGAGAGCTGGACCTGCAGACTTCACTAAATTCAAATGTTTTCATGAAAACATACAAAGAAGAAATTAAAGTTTCTTTCAATTACTTCAATTTATGTGCTACCAGGTACTACAAAGTTTCAAATTCTTTCAAAGTTTAATCTATATTTAGATTTTTTATTATTCATTTTGCGAAACTAATGGTGCTTTGGTTTGTTTTTAGAAGAGGTGCCATGTGATTGGTTGAAGTTGTAGAAAAGGCTGGGTGAGAGGACAATGGGAAAGAGGTAAAAGTCAGCTTCTTATTCTTATTATTATTATTTTTTAAGCTGGGTGTGGATCTGCTTGAAAATGGTGCTGCCCAAGTGTTCGATGAAAGGTCTGAACACAGCATTTGAGGCAGGTGCTTTGTTTTGATTATGATTCATAATTTTTTTCCTTTATGATTTTAATTTTCTGTTTGAGGCGGGTGCTTAGTTTCTTTGTTGTATTTATTTTTTATTTTTTTTGGGGAGGGGGTGGGGCTGGGGAAGGGATTAGTTATGTATTGATTTTTGGGTTTTTAATGTTCCCCGTCATGGACGGTTTGTCTCTCTACAAGAAGTCTTTGTCTCTCCTTGATGGGAGAGTCTAATGTACCACCTATAATGGGACTCTCTCTCTTGTATATATATATATGAGTTTGTTGAAGGGGACTTGGAAGCTGCAGTTAGTGAATTAGCATATAGTAATTGTCAACTAGCAACTCTTAAGGTAGAGAGTGATGCTGAAAAGGGGCAGTTTTCCCAATCCTAGATTTTGGGAACAAGCATGTTGATAGGGTTAGAGATAAGCAAAAAGATCTGCAAGATATGGAATCTACCCTCAAGGAGCTAATGGTATTATGCTGCCTTTTATCTCCTTGATTCATTTTTGAAAGCTGATTTTGAAAGGGGTAATCATGTTAATTGATTCGAGCTTTGCATGACCAAGCTTCGAGTCGTGTAATGGACATAACGGGCCTTTATGAAGAAAGGATAAAAATATTTGTAGTTATCTGGTTTGCAGGTTATTTTACTGTGCTACTATTACCTCTACAAGGCTAAGAGCGGTCCTTCTTTTGAAGAGGTTGGATTTCAATATATTCTTGGGGCTAAATTGTTCTGTTCTTGTTTTTATTGATTTGGTTTCCAGGTTTTCTCCAATTTTGGATTTTGATTATGGAGAGGGGTTGTATTGAATCTAAAGTTTTAACTTTTATAGGTCAATTCACATTTCTTATGTGGGATTCTTGAAGGGTTGTGGATAATTGATTAATTATATCTAGCAAGTAGCTAAAATAGCAAATCTAAACTATTGGGCTTTGCTTCACAAACCCTGTTATGTTCTGTGAATGAACAAGACTTTAGATTGTTGCTGGGCTACTTCTGTATCTGAAAATATTATGAATTCTTCAAATTTAATCTATTGCTTGATGTGCTTGATGTTGTGAAGTTTCAAAACTCTGTTTGGTTTGCCTAATCTCCCTATGTTTTGTGTCAAATTAAAGATATTGAAGAATGTGGAATGGCTGGAGTAGTTTCCCTTAAAGGTGGAGGATTTCAAGCGCTTTGATGAGTAAGACATCAAAACTTCTGTTTATGCATTTTGGTGTTCCAATGCTGAAACTTTCAACCTAAGATTGGGCTAAGTTTAATAAGTTCTTAAAACTAGAAATTGGTTTCATCAGGTCCTCAATTCATGCTTTGTGACACATATTGATGATCCAGCCATTGCAGCACTTACAAAGTACTATTCGAAGGTGTTTTCTCCTATTCGAAGGTCTTACAAAAATGAAAGCACCTTTGTTTGATTCTGTTCCTTTTCAGCTCTGCCAATGTTTCCAGATTTTATGTAGTTTTTCTTAATCTTATATGTTCTTTTCATTTCATTTCAGTATGCGAGAAACGGAAAAATGAAGGCATTTTACACCCAAATGGAATTGGACGAGGTTCGAGATGAATGGGCATGTCATGTGCTAGTGGATTTGAGTTTGAACATTCTCCTTTTTGTAGTATTTTGCTTATTTATGTATGGATGATGTATGGATTTTGGTTTATTGGCATGATTGCATTATGTGCACCTTATATACGGATTTTTTTTTTTATGTTTCAATGGCAATATATATGAAATGGATGAGATGCCTCTATATTTTGAGACATAACCATGTAAAATATGATGTCAAATGTGGAAATTGCTTACACTTTATTAGTAACAAAGGATGTCTATTATGTGTAACAAACTCAGTTTTGCCATAACAACTGAAGTTAAAATTAAAAAACATCAGCATAAGTACAAAAAACGAATGCGTAAACTAGTATTTGCAACAGCAGTGACATCTTTTCTGAGGTGGTAAGTTAGCACACGCTTCAGTATAAACAAAACCATTGATGCTATAATGACTATTTAGCATCAATGTTGATATAGTCCTTGATGCTATTAAAGGTTTAGGCATCGGAGGTCAACGCTCTTTTTGGCATACCCTAAACCCTTAGGCATCAGTGATTATGGAAGAGTGAAGTCGTAACGTATCTTTAGCGACTGGGAAAGTCCGTAGCCTATTACTATACCTATTGCCTCGTGTCCCAATACATCGGTTGCTGGGTACCTTTAGCGACGGTATTTCCCCGACGCGAAAAGTCATTTTTGGCATAGTGTATATATATATATATGTATTTGTATATGCACACATGTGATGGGTAGAAGAATGTTCTGAAATCAGTATCTTTTGCTTAAGTTTCAATGGATTGATTGGAGTTTGAAGTTCTTAGTTTTGGGAAAGTGTGAAGGAATATTTAATTTATGTGCTTACATATGGGTTGAACTTTGTTTTCTTGTAGAAAGAACTACGTGTGGCTTGATCCCTTGGTAAGGGTACATAGGCAACCTAGGTGCAACCGCAAAATAAACGGTTGAGTTATGCTTTGGAAATTGTGGCTAATTGTAAAAGTAAGAAGCAAATTCGTAGATTATGTTGATACTGCCCTGGTAAAGTTGAATTTGAGGCTGGAAGCCCATTTGGTAAATTGTGTGAGTTAGCATTGTGCATGCTGAAGTTGGGAAATATTAAACTGTGATATTTACAGGTGAAAATGATTTGGTAAATGTCCGTTTTTCAGGGAAGACTCTGCCAGTTTTCCAGTAGAAGTCAAACCCCTAAAGCAGTTTTTTGACTAGGGCAAGAAGAGGTATTTTGGACAATCGTGCCAATACCTGCCAGGTGTTGGTCACACACAAGGTTCGATACATATTCCAAAGTGGAATTTGGGTCGTGTCCTGTTATTTTACCCTTGAAGACTATTTCTTTAACAAGCCAAGAATGAACACCTTTGTAGGAAAATGTCTTCTTTTCTTCCTCTTCTTACAAGCTCCTCAACCCAAGACTCTAAGAGTGGAGTCCTCTACCTCACCACACCAAAATGGACTAGAGATGAAGAGAAATCAACCTAGAGAACTTAGATGATAGTCTTTCTCTAGGTTGGACCGATTTTTGGCTAAGAAAGATGAGGGAGGATGTCTCTACTAACATCAAAAACCCAAGAGTGGAATGCCAAAAACCCTAACTAGGTTTTGACTAATCTTTTGGCTTTTATAAGAAAAGCACAGAGAGAGAGAGAGAGAGAGAGAGAGAGAGAGAGAGAGAGAGAGAGAGAATCCTTCCTTCATTGCCGGCCAAGGTGGAGAGTAGGCTCATGTTGGGACTTGTGGATTTTATGTTGTCATACAACACTTGCCCATGGGCCCAATAGGTTTTTAAGTATTTTGCCTTTTCCTTTAAATCATATTTAAAGCCCAATCCAAATTCTTATGTCAAATTTAATTCCATAATTAACTCTTAATTATGAATTATGATTTAACTCTTAAATCACAATTATAATCTATTTGACTGGGTCAATTGCTTTGGTCAAATATATTGACTTTGACCTTTGACTTTTGACTCCTAGTTTCTTTTCTATTCATTTGTACCTCTAATCTTATTTCTCGGTGTGCGATCCATAGGTTTCTTTTAGCAAGGTAATAGGTTGACTCAACTTCTCTGAGTTGACTTGTGAATTGAATCTCACTATTTAATCATTCCTATTAGTGAATGTCAATAATGATTGAACGTTTTAGAACTTCCACAAACCATGGTTGATGTCTAGTAGCATGTCATGGTTATTCAAGCTAAATAGGGTGTAGGGAAGAACCTATTCAAATTGGAATGACTATGCAATTGAATCCTTCTCTTGTACAATACTCCTTATTCACATTATTAGATAATGGAATCTAATGTCGAATATTCTAATGTGAATTATTCCTTTATATGATTATCCTAGTAAGATCTGAAGACTTCTTCTTCCAAATCTCACTACTGTGCGCAGAGATTTGATTAATCATATCATTGGAGCATTATTTCTCTTTACTGAGAATAAAGATTTCTTATTGTACATTCATTTGCCGCCATGACTTTATTGAGAGTCATGATAAACACTTTTAGGTAATGTCTTATACAATACAACTATATAGTGCCTTCAAAGATAAACAACATAGCCACAAAACATTTATGATGTCTCAGGTTTGAGGATTAGTTTGCACCATTGCAATTTATGAGTTCTAGGCTGACATGTGAGTAAAGACTTCTATTCTAGAACTCATATATTTGATCGTGTTCAGTGTATTTGTTCTCCTGCAAGGACCTACACATAGATCTTGGTGTCACTACACTTGACTTGAGACCTTGTCATTTTCTACATATAGAGAAGATAATGTATGTACTAGTCTTGGTGGAATATCAATGTCCAAACGATACTTCTTTGACCAAGAACATATTTAGAATTATGGACCATGATAAGTCTCCATGTATGCAATCTCATTACATAGTTCTCATGTACACTTATATATTCTTAGGACTGTAGTTGTTTTACTGTTATGATAATACATCAAATATCATGGTTGAAAACAACCGGTCTTCCCTAACTTAATAAGTCATTACATAAGATGTCCTTAACATTAATTATCGTATAATTAGTTGGCTTTAAGGGTATACTACTTACACACATTGTGTACCACCTCTCTAATAGAGGTGAGATTAGAGATGTGGTACACAATGTGGTATATAAATATGGTATGCCTAGCATTACCCTTTTCAAAGGCTCTTCTTTGATGGATTTTGTCACTCTAATACACTTACGTTTGATTAGGGTTGAATATGGTGAGTATGGTGTATTTATTAAAATTACGTTTGTTTCACAATTCAATATATCTTTTTTGGTCATTTTATATTAGGGTAAATTTATAATTCAATAAAAAATTTGAAAATATGGTATACTCAGTTAATTTCAGGGTTCGTTTAATAACACCTTAATTATAATCAACATACTAACCCTTTCATTTAAAAGGTAATTGTTTGAAAACCACCTGAAAACCTTTTATATATTCGTACAGAAAAAGAAGAATAACAAGAGTTATCAAGTAAAGATAATAAGCTCCAAATCAACAAGGTTAAAATCCCAAAAGTCAAATGAAGAACAAAGAAACCAAATTTGAAAGGTAATTGTTTCCACATCAATCATACCCAATATGAATCATAATTTAAAATTCATGAAACAATCGATCTCAAAAGATAAATAATGAACTCAAGTCAAATACAAAACTCCGTTCATAAATCGACTGATACATGTATAACACTCCACCTAAGTGCACCCATGGGAAAGTTAGCCGACCCTTTGCACACAAAATGAGCAGGGTGGCAAGGAACTATCTTGGCAACTACACATGAAGAACAAATCAACATGTGCACGCAATAATCCTAGCAACCGCATATGAAGAATGTATCGATGCATGTACGGGCATATCCTGGCAACCGCACGTGTACATAACACATGCGTACACATGTGGACACATATCTTGGTAACCGCACATGCGGAAACAATCGGCATGTGAGGGCATATCTTGGCAACCACACCTATCGAGTGTCCCCGATACACGTGTGGGCATGTCATACACACGTAGATGGTTCCGAAGACAAGAGGGTAAAATAACCACATCCGAAGGCAACTCAATATCCCGAAGGCAACCTGAAATGTGTACTTAAGTGGGTTTGAAAAGGATTTTTCTAGAAACTTAAACCAAATCATTTCAAAAGCCTTACATGAACTAATCTCAAACAAAGCGAGGCTAAACAAGCCATCTCACAAACTCAAAAGCAAAGTTTTCCTAATCCTTTCTCAACCTAACTCATGAGTGTATACATGCGTAAACAATGCATCTCTAATCATAAATAAATTTATAACTCATATAAAGCCTCGAAAACTCATAAAATTATAACCATAAAGTGACAAAATTTTTCAAATTTACCTTATGCAAAACCACTATCAAAATCAAAAGATAGTAAAAGTAAGCATCCGTGAACCTCTCTAGAAAATCACAGGCAAATAAGCAACAATACCTTACTTAAAACCATGCATAAATCGAGTAGAAAATATTCATTATTTTCTACTTGGAAATTACCTTGAATCCACTCTTTTTATGATAGAGTATGATTGAAAGTTGGAATGATCGGTTAAAAGTACAAGCCATAAATATATAGCTATATGATACATGAATCCTAGTTAAATGCATACATATACTAGAATTTATGTATCACCCAGCGGCGAACTAAGTACAGGGCTACACTGGGTTGTAGCCCTATAAATTATAGCCACCCAACTTGCCGTTTCTTTTTAATTAGATTGGGTTATCTTTTTCAATCTTCTTATGTGTAGGTAAGCTCCATGCTTTTTCTTGGAAAAATCTAAAATGGTTTACCTCAAGGATCTAACTGATTATTTTACAAAATGTACTTGTAGGATTATATTGCAGTAATGAGCCTTAACATATAAGATACACTATAATGGTTTCTTCAATGAAATACTCTTCTGGAACGCATTGTGTTTTTAGAATTTAGATTTCTTTGTTGGTCCCTCATATATATAGGCTTCAAGGATCATCATGTATTTGTATTGTATTGATTGCATGAATCTCTATTTGCCTAGTCTAGACATTCGCTTTTGTTGTTTGTTTATGTTATTCATTTCGTGTTCGTCATTGCTAAAAAAATTAAAAAGCTTTTTGTCACAAATAGTCCCTTAGGTTTGACAAATTATAACCTTTGGTCCTTTATATATATTTTTTCCTAACATTATTGCTCCCTTATGTTACATTGCACCCATCAAAATGGTCTTGCCGTCACATTATGTCCATAAAGGTCAGCAAATCCAGTCACATGAGGTCACGTGTAGGGTTAAAATCGTTAAAACACTCCCCCTTCGACCTAACCCACCATTCACAACCCTTTCCCTCCATTTCCATTGCTTTCTCTCTCTCTACAACCAAAGATCGCTCTCAATTTAGGGTTGCAAGAGAGAAGAAAAATTGGGGTTTATGGGGATTTGTATGAAAGTTGATCTGCTTTCTTTTGTGAAGTCAAAATCACAACTGAAATCAGAATCTCTGAATAGTGATGGAGGAGGAGCCTAAAGATGTGTTTTAGTAAAGGGGAAAGCAACCCAAGTATAGAGGTATCTTCTTTGGCTTTTTAAAAGTGTTGGTTTCAATAAAAGTTGTTGTCTACACATGTGTGGTAGCTGAGTTCGTATTTTGATAGTGATATTGGATTTTCTTTATGCTTGTTTGTCTGGTTTTTTGCACGAGTGTGGTCCATGTTTGTCTAACTTTTTGCAGAGTTTGTATCATATTCAAATGCTGAAATTGTTTGTTTAATAATTGGTGGGAGACTTTTGTTGTGTGCGGCGGAAGCAGATTGCACATGGAATGGTGGATATGAAACCGTCGAAACAACAAAAGCAAAATATGAAATACAAAAATCCAAGAGACATAAGGATTTATACTAGTTCAGCCCATGTGTAGCCTACATCCAGTTAGAAGACAGCGAAAAATTCCACTAGTATCCCAAAAGAGATTACAACCAAAGGAGATTAACCCTCTCACCTATCCTAGGAATTACAGAGTTTAACTCTCACAACCCAAATCCCAAATACACCCAAGTCACTCTCTGGCTAACCACACACAAGAGCCAAAAACACAAGAATTGTTCTTGCTCACTAGGAAAAAACACACTAAGAATAATACAAAAAAATAAACCTCCCACAAACACAAGGAACAAATGAAGAAGACTCAACCTTTGAAATGGCTTGATCTTCCTTCAACATCTCATGTAGCCAAAGAGGAGTTTATCTCCACCATCATGGTGATGCTCTCTAGTATTTCTCTCTGTGTGGAAGTGCCTCACTTCTGTTTTAGCCTCTCTGAGCAATGGTCCTCACGACACCTCCAAATGGTGCGGCACAAATGCCCACCTCTCTCACACTCTTTGCTTGCTGCTCTCTCTCCCCCTTTTATGAACCCATGCTACAACTCTCCAAAATGAGAGTAATCACATGCCAACCCACGTGATGGCCATCCAAAGAAGGAAAAAGTCCATCATTGCACCATGCATTGTCTCCCACCAAAGAGACATTAAAGAAAGAAAGAATTAACTCTCCCATAATTTTCAACACTTTCGGCTGACACATTTATCCCTTCCTGTGGCCTCGTGATTTGCAAGTGTGGTAGTCATCATGAAGAAACCATCGACTCATGTGGGTGCAATTTGAGCCAACAAAGTCAACAATGGTTGCTAAATCACATGCCATCAATGCCATCAAATTTGAGCCAATTCTGACACCCTTGCTGTTTTCTTGCATTTGTACCTTGAAAGTTTACTGCATGTGTTGTTGTTTGTCCATTGGACTCTAATATATCTTTCTCCTTTTTGGCATAAAAAAGCAATGATTTTTTGTCTGATTTTTTCCAACATAGGTTGGAAGAGTTATTGTAAACTACATAGTACAAATGAATAATATGCCCACGCCCATGCCCTCCACCTCACCTCACCTCACATTAAGATGAGATTTTTCTTTGGTTTGGTTTTTTGAAACCAAGGTTCAAAACCAAATTGTCATCTCACATCTTATCGGTGGAACATCAAATCCTCAATTGCCTAGATCATTGGTTGTAAACGCATGGCAGCAATTGCAAAGAAAACAACTGATCTCTATTTACCACAAAAAAAAACTAGCTATAAGACAAGAAGATATATCAGAATCCAATGGAGAACATCTTTGGTCAAAGTCTAGTCAATTCACATTGAAAAACTAAAACTATTTACAAGAAGGCCATGACTCATGGGGTTGTAGCTTCTTTTTTTCTAACCACTATCAAGTACAAGGCAAGACCCATGACCCATGAACCACCCCCCCCCCCCCCCCCCCCCCCCCCCCCCCCCCCCCCCCCCCCCCCCCCCCCCCCCCCCCCCCCCCCCCCCCCCCCCCCCCCCCCCCCCCCCTCTTCCCCCACACATCTCCTCCTTTTGAATTGGCCTTGTCCTCCACAGTAGGAAACAAAATCATGTCACACTAATTAATCACAACTAATGTTTATAGCTGTCTAAGTACGTAAAAGCCCACATCAGGATACAAACTGAGGAGGTGGATTTATAACAAGTTCAAATGCACTTAATGTAGCCAAGAGGGCCACAACAAGGAAACAGGTGGGACATCCTAAAAAAATAAGTATTAATTTAGTTTGGTTTGCAGCCTCAAAGTGCTCAAGTTATTAAAAAAGTGAAGTACTTAATTTAATACTAATATTGTAATTTGGTTTGCAGCCTCAAAGTGCTCAAGTTAGGCAAAGGATACTAAAGTTAAATGTTACTTTTTATCATTTGTAGTGTTTTTTTTTTCTTCCAATATTAGGGTTAGTATTATATTATGCCAATTTTTTATGAGGTTTTTCATTATCTAATTAGGTTACGAAAGGAGGCGAGATGAGGCAAGCAAGTTCAACTTCAAGAGTTAATTCACAACTCGAAGTTCAGCTACAAGGGTTAATTCACAACTTCCACATTCAACTCCAAGTTCACAGCCTTCTTCATCAAAGCAGCAGTTTCCAACTTCACAGCCTTCTTCATCACAACAAGTCTTAGCACCACCACTCCAAAAAAAAAGACTAAAGTCTCCAGCTAAAAGGGGACAACCATGGAGAGTTTGATATGAAATTGGAAGAAGAAAGGGTTTAGGATGTCAACTTTTGATGTGAATTTCATGGTAGTTAACATATGCATTGGTTTAGATAG
Organism: Prunus salicina; assembly: GCA_020226455.1. NCBI lineage: Eukaryota > Viridiplantae > Streptophyta > Magnoliopsida > Rosales > Rosaceae > Prunus > Prunus salicina. Next base: position 2,659,962 of record CM035345.1, on the reverse strand, counting down.
TTTTTGATGTTGGAGAACTAATAAAAATTGAGAGGTTTTGATGTGAATTTGGATGATAGTTTTTTTTTATATAGGAAATTGGAAGAAAAAATGGTTTAGAATGGCAGTTTTTGTAGTGACTTTATATGGGACCTTTTGATGTGAACTAATATTCTTAAGATGACATTTTGTTTAAGAACTTATGTTGTTCATGAATCAGTCAAACTAGTGGGAATGCATATTGTTCAGGTTGATATTGTTCTTGTTTAAGCATTTGGGAAACCAAGCATTTGATATTGTTCATGTTGTTCAAGTTTTTAAGCATTTAGGATCATTGGATTTGGGATGATTGAATTTACCTTTTTGGGATCATTGCATTCTTTTTTTTTTTACCTCCATTTATAACAAACACCTAATTAGTTGCAAGGCTTCACATCACATTTTCAAATCTAAATAGATTTCATTCATTACCATAGGATGTAATTCGAACAACCATTGTCATACCCTAAATACAGCCACTGCTAAGCCCTGAATACATTCACCTACATCAACCTACAATGGCCTTCCATCACAAAATACAAAACACAGACCCCAACTTACAATTCCTTCAACCGCAAAATAAAACATCCCAAACTACATAGACTCCATTACTCAACATCCCAAAGCCTTTTCTCATGCCAAAAACATATAAAAATAAACCCATGACAGAACCAACAAAATCCAAAGCTTTTTCTCCCTGTATAGAACGTCACGCAGCTGCTCCTCTAGAGATACCACGTGTTTAACTAGCATAGCCACGACTTGGTCATCCTTTCCTTCAATTGGTGCTTCAAACCTTGCTTCTTCTCTTCAGTTAGCCATTGTTGAGGACTCTTTAAATCAGATGCTTGCTATTATGAAATGGAATGAATGGATATTTAGCAAATTTCTCTTATATAAAGCAGTTAAAGGCACAAAAAATCAAAGAAAATAGAGGGAAAGTGATGGAAATTGAGGGAAATGGGTTGTGAAGGGTGGGTTAGGTCGAAGGGGGAGTGTTTTGACGATTTTAACCCTGCGCGTGACCTCACGTGATTGGATTTGACGACCTTTATGTACGGAATGTGGCAACATGACCATTTTAATGGGTGCGATGTAACATAAGGGACCAATAATGTTAGAAAAAAAAACATAAAGGACCAAAGGTTATAATTTGGCAAACCTTAGGGACCATTTGTGATAAAAATAAAATAAATAAATAAATAAAAACCAGTTTGCGTTAGCCCAAGGGGGGGCAATGAGTAGTGTTTTGGTGCCTCACACCTTCAATCAAGCAAGTTCATAAATGAAGTGTGTGAAGTATATCATCAAGGATGAAATCCCTTTTAGGGCATTGGAGGGGACTAGGTTTAGGGATTTTATCCATGATCTTCAATCTAGATTCATGATCCCTAATAGGAAGAAGGCTGCTAAGGGAGTGTGGGATTTGTTCTTAGTTGAGAAGACTAAGATTATGAGCGTGATAAGTGATCAAAGAGTAAGTATAACAACCGATACTTGGACCTCTATCCAAAATATCAACTACAACGTAGTCACCGCCCATTTCATGGATCATGAATGGAAGTTGCATAAGAGGATAATAAATTTCGTTAAGATCACAAGTCACAAGGGTGATGACATTTGGAGGTGTTTAGATGCTTGTTTGAATAGTTGGGGGATAAAGAAGGTGTTTAGCATTACGGTTGATAATGCTAGTGCAAATTATGGGGCGGTGAAGTAGATGGCCAAGAGGTTTAAGTCATTGAACACTCTTATGCTTGACGGAAAATATTTGCAAATGAGGTGTGCTTGTCACATTCTTAATTTGGTTGTTAAGGATGGGTTGAAGGAGCTTTCTAACTCAATTGAGGGGATTAGAAATTGTGTGAAGTACATACATTCTTCACTATCAAGGTTGGATAAGTTTAGGGATTTTGCCATTTTAGAGAGCATGGATATTATGGCAAACATTCCTTTGGATGTGGCAACAAGGTGGAATGCCACTTATAAGATGCTTGATGGTGCATTTAAGTATGAAAATGTGTTTGCTAGGATGGCAGATGAGAATGGTCCATTTGTTGCTTACTTTAATGAGCTTGAGAAGGATGGAAAAAAAAAACCTGGTAAAGAGAGTTAGGCCACCAACAGAGTCGGTTTGGGAGAATGCACAAGCCTTTGTGCATTTTCTTAAAAAGTTTTATGAAACCATCCTAAAGCTTGGTGCCACCAAAACTTGTACATCCAATATCATGTTTACCGAATTGGTTGGGTTACAAGTTGAGATTGAAAGAAAAATTAAAGATGAGGGGGATGAAACTTTGCAAAAGGTGGCTTCTTCAATGAAGCTCAAGTGGGATAAGTATTGGGGTAGCTTTGAAGGTGTCAAAAAACTTTTGTTTATAGGGAATGTGTTAGACCCTAGATGGAAGCTTGCCTTGCTCAAGATTAGCTTCCGCAATCTTGGAACCAAACCTTCAAAGGTTGAAACTATTGGGGATGAAGTCAAAAGTGACTTGCTTACTTTGTATAATGAGTATAAAGGGGTTGGTAACTTGGGTTCTCTACAAACAATAGATGAGGGGGATGAGGAAGATTTGGAAGATGAGCTTGATGGTGATGATGCTCATTCTCAAATGTTGAGGGAGATGTTTCTTCAAAGGTAGGAGGAACAACAAATGGAGATCTCTAATGAAGTTGATAAATACTTTGCCGATATATTTGAAAACCCAAGGACCAAAACCTTCAACCTTTTGGATTGGTGGAAAGGGAATCAATCAAGATATCCAATCCTTTCCAAGGTTGCCAATGACATATTTGCAATCACTTCCTCTATGGTTACTAGTGAGAATGCCTTTAGCCAAGGCAAATGGATTGTGGATCCTTTTAGAAGCTCATTGACTCCAAAAATGGTAGAGGCATTAGTGTGTACTCATGATTGGCTTAGGGTGGATGAATTTAACTTATACAAGGAATCAATGAATGAGGGAATTGCTTTTTATAAGGAACTTGAAGATATTCAAGCAAGTAAGTATTTCAATTATTTATCTTTAAATTTTATTGATGCTTTGATTTAATGCTTCTACTAATATGTACATATTCTTTTTTTTTTTTTTTTTTTCATGTGGTGGCCACTAAGGCTCAAGGTGGTAATGCTCAAGTTTCAACTTCAACAAACATTTTGCCTCCTCCAACTCCATCACAGTTGTAATGCTCAAGTCAAGTGCCTACTTTTGTTTGGGTTGTAAACTAATTAGAACTTCTACTCTTTTTTGGGTTGTAAACTAATTCAAACTTACACTTTTTTTTTTGGGTTGTAAATTAATTCAAACTTCTTCTTTTATTGGGTTGTAGCTTAAGTTTAACTATGTCGTACTTTGGATTTGGATGTTTAGTTTAGTTTTAGGCTTCAATTTATGTTTTGAGCATGTTTAATTGTAGTTTTAGTTTTTAGGCTTAAATTTCTTATTTTATCATGTTTGCCCAAGTAACTGTCCAAAATCAATCCTTAAAACATTGCCCAACAAAATTGCGTTAAAAACTGCATTCAAATCTCAAATTGCAATCCAGAAAATGGGAAGTGGGCTAAAAAAAATTTGTCAAAAAAGCCCAATCTGTTTGTTTCGGTAGGCCCACCATCGAACCAGCCCAACCGCTACTTGTGGTACTATCGACACTCGAAGAACTGACTGCAAATCGGTCGGCGGCAATTTCAATTCTTGATAAACCAACTACACTTGGTCAGTTAGCGGTACTGGCTCATCGGTTCGGTTACCGAACAAATCCCAACCCTATAATTTATGGATTATGTTTATGGATAATGTTCTTGTTGGTCTTGGAAAACACAATTTGGATTGAATTTATGGTTTTTGTTTGCAGGTAATGTTCTTGTTGATCTTGACACACATTTAATAATTATTTGTCAAATTTTTTATTCTTTAAGCATTGGTGCAGTACAAGTTCTGGGTGCTTGTGGCTATAAAGAACAACATGATGTTCCTTTATCTCTCTAGTTACTTTCTTTATACCTTTCCCATTACTCACAAGAAGCAAAATAAATCAAATTGGAATTGAACCACTCAATGTGTCAATTAAATCCATTATTATATCATATTTTTCTCCTTCACAAAAGCAAGCATTTCTTGAACCATAATGGTTTTTGTTTTTTTCGTTGAAAGAACCATATTGGGTTTATGCAAGGGCGCTTTGAATTTCTAGTGCTATGATTGTGGAAGTACAGAGCTTTCCAACGTAAAGCACCACCAGGCTTAACACCTGTCAATTTACCCCATGAACTTGTACGCTACTTTCAATTTGCACCCTGACCTATTTTTTGGGAAAATTAAGGATACAGTTTTTTTTTTAATCCCCAATTCCTGCCTACCGTCTAAATCAACTTTTTGACATCCAATAGTCCGTCAAATTGTCACTGTTCAAATGGTAGTTTTGTCTCTCCACCCTAATAACTCCACTCAGCCCCTTTCTCAAACACACAAGTTGTCGATTTAAAAAGAAATAAGAAAAACAAAAGTCACTGAAGGGTCAATTCGCACAACTATTAGTAAAGTAGGGTTTGTTTTGGGGAAGAAGAGATTCGACGATTCAACACTAAATTGATGATTTGAAGACTGAGGGAAATCGGTGAGATTCTTGAATACGGGCTTTGTGAATTCAACAAAATATGGTTCCAATTATGCGTAGCAGTAGTCGTCCTCCAAAGTACAGTCAGTCTTGTTTTTTCTGTTTTTGAATTCATTCTCTCTCTCATCCCATTTTTGTTGTTGTTGGAATAAATGCTTTATTAAAATAATAAGCATCATAAGAATGTACATAAGATAGCACTGAAAACAACCAATACTATCCATCCCACTAGACTCTTTCGTCCCTTCGCACCCTCTGCATTTTTTGTCTCTCTCTTTCTTCTACATTCATCATCCGCCTGCAATCTTCTCGTCTACTAATTAATTTGTGGCTTGAAGCAAATGAGAGGGAAAAAAAAGTAGCTATATCTCCTATATGGTTTGTTGGAACAAAGAAATCTTCCATATCTTCTCTACTAATTCGGATTTTCTTTGAGTTTCTCATATGCTGTGTTTTAGCTTTAACTTTATATTCAGCATCTTCATAACCAATATTTATTAAAAATAAAAAATAAATAAATAAACCTATTAGGTGATAAAAATAAAATATGAACAAGAAGAAACTAGATTGTACGATACTACAAATTAAAATATAACATTATTATATAAAAATTTGTAATAATTACTAGTGGGAAATTGTAAGATTTAGAGGGGACGAATGAATGGAGAAGAGAGAGATAAAGAGACGCAAAGGGACGAAGGGCAAGAGCCAAATCGGAAATGAAGAGAATGAGAACTAATCAAAAACATGATATTACAAACAGAATGAAGTAATTTTGATTGAACAGACACAGACCCAATTTCTCTCCAACGCCCACAAGTTGGCTAGATTAATGTGATCCACTTTGCAACTCTTGTCTAGATTATTAAAACAATGATTTATCAATATTAATCTTAATTCTAGTTTGTGATTTTGATGGAATGGTTTGCCGAAATTGGATGGTTAGTTTGTGATTTCAGGGTTACTGGAAAAGCAAGAAGAAGGGAGGTGGTGTTAATGACAAGGCACGAAGAAGAGAAGAAGACGTGCCTTATGTCAATAAGCCAGCAAAACTTAATTAAATGATGAGTGGGGAAATGCAAAAGTCAATTAAAATTTATTTTCTATAAATGCTTATTTAAAGAATAAAATAATTAATTTGTTTAATCAAATCCATTAATAGTGGGTTTAAAACTTGTGTCAAAATTTATGTCAAAAACATGGTGTCACGGATCCACCCCATATATATAGCTTTCAATGGCTTTAAAAGAAGTAAAAATGAAAAATTAATTAAGTAAAACAAATAATAAATAAACATCTTCCAATAGGGCAAGCCACATAGCAGACAACACCTCTTTAGATAAACATCTTACCGCTACATTCTTCTATAACAAGAAGATAGAGAAACAAATAAAGGTAGGTACCCTTTTCTTGTATTCAGTGAAGCAGGCCGTCTATACTGAAACTGCTCTTCAATAAAAACCAACATTTCAGCTGCACACTACTTCAACTGCAAGCTTCTTAGATACAGTGGTACACAAATCCTCATTAAACTTCTCTTCTGTTAATTCTATGGCACATTTGTTTTGATTTAAGCATGCCTGCAATAAGTAGAAAGCATCTTAGGAAACTGAGAATGTAATTAAAATGGAAATATTTCAATTCTATGAGATGATGGTGTGGTTTATGCACATGACTAGCTAAGGCTGGAAATTTATGCTAGTGCAAGGCATGAGGTTTTTGGATCTGATGACAGTTTGAAGAAGACTTTCGTTAGAGCAGAAGTGGCTAAATCACAGGATCAAGTCACTGAAGCCGAGGCTTATTCAACACTGGAAACATATATCTCCCCGAAAATTCAATCATGAGCCATGACACTTCTGTGAGAAATTCTACATTTTGAGTTTATGTCTTAACATTTCACCTTAAGTTTAGCCTCCTGCTGACAAGCTTTGAATTCAAATGGTGCCCAAAAATGTAATCAAGCCAGCTGCTGACAAGCTCACTACAAATCTACAAATTTAGTTATTCAAATAAAGGGGAGTTTGGAGGTGCTTACCTTTTCAACCACTGAAGTGGAGTTAGGATCATGACAGTTACCCTGGGTGTAGGATCCACAGGAGCCTGTAGGATTCCCGAAGCTGGCAAAGTTTACAGTTGAAATATGTGTCCCCTCAGGGCACCTCAAATGGACTGTTGCAATGGTATTGTTACTTCCATTTCCCTCATGCCAAGATTCAAGGTCAATAGAGGGGTAATTCTCTGCAACAATGGCACATACACCTGTGATCTTCCGTCTCGAGAATTTAATTTTCAGTGGATCTCCACCTTTCTCCTCGAATATCACCAGCTCATTTCCAGATTGCTTGAACCAAGACCGTGGAACATGGTACCTGTGCCAGACAGAAAGATGTTACTTTTTTGTTGGACACAAACAATAGAGCTGCATTTTTCTGTCTTTCGCCTCGTGAATTTTAGAGGAAAAAAAACTAAGCTCCAGGAAGATGTAAATCTATTATAGTAAAAGAAAGTCCTACGAATTTGATAGCATAAAAGAATACCAGAAAAATCAGTAATCATTAGAAGGGAAGAAAAGCATGTTACTCATATTGTTTGGGATTGTATCCACAAATCGAAGTAAAGTTTCTTATGCTAAGACACTAGTGTTTTGTCTTTTTGCAAGTGTGTGCCTTTCTAGATAGAAAGTGAGTGCACATGCATGTGTGTGTGAATGCATGCCTGTGCTTGATTGCTTTAACATTCTTGACGGGCCAACAGTTATTTGAACACTATACAGACTTGGGACTGATCTCATCGTCACTGCATCTGATAACAGTATAAAACTGGTTTTTGCTTTTTTTCATTTTAAGATTTTGACAACTGGTGATGAAACTTATTCATGGCTGTCCGGTCCAAAAAATTTCTGGCAGCAATCAAAAGGAAAGAAGCAGAAGACAATTGGCTTCTAAGTTTATTTCAAAAATAAAAAAGTGCATTGAACTTTTTTCCCTTGTTTTACCATCTTTGTGTTGGTCCTCCACATCCTGTGTTGCATTTGTCTGGATCAAATTTGCCTCTGTAATTGCATTCTTTAACACATCCATGAGTAGGGCTCTTCCTTGGCCAGTATCTTCCAATTTCTTCTCCATTTAACCAAGCTAGACCTTTTCCCATGTCAATCATATCGAGCCCAATAGGTTCATCACCTGGCGGAGGGTCCACATTAACCTACAATATTCCAAGTAAATTCTCTATTACCGCCCTTAACCAGCTGTTCTTAAATAAAGTAATGGCTTATTTGTCAAGCATATGAAAAGTCAGGTTATCCAACTCTTCACCTTATACCACGTCAAAGGTTGTTTCCTTGGTGGTTCTGAGGTCGAAACCCAATTTGCTTTACCTAAACTGTCTCCCTTGTAAAGTCCTAGGTGTTCTCCTTGCAATCCAATCTGGGAATAGAAAAAAGAAATTACACGTAAGTCAGTTAAAAAAATGAAAGCTGAAATACACTTTCAATACAGATTCTCAAAAGGCAGGCTATATTCTTTAGAAAAAGTTTGCAACTCAAAGTTAACCACATTTAAAACCGTTCATTACACCAAATCAGCCTAGCGTTGAAATCAGGCCAAGTGATTAAATAAGCGACCATGCCAACACCAAACTAGAAAAGTTTGGTAGAATGAGGAAATATGCACCAATAAATGTCACTTTGGACCAAACGATTGTGAACCAAGTGGGGAACTGGCTTGGCATAAGTTCTTTTCTACTCGTTAATTGATCAAGGACATCAAATCTCTTTGATCTAGAAAGCTTAAATCACAATATGACAAAAATAAAGAAATTGCCTTGAAATTGAGAGAATCAGTAGGAAATTACAAAGCGAAAATCTGATGAAAGGAAATCAATTGCACACATGCTATATCTATAATCTGGGCCACTAGTGGCCCAACCTTGATATGCTATCTTGGCATCTAAGTTGACCTTTGAAAATACTCTCTTTTCCTTGCAGACCTCTCCTTGGTATGCACAAGGATTTTCCTTGGAATATTCTAGACCACCTATTTCGGCCACAGTGCAAAGTTGGGTACAAACACCCATGTAAGAAATCAACTGGTTCCGGTTGGCATTCTGCTCTGTATTTTATGTTTCTTGTTTTCATCAGCTAAAAAAAAGCGAGAAGGAAAATAAACTGATAGAAAGGGAGAAAATACCTTGTAGGTCCAATTATACGCAGACAAATCTATTGTCCCATTGTTGAACCCTGTAATGTTGACACTAGTTAGCCCTGCCCCTACCCATTCATAAAATGATCCTGCATTCTATGAGCAAAAACAAATAATTAATAAGATGTTGAAATTGTAGAATTAAAAGTGAACAATATACAAAGATGACTGATAACGAGCCAAGCTATATTCAATATAACATATATATATATATGTATATATGTACGCATGTATGTATGCATAGGGAAAATCTCTAATGATGTTCTTTTGGAGAAAAAGACCACATTGTGGAGGCCGACCCATCAATGTGGTCGAATGTATCAACCGTCTTTTCTCCTTTAGGTTTCCCTTTAAGATAAACTAAATTGCAGGATGGGCTCCAACACATGGACTCCCTCTTTAGAAGCTCCCCATATTTATTCAAAAAAACTAACCAGAGTTCTGAAGATATATATTCAAATATTACACTTCTGAATTAGGGAAGAAGAAAAGCATGGATTATATAAAGAGTTGCTACTGAATGTCTGAAAGGACTTGGCACCAAAAGAAACTACAACAAAATTTATGAAGTTTATTACCTACTTTTGTTTTTTGTTCTTCTTCTTTCTGACTAAGTGATCAAAGTGTTAAAAGTAATGCATCTTAGTTGTATCTTTCTTATAGGTTTCTTATGAAGAGTTGTATCTCTTGACTGTCAAAGGAAATAACAGCCCACAGCCCGTTGATCATGCTAGACCTCTTAGCCCACATGTCTAGATTCGTTGTACAGTAGTTGGTAGGCTACGGTTGGTGACAGTAGTAGGTAGATGCCGGTAGGTGACATTGTATCTTAGCCACCTACTGTGGTGGTAGGTGGGATAGGAACAATATATAAGAAGGATGCCACATTGTGTATCCGGACCTCACAATATCACAACTTGTAAAGCATTTGAGTAGTAACACTTTTCAGAAAGACTCTAAATTGTCATGGTATCAGAGCTAATGGCTAACGCCGATTAGCGATCCTTCTCTGCCAACATTGAGAGTCGTTGGCAATCCCTCAACCGTAATGGGTGTTTGTTTCTGTAAATCCTTGTGTTTCTCCTTTCCACAGCCGTAGTGGTCTTCACTGTCGCTTCCCTCTCATTTCCTTAAGCTTCATCTCTCTCTCCTGCCCAAACACTCGTGCTCCTCACCTTTATGCTTTCCTTCATCTCTCTCTCCTGCCGTCTTCTTTTCTCCTTAGCCTTCCTCTCTTTTATCTGTATGGGCAATAAGTCCCATGGCCATGATGGCATGATCTGTTTCCTTTGGGCAGAACGTCCCTTGATCACTATGATCTCTATCCTCCGTCACTTCGTTTCGCTCACCGAGCCGTCGCTTTCCTCCGCGAGCCTCGTCACCGCTCGCCAAGCCTTCTCTAGCCGGCCTTTGTCTCTCTTTGTCATGCCGAGCTACATTGCCGATGTTCCCTTTGCACAGCCGCTCTGGTGTATGCATCTCTCTTAAGCTCTACGAGCTCTCATGTTTTTTCTTTACCAATATCTTTCTCTTTCAAAACGGCCCTCTCTTTGTCTCTTTCCTATCTCTCTGTCTTCTTTTTAAGCCCCGGATTTTCTGGATTTTGCTATTCAGTTTCTTTGTTTTTCAACTATTAAGTTTCTCAGATTCTCTCAAGACCCCACCCTTTCTATTTGCAATTCACGTCCACTTCTTTCTTCCTTTATGAGTTTTTTTTAATAAATTATTTCATCTCTCTCTCGTCTCGCCTCGTCTCTCTCCATCTCATCTCCTCACAAGACAAAGACCAGCACGCCATGTGGGATCATTTGGCTGCGTGGTCTCCTCATAGACCAAAGACAAAGACCAGCAAGCCATGTGGGATCATTTGGCTGCGTGGTCTCGTCATAGACTAAAGACAAAGACCAGCACGCCACGTGGGATCATTTGGCTGCGTGGTCTCCTCATAGAACAAAGACAAAGACCAGCACGCCACGTGGGATCATTTGGCTGCGTGGTCTCCTCATAGAACTTGGTTTCGGTCCTATTCATCCTACTCCACTGCATGCTAACAACACCAGTGCCATCCAAATTGCAGCCAACCCCGTCTATCACGAACGCACCAAGCACATCGAGGTTAACTGTCACTCAATCCGAGAAGCCTATGATCATCAGGTTATCACCCTTCCACATGTCTCTACTGCTCTGCAGATCGCTGATATCTTCACCAAATCCATGCCCCGTTAGCGCCATCATTTCCTCGTTAGCAAATTGATGCTTACCAGCATCAATTTGAGGGGGGATGTCAAAGGAAATAACAGCCCACAGCCCGTTGATCATGCTAGACCTCTTAGCCCACATGTCTAGATTCGTTGTACAGTAGTTGGTAGGCTACGGTTGGTGACAGTAGTAGGTAGATGCCGGTAGGTGACATTGTATCTTAGCCACCTACTGTGGTGGTAGGTGGGATAGGAACAATATATAAGAAGGATGCCACATTGTGTATCCGGACCTCACAATATCACAACTTGTAAAGCATTTGAGTAGTAACACTTTTCAGAAAGACTCTAAATTGTCATTGACTATATGAGAAGTTGTATCTTTTAGATATCAAAAGTTGCATCTGTATCTCTTGGAATTAATTCAAGAGTTGTGTCTTATTATGTAAAGGTGTAAATGTAATTATAAATAGCCAATGTTATGGGCTGCTGTTATATTGAAGAAGTTAATAAAATCAGTTTGTATAATTCTCTGTTTTACAAACACTCTCTGCCTTACTTTATATTTCCATCCTATTCTTCAGTTTCGTGATCATTCCCCCAACACAAAGATCACTGGCTGTAGAAATACTGCAAATCTGAATCATCTCACTAGAGTTCCTTGCGTTTTTAATAATAGATATAAACAAAGAGGACAAACGAAAGCACCCAGAATGTCTTCTCATTTAAAATTAACTAAAACTGGTAGTGTAGGTTAGGGTAACAGTGAATTATGAATACATAAGAAAATAGATTTGAAAGAATGGATGGGAGAATGGATTTAAAAAATCATAACTAAATGGAATTCAACATTTCCAAATTTTTTGAATTGGCAGAGTATAAAACCCAGACTCATAGGCAGACTCATAGTTGTTTTTCCATTGTGCATCAGATGAAGTGGTTGACACTAGTCTCAACTGAAAGTTAACAGTAAATAATCATGGCAATTAGGCATGACAGAAGACAAACATACCTGCAAACCAACTGTCATGCTTAGCAGAGCAATTTCATTCTTTCCTGCCTTCAGAGAGATAGGAGTTTTTAATTTGAAGGGTGGGTGTGTGCCATTTCCAGATGCACTAGCTGAAGATCAAGCATATATGGCAATTATTAGCAAGAGCTATCTTTTAAAAAAAAAAATTGAGTTGTATACTATTCCCAAAATCTTAAACCTGTAAGAATGTGGGCCAACTACTACTTTGTATTTTAACACTCCCCCTCACATTTGAGGATGCAATTGCAGGGATTCAAAGTCAGGGTCTCCTGCTATGACACCCGGTTGAAGTAAGAGGATCCAATCCAGCACAAACTGGCTACAAGTGGAGAGACCCAGGATCTTATATATCACGGGATTAGAACTGATGTGGGGTCTAATATTCTCAATGGATAACAGTCACTACAGAAACATGACTCATTTTAACAGAAAAAGAAGTGCATGCAAGTTTCCCTTTTGAATACTGACCATAAAACTTTTAGATCAGAATAATAACCTTGGAGTTCTTGATTCACAAATGCATGGAGAGCATGACCTTTTGATTCAATTAGAAGAATTGGCGAGCTACCATTCTTTAGAAACGCTTCAGTTTCACCAACAAATATGCTGCGATTAAAGAATGCTATGAGTCATAGAAATTACTTGATTCACAATGCACATTTCATCTATTTTACATCTCTGTTACATCATATGTGCACATTGGCTTAAGTAGAAAAGGAATCTCCAAAGATACTACTAAAATATATGAATTTTTTCTATGATCAAAATGCATATAAAATGGAGCAGTTATCGATATATAATAGAAAAAATTATAGAGCAGCAGCAGAGGAGCTTTCTAATAACTAAAAGTTCAGGAAAAATAGCAAAATTTAGGTTTTAAGATGTATCAAAGAACAAATGAATTTAGTACCAATTTTCTATTTTTATCCATTGGATACCAATTTTCTATTTTTATCCATTAGATACCAATTTTCTATCTTTATGCATTGCAGACCATTTGAAAAACCAAATCAAGGGATCTAAGACTCCAATGTAGTGTAAATATTTAGCAAATTTAGGGTTTTAAGATTTTATCAAAGAACAAAATGCATTTAGTACTCATTTTCTATTTTTATGCACTGCAGACCATTTGAAAACCTAAATCGAAGGATCCAAGACTCTTATAAAGTCTAAATGCATGTAGAAGGAAGCTTTAGACCTTGATTTGTAGAGGAAGAGTGAGTTTAAATAAGAGTTCATTTAAAAAGAAGAAAAACAAAGCTTTATTATTGAAAAAAGAAGAAAAACACAAAATGAAAATTTCCCATCACATCCGAGATACACCTTTCAAAACATAACACAAATTACACAGGACTATTTTTTAATTTTCAAAATTTAAGAGCAATTCAATTAAGGGTTTAGTTTTTTAAAGTTTCAAAAACTTCAAACGAAAAATGGTTGGGAAGTTGAAACTTGTTTTTTGGAGATGGGTGTAATGATCTTGGGTGTAAATAGTACCTTCCGACTTTCAATGGCCCAAAAAGTCAATGTCACTTGGGGTCCTAGTATCCCCATCCTGACTATTTATTGCCTCCAAGCACGCTCTTGACTTAGCAATAAAAGGCCTAAGTGGCTACCAAATCCTTGATAAAAATGACATGGCAAATGGTAAAAGCATGCTGTTATATTTCATAATGAGCAAAGACGAACCTTGTTGTGTACCATAGATAGTCGGTGGTAAATTTTGTGGTGTTGATGTGATCCACCAAGCCCTTTTTAACGAAGTCAGCTTCACCCCAAATTCCAGGTTTCTCCACAAATACATCCCATTTGAGACCTTCAAAGCTTTTGTCAGGTGATCCCACTGATGGCTGCAAACTCTCAGGTAGCATTTCAACTACAGAGCTCTGGTATCCAACCTGTTGGAAAATTTAATCTTGAACTGTGAATCCTAACTGAAAATCAAATTGATACTACCCTGAATCGTAGTTTGAACGGGATCCTATGTAAGAAGCAGAACATATCTATATACACATATATGCATGTATTCAGCATACAAGATAAGAAAAACATATTAACAATTGAAAGTATATCTTGTCGGGAATGAGAGTACGCAGGCATCACAGAACTGAATTTTTACCTTTGCGGTATTAAATACTGCATTTTTGCAGTCAGGCAGAATGCTAACTGACCACGCTGGCAGATGATATGACACATTTCGAAATTTTACTGTCTTGTCATTTTTGTCGTCCATGTTAGCTATAAAGGCAGCACACGCTCCAGAAGAGTCAGTATAGACATCAGCCTACAATGCAGGGCACTGTTCAGTAATATTTCCCTAGTTGTGAAATAGATTAAAAGGAAGTTTTAATTTGGTGAAAATATTAAAAGCACAAATTGGCAGAACCGGATATTACAACATGAACTAAAAAGTATAAGTAGTGGACATTTAAAATATATATATATATATATGAAATTTTATTTGATAAGAAAGACAGCATTAAAGTGCACAAGGAATCCCTCAAGAGCATAAAAGAAAAGAACATTAATACAGAAAACTAAATACTACAACATGAGCTAAAACGTATAAGCAGTGGAAACAAAAATATGAAATTTTATTTCATAAGAAAGACTGTACAATAAAGTGCACAAATAATCCACCAAGAGCATAAAAGAAAAGAACATTAATACAGAGAACTAGATCTACAATAAGAAACCACAGTTAATCAAGCTGTCCCTTTTTCCTTCCCCTGCACCTGCCTGCAAAAAGTTACACATTCTTCCTCCCAATTTCCTAACAATACCACAAGGAGCCGTAAATAGAGAAACATCATAAGTCAGCAAGCTACCCAATACCGATTGCATTAAAGTTAAACGTCCCCCTCTTGACAAGAAAGCTTTTTGCCAACCCTGCAAGTGCCTCTCAACCTTCTCTAATGCCAGGTTTCAGAAGCTAGCATTTCTCAGATTACTCCCCATCAGTAGGCCCAAATATTTTAAAGTCCACAATCCTAATCCACAACCCCACAACTCCGCCAACCTCTGAACTTTGCTATCCTTTGTGTTAAAATCCAACAACAAACATTTTGACTTGTTAATTTTCAAGTCATAGTGTACAAAAAAGAAAAAACCAGCAAAGATAGCATGCTCCTCCATTTCTGTTCATCATCAGATAGGAAAAATACTGTATCATCCACCAATTTCAGATGTGAAATTTCCAGTCTATCTCTTCCCATCTCCCACTCCAAAACTAACTGATTTTGAAATGCTTTCTAGACTAATCTACTTAACACATGAGTTATCAACACCAATAAAAAAGGAGATAGCAGATCTGCTTGCTAATCTCTCTTGAGGCACCAAATTTTCCATTAGGTCTCGCACAAATTAAAATGGAAAGATGGACTAAGTGCAAGCATACACTGATCCATCGCCTACATTTAGTTTTAAAGCCCTTCTTCTCCAACACAAAATCAAGGAAATTCCACTCCATGTGGCCGTAGGCTTTCTCCAAGTCAATCTTGAACACAAAAGCTTCCTTTTTCATAAGCAGAAGAGAATATGATTGTACAGCTAAAATTGAATTTAACACATCCACTAACAAGAACCGCATAGCAGTTCATGTACAAGTACTACCAGCATATCAAATTAATTAGAACACATTCAAGGATCTTGAAGACGAAGTCGGCCAAATACCAAGCTTTAAACTAGTTTCCTTTGATAACTATATCTAGGGCAAAAGCAAAACATTAATATCTAGCAACGACAAAGACGAATACTGTCAGAAAATATACCTCTTGGGAAGGACCCAGTGAAACATTAATTCGCTCACTATTGAGCATGATATGCTCACATAACTTAATGGCTCTGTGAAGTTGCTTAAGGTGGCCCCATTTTGGAAGCCTAGGTAATCCTATAAACGAAATGAAAACAATAAGTACAATAGAAGTTAGTATCACAAATGTTGGGTATATTCATATTCAGATTGGATATATAAAAGTTGAAAAAAAAAAAGAAAAAAAAAGAGGCATCACAATAGCTAACCATATTCATCAATTGGTGCCTCATAGTCATAACTTGTGGTAATGAATGGTCCTCCTGAAGTGCGACCAAAATTGGTTCCTCCATGATACTAAACCACAAAAGAAAAAAGTAACAACTATGATAATTATGTTAACAAATGTAATGCCACCAACAATAGAGAAATAGTGAATGACAATATTGATGCACATGGAAACAAAAAAAAAAAAAAAAAAAAAAAAAAGAGAACCAGAGGAGATAACTAATGGCAAAGTTACATAACATACATGAAAATTTTGTCACAGAATTAATGAAGTACCATGTAGTAATTTTGAACACTGCCTCCTTTTTGGAAAAAGCGAGCTACAGAATAAGCAATATCTTCAGCTGGCCTGTGAGGATTTCTGGCGCCAAATGTTTGAAACCTGAAATAAATGGGAGATTGATCCAACCACATAAGTTAAGAGGAAATTTTGATTCAGAAAGAATCAGAATATGGAAAGAGGAGAGTACTGTTCCAAGATAAGACAGCAGAATTAAATTACGAGGCACCTAGTCATAGGCCCCCAATGCATATATATATTTCTTATCCAGAAGCATGCACCCATACTTTGTATTCTAATCCCCCATGATATATTACTCAGAGGCAGTTATAGGACTGTAACAATCCATTTTAACTCAGTTGCAGTTAGACCCACTGTAACTCAATTGCTGAATGAATATTCACCAATGTATCCTTAATGGAAAAAACCTTCACACCCTAAATCCTATCTCTTAATCTCATAAACTCCTTAAAACCATATTAAAATAATAAAGCCAAACAACGCCTAAAGAACCCATAAGACATTAAAAGATAAAATAAATAAAAATCAGAGATTGAAGTCATTCTATTTGTTGCACAAGGTAGCTGGAAACCACGTGCGACTTACGGTGGAGCAAACAGGATGAAGCACACTACATAATTGCGTTGGAAGTCACCCTATAGGGTGCTAAAGGAAGCAAGGCATGATGTGTAGTCCAAGGTGTAGGCACACACCCTAGGTGCTCAGATGCAGGTTCTTGGATATGGGTGTATCTCAAGACGTTGCAACAACACATGAATGCAGGCACATTGTGCGGTTCAACGCCTATCATGCTCTACTGTGACAACCTTAGTACCATTTACATTGCTTCAATCTAGTTTCATGCTTGCACCAAATACATTCAACTCCATTATCATTTTTTATTGAAGCTTGTGATATATAGAAGCCTCCATGTTCAGTTTGTTTCCTATGTTGATCAGACCACTGCACTTGAAGATTCTCAGGAAAATATAAATAAATAAAACTGTACGATTAGTAAACAAGAAGCCTCCGGAAAAAACTAAACAAGGACCTAGATCAGCGACTCTATCCTAAAGAAGTTAAGTCAAGACAACCACCTCATTCCAGAAAACTAGATAACATCTGCTTCCCGATCTAATACAATAACATAGAAAGATAGCTCCTTAAACTCCAAAGCTACAAATGCCCACAAATAAGCCCAAAACCACACACCCTATCCTATAAAAACTCCTCCTCACCAAGGAACACTTTTAGCTATTGTGTTATTTGTTTTTGCGGACATAAATTTAGAAAATAACACCCACATCACAATATCTAATACCTTTGACTTCTACACTCATTGCCAACTGGTTTTGACTTGGATGCTCTAACTTGAACTTGGTAATAGAGTCTGGAATTCATCCTCATGTCAAGCCAATTTGGCTATACATGCTCCACGCCATCTAACATCATTGATCCACATCTTTTTGCTCAATATGTCTACATGTGAGGGTGTGTTTTGAGAACATAAAATTTCACATCCCAAATTCTAAGCCTTGTATCAGAATATATGATATTCCTTTCCACTCATTCTGTCCTAATTGGTTTTTGGTTGGATGTTCTACCCTCAACTCGTTCTGAACTCATTTGCCGTAGACTATCAAGTTTTCAGAGGTCTGTTAAACTGTCTGTCAGTGATTTTAGTTGTGTATCATTTGCATATATTAGGTGTTAGTTTGTAAACTTACCTAATTCGAATATATTTTCTATAAAATTATATAACCTCTAGAAAGAAGAATATATTGAAAATGGTTAATTCCCGAAAAATAAATAGACACTTTTGTCTTGAATATGTTAATAGAGACCATACAAAAAAATTTGGATGGGAGCTGGCATTACAAAAGTATTTGATTTTCATAGCACCACACTTTCATGAAGATGGCTAATGATGATGATATCATAACAAAAAGATTAACAGAAAAATGAAACATAGAAATGAAATAGGAACGGAGAGACAAAGGTGCAATACTACATTACCAGCCAGGCCAATTCTCTGTCCAAATTTTAGGTTTGTTCGGATAGATAGGTGTAAATTGATCACAGTAGAAGGAGTTACAAGTATTTATCTGCAAAAGAAACAAGGATTGGGATGTCATACTTTTTGTAGAATGCTAAAATTCCCAAACATCCAAATCTTATATAATTTTAAGGTATTAGTCCATACATAAATCAAACGAGAATTCAATACACAAGTCATATAAAAAATGTGCATAGATACAGTGATACCATGACTTTCATATCACATGACCATTCGAAGAAGAAATAATGAAATCTGAACTCCTGAATTACTTGTGCAACACAGAGAGAGAGAGAGAGAGAGAGAGAGAGAGAGAGAGAGAGAGAGAGAGAGAGAGAGAGTCAAGACACCCTTGAGTAAACCATAACAATCCAGTCAATAAATCAGTAACTGCTTAAATCTGCCTGTGATTATAATGGGTTTATATATATATATATATATATATATATATATATAAGGGATCCCTTAAATAATTTTATTTGAGGGACGCCCTTTAGGGTACCCTACGAAATTTTTTTCCAATGATTGAAACCATCTAATTTTTAAGTCTTCATTCATAGATCATCCTTGCCAAAAATTAGACAAATCGGAAACCATTTAGACATCTAATTGTGTCTTAGAAAATCAATGAAAACAGTGCTTCAAGAAAGTACTAAAATTTCAATAATTTAATTGAGTGGTCAAATGATATCGGATTCAAGTGATTTTTTGCAGAAATGATCTTCGAATGAATATCTACAAAATAGACGATCTGGATTAATGAAATACAATGTATGGGGGGCCCTACAAGGGTGTCCCTCAAATAAGGTTTAGGGTTTATATATATATATGAGAAACTACAAGGAGAAATTCCTTCAACCTTATTTTTCTACTGTATGATACGGAAAACATGCCTAAAAAAATCATGTCAGTAAAAGACAAGGTGAACAAACGCACATTTTTAAATCTTAAATTGTTTTGACATAAAAGAATACTTCATTTTAGTTAATTGAAGTACAGAAGCTTGAAGAAAAATGTCAAAATTAAAAGTTTTAACCTGACCAACTCATTATAACAATAATATCGTTCAACTATACATGTGCAGATACTCTCCCAATTCCAGAAGTCAAAAGCCAAAACTTTTTTATATTGTTTCAGTCATAAATAGGCAGAATCTGGATTCTGTAAATTATATATAATAAATTAATAATTGTAAATAAACACTACGCAGTACTTCTCTAAGCTAAGATAAAAAACCTTTCAAGTGACCTTACCACAGACTCTGGAGCATCAAATTGTTGGCACATGATCCAAGGCACGCCTACATTCTGAGAAACAGCCATGCTAGCAGCCCACATGGCATATTGTTTACCCCCTTCTCCATAATCTTTTTCATAGTATCCATACTCATTTTCTATCTGCAGCAAAAGAATTATGTTGAGTGAAGCTTAACATAGGTTACAAAAATGTACATTAATGAAAAAACCGAGTAAAAGAATATGAAAACCATTTTTCTGTTCTTTTCTTTCTTTTACTAACAAGAAAAATTCAAAACTAAAACCTAGACAAAATTCCCAAACCCTTCAATTGATTTACTTGATCGAAAAAAAAGAAATTTTCAGTTTTGGAAGAAGACAATTATAAGTGAAATCAAACCAAACAAAAAAAAATTAACAGAACATACGGCTCTCTAGAATCAGAATCTATGGAAATTTTCTCATATCAATTTATTATAATTTAAAACTGATAAGTAAGTCTACTATATTAGCAAGATGTGTCTTCGAAATTTACTTTCACATACCAATATCCTTTTTAACTCAGGGAAATTTAATTTCAAAAACCAATCTCCTTTACATATAAACATTATCACTTGCATTAACAATAATGTAAGCAAACTTAAATCTTATTGGGATAATAAGATTCAAAATCTAGGGGCACTAACAATTTCATCAATTCTGTTGAGAATGGATGGATTTCATGTACCTCATCCTTTAAATTGTTAACAAAATTGTGTAATAGAAAAACTAAAACAATGATCTGTAAAAATCAAAAACGAATTCCAATCACACAATGTGATTAAGGGGGAACTAGAATGATTGCACAATGTCACCAAGCTTGGCTAAACAAAAATCTCGTAAATACAAAAGCTTTCCAGCCAAGAAAGCAAATCAGAATAAACAATTATATAGAAAGATAAACAGGTAAATAAAAATAAAAATCAGAATGAATCGGAACCTAGAGCTCCCATTTTAGTAGAAGAAAACAAGGTTCACGAATCATATTTTCTTTTCTATTTTGACATCTCTAGTATGCTTGCCAGAGTAGAAATGCAAGATTTGGAATAGAAACAATTATCTAATGTATTCATCTCTCAAGAAGTATAAATATATAGAAACCAAGTATTTACCAATAAGACAACTACGTTTAATTGACAAAACGTAACCCTAGCATGATGCTGTATAATTGCACAAAACCAGGACACTTGATTAACTATCACTAAATGGTTTAACCAAAAATAAAAATAAAAATTAGGCATATCGAAAATTTCATCTAAGTGCTTCCGAAATAAAAGATACTTGCCTGTGCCAAGATAATGGGACCTCCTTGTGAGGCAAAAAGCTTCTCCTGTTTCATAAGGTTAACTATGAAGGCTGTGAACTTCTGCATATGATACTGAAACCCCAGGAAGTAGGCAAAATCAGTTAGAGAGGGGAAACTAATTAATTTCAAATGGGAAACAGTTATGATGTAGCACCTAAACAGAAATACATGAAGGAGACAATAGAGGGGATGAAGAAGAAGAATGAGAGGGATGAAGAAAATTGGTTTAATTATTTAATCACCTCTACATAAATTGAAACACAATGGCCTGGTGATTGAAGCCAACATGAAAGTAAGAATGAAATCCAATCTCTATCCCAAGATCATAAGAAAATATGAATATTCTTGGAACATTATCGATAATATTTCTACCCAGGCAGTAACAATTTGACTTCCATACCTTAAAGGGCTCATTTTCAGTTCGAAATACAGTGCCAGGCACATAATGCAGCCAAACGGGTACTCCTCTGTTGTATTAAACAAATATTTCTTAGGAGTTCTCAAACAATAATTAAAGTAAGAAAAGTAGCAGAAAAAAAAGTATGCAACAGGAGCCAAAATTAAACTTTCCTACTGTAGAAACCAATATTACAATCCAAAATAGAATGGCATACCCAAAGTACCATTCTGCCGCAACAAATGGACCAATTCGAAGAATCAAGTACATCCCAGCCTGCTCGACGATCTTCACAAACTTCACCAGATCATATCGTCCCCCAAAATAATACTGAAAATCCCAATTAAGACATCAGGTACCTCTTAATCCATATGTCACAAAAATAAAAATAAAAGAGCTTTTTCTTTTTGGAATTTCACTCACATTGCCTGGAGATGGTTCATGACCATTCCAAAAGACATATGTCTCAATCACATCCACCCCTCCTTCTTTTGCCGTTTGAACTAGATTCGGCCACATCTAGACACACAAACAAACCACATTCAAGTTTTGAACCAAGTAAAAATGCAACGCACAAGCAATACAAAAGGGAAACAATGGGGAAAACCATCAGATAATGAAACAAAATTAAATAGATGTGCTTAGAGGTCTTCTATCAAACAATTAGGCTCCATTAAATTGCCAAGGAAAATGCAGAACATAAAAGAGCCATCTCTAGCTAGCTAGTTAACTAGAAGGAAGAGTGAAGTAAAGTGGGTTTTTGATAGAGACAGTTACCCCAGGGACACTGCGAGGGTAGTGAATGGCAGCAGAAATGAGTAGCTTCCGCTGGCCATCGATTATCAGAGACCGACTGTCGTAGCTCACGTTACTTGCCGTCGCCATTGCCGACCACAATGTCAAGCTCAGTAACAGCGAAAACAGCAGCCATGGCAGCTTCATCTTCTTCAGAGAGCTAGCTAGCCATGAATGAGGCTCAATGGCCTTTTATGTATGAATGTGTGTGAGGGAGACGGAGAGAAGAGAACAGAGCATGTGAAATTGGGTAATCTATTTATGGCGAATAGCTCAGGAATCTCAGTGGGACAGATACTGCCTTATACTGTCCAATCCAATCCCAGTAGTATTTTCTTTTCTTTTCTTTTTTATACAAAATAAATAAATATTTGAAAAAAATACACAGAGAGGGTTTTTTGGGGGTTTTAGGGAAGTCGGTGGATCTCTCAGAATCACAACTTCCGGTACAATCCCAAGATTAGCTGCAGATTTCATGTCATGTCAGAGTCATGTGGGTTGGTGGGTACGTGTTTGTCCTAAAGGATTTTTTTTTTATTTTTTATGAATGCTAGTAACTTTCTCTCTAATCTTCTCCTTTGGATCTTCTCCCTTTTTTGCTTGAAATATGTCATTCTCCATATACTTAAAACAATGTCATTAATATATTATACAAGTTAACTTTTGCTTTCCAAGTTTACCCTTATTAAATGTATTCAATTTATCCCAAAAAATTTCATAACTTTCTTACCATCTTATTTATTTTTTAGGAATGCTAGCAATCTTCTCTCTAACATTCTCCTTTGGACCTTCTCCCTTTTTTGCTTGACATGTGTCATTCTCCTTTTTTGTTTTCCAAGTTTACCATTATTAAATATATTCAATTTATCCAAAAAAAAAATTCACAACTTTCTTACTATCTTTTTTTTTTTTAACGTCAATTATTTTTTTTAAAGAAAATATATGCTTTCTCCTTTGGACCTTCTCCCTTTTTTGCTTGACATGTGTCATTCTCCTTAAACTTAAAACAATGTCATTAATATATTATACAAGTTAACTTTTGCTTTCCAAGTTTACCCCTATTAAATGTATTCAATTTATCCCAAAAAATTTCACAACTTTCTTACCATCTTTTTTTTTTTTTAAACGTCAATTATTTTTTCTAAGAAAATGTTTGCATTTTTCAAAAAAGAGGAAATGTCCCTTTTTTTTAAAACACAAATGACATTTTTTTTTCCTATTTAAACCCTTCGTGTTTTTTTTTTTTTTAAAGGGACATTTCCTCTATATTTTCTTTTTAAAAAATAGTTGACGTTAAAAAAAAATTAATAAGATAGTAAAAAAGTTGTGAATTTTTTTAGGATAAATTGAATATATTTAATAAGGGTAAACTTGAAAAGCAAAAGTTAGCTTGTATAATATATTAATGACATTGTTTTAAGTATAAGGAGAATGACACATGTCAAGCAAAAAATGGAGAAGGTCCAAATGAGAAGGTTAAAGAGAAGGTTGCTAGCATTCCTCTTTTCTTTTTTAGTTGAGAAACAAGTTTCATTTATAGGGAAATTGGTGGCTTTACTCTTGGCAGGCATACTTGTTGGCAAAATGTCTTGTTTTTGAAAAGTTTGGTTAATTTCCTGTATAAATACATTATATGGGCCACATATACTTTTTTTCACTTTTTTTTCTGGTCTAAAATCGATGTCTATTCTTCTTCTTTCTTCTCTTCTTCTTTTCTTCGATTTTGCTCTAATTATGATTTTTTAATGGGTACAAAGAATTAACATAACTTAAACTCACGAAGGCACATAGGCCCAAAGAAGTTCAAATAAAAAGAGTTTACAACCGAAAGAGGAAGACTACAACCCCAAAGTTTAGACAAAGAAAAAGAGTGACCTAAGGAAGCTAAAGCATCAGCTACAGAATTTACTTCTAGAAAGGCATGCTGAAATTGAATACGAAAACATAAGGAAGATAAGTGGTTGATGTCCTGAATGAGTTGTGGTTCATGTTTCATTTTTTTTTCCTAATTTATGTATTTATGAATAAGAAACAAAGTTTTTATTGAAAATAGAGACAAAACCAAAAGTCCATTCTATATATAATCTTCTCTAAATGAAAAGTACATATACCCAGTAATTTTACGGGGGTTTATATACATAGTTATGGCTGGCCAATTAAATTGCTTTATGTGTTTGTGGATGTAGTATCTACTGAAGGGTTGGATACAAGGGAACAAAACTAAATCCGTAAAGCACTACGGCCCATTTGGTAAGTCCAGGCATGGGAAATCGTTGCCTGGCCCATGGAAAAATAGGGGGAAAGTGAAGCCATCCTCCCAACTTGGGTTTTGTTTTCCCTCCTCATAGAAAAGTTTGGGGAAATGAGCCAATATTAAATAAACATTTTTCATGACTATTTTGTCCCCATTAACAATTTAGAATTACAATATATCATTAAATACATCTTTTTTTATTTGATTTAATATGGGCATAATTGAAAATTTATACAAACTTCATAACGCTCTTAATACTCAATCTAAAACATCCTATTGTTTATATAGAATAGAAGCTTATGCTAGGGAATGCCAATTTACAAATATGACACTTACAACTTTGTAACATTATATTAAGGCATCACTAGATAATCTGTCTTCTTAGTCCATAGACTCAGTCACTTTGAATGGAGGCTCAGAATTCTAATGTTGCTCAACTTTAACTCTCAACCCCTCCTTCGTCACAAGATTTGACTGAGTTTCAGCCAACAATTTCCTACTCAAAATTTGTTTCTGCCTCAACCACATGCTCCAGCTCCATCTGCTTTAGTTTCTTCTTCCAAGAGTAAGTCTTAGTTCTTACGTTTCTGGTTTTCAACCTAATCCTCTTTTGTTCATACACATGTCCATGGTCTAGTACACATGCAATCAATTTCGCAACAAAATATGAATTTTCGCTTGTTTTGGCTTAAACTCAAATAACTCCGAATGTCTATATATCAATGGTCAAGAATACACAAACATGTAGGAATTCAATGAAGCATGGTGAGAAAGAAATCAACTATTTATCAATTTGGCCACGAGAAAGAAATAGCCAATTTAATAGAATTACCAAGTCACACAAACTAAGTACTCATCTACGATTAGATAAAATTACCAAATTTATGATTTTCATTCACAAGTATCCATAGAATTCAATCATGATCATATATATATATATATATATATATTCATATGCAAACGATTCCAATACTCAGATCCTAAGCTATGGCCAAAGATAAAAACCAAATATGAAATTGCAATTAAATTTATTGAATGAAAATTCATCATCAATCTTGAAAATTTGTATAAATTAAGCAATCAAATCCATAGAGTAATCATAATTAGGATTCCTCTTAGCCTTGTCTAAGAGTTTAGAACCCCTTGAAACAAGAATTGTCAAACTTCTTTGTATTTTTTGAAAGATTATTTCTCAAAATTTCCTTGTGGGTGATCATGCGAATAATATAATGCTCTCTTGAGGTAGCACTAAATATTTCAACATTTCTTCATTATGTATGAACTTAGTAGTTTTGTACTCAACAATCCCACTCTAAATCATAGGAGGAAAGACCTTGTTATATGATGCAATGACTTGTGCTCGAAGAAATCCAACATAAAAGCGTATGTGTTTCACTACCAACATCTTGCAATGACTCATGCACAGTATATGCTTTGTGCATGTGTCGAATTGGAGAGACACCGCTAGTATAGAGGGAAATGGTGAATTTGGTAGGCAGAGGGTTTGGATGGCTAACGTTGGGGTGGTCTTAGGTGGCTAAAATGGTACAGGATTTGACAAATTTGCCCTCAAAAGAGAGTCACATGCTATGCACATGACTTTATTGGATAGAAAATAGATTGAATTCAAAAAACTTGACGGTAAAGATGAAATTGACTATTTATAATGAGCTTGAGGACTAAATTGGCTGGAAAAAAAAAATTCAAGGGTTAAGTGCGATTAGCATGATAAATCAAAAGTAAACTGGCTGAAAATCCCATATCAATGCTAGTGTGTGGAGAGTCAAAAGAATAATATACTAAGTTATAAAGATATATTTATCACAACAACAAAAAAGTTACAAAGAATTTATGATTAAAAGAAGTAATTAAGAATTATTGAAAAAAAAAATACAACAAGAAGAACATAGTTTATAGATACGTCAATGAATTTACCCACAAGACAAGATTACTAAAATAGAAGCCTAAGACAATATGCATAAATGGATATAATTATATTTTAATAATGAACAATACTATCTATGTACGTAAGTATATGTTTGGAATCATAAAAATGTTTAGAGAATTTGTGATTTCCATTTCTGTGATATCTGGATCATAAAAATGTTTGGAATCATTACATATGTGGGGTCTTGTAATGCAACTATGACTGGAAATAACATTTACCACAACACTCAAGTATGAATTCCTTCTCTAACTGTCAATTGATTAGGAAAGAAACTAAAAAAAAGGCTAAAAGCTTCTTTAAAAATTATGATCCATCACAATCCCAATTATTTCATACAAAATCACATATTTTGTTTCACAAGTCAAGTCATTAGGCCTACTTTCGTGTCCCCACAAACTCTAGTTTAGCATAATCAACCAAAAACATGCAAATCAAATCTAAAATCTAAAAACATCATCCAATACACATGAGAAACTCAAAATTTCTTCTTGAACTAAATTGAAAACCACAAAATTTGCAATTGTAAAGTTGGGTCAACAAAAAATATGCATAATTAACAATGCAAAGCAAACTCAAGTATAGCATAATCAACAAAAAATTATGCAAATCAAATTGAAGATCCAAAACTTATTCCAAAACTAAACTTAAAACCAACATCAAACATACCATTCATCCCCTCCAGCCATTAGACGGTTGTTTATGATGTCAGTCAAGGCCTCCCAGTTTTTGATGCTATTGATAAGCCTATAATTTATATATATTTTATGCCTCCTTTACTTATTTATTTGTTAATTTCCTTGGGTTAAATTGGTTGTTTTAATTGGTTTTGTGAGATTTGTGAAGGAACTATGGAAATAGGAGAAAGTGTGCTAAAAAGGGCAAGAAGATGAAGATTGGAGATTAATCAAGTCAAACAAGGAGAAATAAAGAAGACCCTATTTTAGAAGGAATCCTAGTTTTACAACAATTGTAATTATACCTTAGATAGGATTTCTAGGAGTCTTATAAATAGGAAGTTTAGGTCATTGTTCAAAGGACCACCGACCACCCATCACCCATCACTCATCATCCTCCATATTCATACTCATAGCCTAAATATCCAAAGGAGAATACGAAGAAAGCTTGCGCAACCTTGGCATTCTACTTGGAGAGTTCAATGTCTACCATGTCTTCATCAACCATCATGATTCTCAATAAGTCTTTCATGAACTAATTTCTTTTACTAGGGCTACGATGTAGCCTAGCTATGAACACTCAAATTCTTTGATATTGTTAATTTTATTTATCTATACATGTTGAGTGCTTGTTACCGTTCTTAATGCTTTCAATTAATTGGCCACTAATTGCATGATTGGAAGAATTAGGTTGAGACCGGAAGGAGATTCCTAGTAAATAGCTTCTTGTAACAAGTACCATAAATTACATAGCCGACTCGGAAGACTAGGTTATGGTTTGTGTAATCTTTATTGTTTTCCACAAATCTTAATGGGTTCTTAGCTATCTAAATCCATAACTAGGAATAGAGTGGGTTGACTGTAAGGAATACAACTGATATAACTCGGAAGAGAGTATTGGTGAGGTAAGGGAAAACGATTATCAACATGTTAGGTAATTAGAATTAACAAGCTAGAAGGATTTGGGTGGGATTAGCTAGGTGAAATCGGTGCCCTAGTGCTTTATCATCTTTGTTTTCATCTTTTACATTATTTCCTTAATCTCAATTTATTTTGTTTGCTTAATTAGATTTTGATCATCATAATTCTCTTTTCGTTTAATTCAATCATAATTAGGAATAAATCACTCTAGTATTTAATAGATTACTTGATCCTTGTTGGAACGATACTCTACTTACTACTATATTAATTTGAGCGATATTGTCCACTTGCAATTAATCACATCAGCTATCACCAATGTAAGCATCATGAGTTGGACCTCCAGCTGCACCATCATCGCCATTGTCGTCGGACCTTTGTCATCGCCTATCATTACCTAAGTTTTTCCTACGCAAGATTTGTGCTCGCTATTACTTTTTCCATTTCCATATTTGCCATCTCCGGAGTCTCTAATGATCTCTTTCAAAGTGTGACCTTCATTACCGTTACCTTCGGGACCCTTATCATCGCCTATGTTGCAAGGACACGGATACAGTGACATGGGAACAAGGGAACAAAGGGAAACAACAAATCTCAAAAAACTAGGATAGTGGAACACGACAATTAAAAAAATGTATATATAATAATACTTATATATTTTTTTTAAAATAAAATATTGATTTCCATACTCCAATTTCACAATACTATATAGTGAAATTCAAGCTTTCCAAGCCTCTCAAATGTAGTTTATTAATTTTATATGAATTATAATTGAATTAACACATTATTTGACCTTGAGTATGAATTGGGTCATGTGCGGAGAGTGTCTTGACCATGGGCACGACGCTGACCATTGGACACGGGCATCTGAGGAGTGTCTGAGTGTCTGACACTTGGACTTAGTGGAGTGTCCATGCAACATAGATCATTGCCCTTACCCTTTGCCTCGGTGTTAAGTTTTTTGTTTCTAGATTTGCTGTATCTGGAGTCACTGCTGCTCCACTTCGAAGCCCGACCTTCATTACCGTTGCGTTGTCATTTTTAGCGCCCTTAATGGCAGGGGTGTTAACGTTGACACCAATGTCGGTGTTGACCTTTGCCCTTCTCATCTCCCACAGACTTTTCTGGTGCCACAAAAACTCGATGAGTTTTGAGACGCCTTCCACAAGTCGTTTATTTTGTTGTCAATCTCGCACACTAGCTTGGAGTCCTCCAAAGGCCCATCCCAATGCTTCCTATTCGAGCGCATCCAACCAGATAAGACAGGAGAAGCACTACCCCAACGTCATGTCGATTTCTTTGGTCAATGCTACGATGCCCAGTGTTGCGTCGATTCAGCTGCACCAAAACAGATTCAGCTGCATCCTCAACTTGTGATACTCGCAAGTGCACGAGCCGTTGGTAGTTTAGCGTATGTAAGTGCGAGGTCGATCCCACAAGGATTGATGATAGATTGATTTAATTCAATTCCCTGTACAAAACATAAATGAAAAAAAGAAAGAAAAGAAATCAAACAAGAAAGAAAGAAAAGAATTAACTCAAGCGAATAAGTTCCCAAGTTCAATTTAGATTAACGGATTGATTCTAGCTAAAGTATGATTAAGCCATGGTGTCTGGTCCTGACCTTGTGTTCCTAATTCCCTAACTTGATCATTTGTTGTCTAACCTAAATTAAGCATTAGGAACCCATTAAGCATAGAAGAACATTTTAAACAACCAAGTATGTATCTAATCCCTGTTGTCGAATGTCCATACATACTATTCCTATTCATAGTTCAATTCGAATTAAAGCATGGTGTCTACTCTTAATTCAAACCAAGATAGCTAACATGCAAGCCTTAATGGTGATCAATCATTCAAACTAGCATATTAACTTATAAGCATAATGAATAAGAACAAAAATCATAATTGAAACTTGGAAACTACTCAAACTTGAATACTAAAGAAAAGAATTTACATTACAAAAAATAAATTACAACTAAGAAGCAAAAGGAAAACGAGAATTGAGAACTAGAAAGGAAAACTAAGATATTTGAGGGAGAGAAGGGAGGGGAGCTCTAGAGAAATGTTTGAGAGTTCCCCCCCTTGGGGTGTGTTTACAAGCTTGGGAAACCTCACTATTTATAGGCCTAAGGAAGTTGAAAATCTAAATTAAATATTACTTTCCACTCACTTCATCAACTTCACCTAACACACCATTACATTTGAAAACAATTTTTCTTTCTTTAAACTTAGTGTTGCAACTCCCACTTCAATTATAAGACTTGAATATGCTTCATCTAACCTTCCCACAAGATAGTGCACTTCACCAACAATTCCCACTAGATAGTGCATTTCATCATGCATATGTCATGCATGACAATGCATTGCACTCTTCTTTTGGGTTCGTTTTGGGCTTGTTAATACATTCATAAAATTCTGGAAAAATATGGATCTTCAAGCCCTTTGTCTTATCTTTCCAAGCATATGCAGCCCAACTCAAGGAAAAATCGGAAAGACCTTCAAATGTCATTTATGGCCCAGTAACGCAGATGCTGCCGAATTTTGACCTTGATCTACTAAATCATGTATAACTTCCTCTAGAAGACTCCGAATCATGAACCGTAAAATACTACGGAAACTAGACTTCCGTATCTTTCCAATGATGTATGGCTCATTATCTGGTTCTTCTTGAGCAAGTACAGGTTAATCCGTGAAATTGAATGATCTGCAGACACTGTTTTAAGCTAAATTGTCTTCAAAATGCATGTAATGAGTCTCAACCTTATTACACTGAAACATACACAAACTTTATTAAAAGTACAAGTTTAACTCAAAAACATAACCAAATCATAAATTAGAAGGGTATAAGAAGATATGTAATTATGCACCGATCAAATACCCCCAAACCTAGATTTTACTAGTCCTCGAGTAAAACAAAAGGAAAACAAAGATAAAAACAAAACGAGAAATTTATTAGACCACTTTCGTAGGTAACTCGATTGCATTGAGCGCATGCAACAAGCCTTTAAACCTCTAGGCATCCCTAGTAGGAGGAGTTGTGTCTCCTGAGGGTTTAACAGAAACGATACCCACAAACGCTTTACTGACTCTACAAAACAAAAGGTTAGAAAACTAACTTTGAAAACAACTAATGAAAATGAAAGAAAACTTTAGTCATACCTCCAACACCATAGAGTTGCCAAGATAGATGATCAATAACTGTGTAAAGTGGAAGCTATAGCTCAAAGGCACACGGCTTCAAAGTAAACATACTCAAATCTTGAAGAAAGAATAAGCTTCAACTCTAATTCTCACATATAGCACTCAATCACTCAGAACCTATGGCTTTATTCTCTCAAACAAGCATAATGAGTATATGAAATAGAAGTACAATATTTGGTTAGATCTCAAGAAGGGAATCAAATACTAAGAATACAGATACACTCATACATACCAGCACCCATGAATACATCCTCAAAGATCAGCTAGGTCTTTCACAAGGTTGTAATGAAAGGCTAAGGTTAGGGGAAATGAAAGAATTGGAAGGAACACGATTAACTTAAGAACATACCAAGGTTGCATTCTTCGTTGATCTGCAAGGTATCATTGATTTAGAATGGTATGGCTGCAACTTCATATCATCATCTGGCATAGACCTTATATTTCACAGTTAGATCAAATTGAAACACTTTCTCTTTATCTTTTTGTTTTTTTTTTTTGTTTTTTTGTTTTTTTGTTTGACTTGATCTACTTCTTCTTTAACTTTATTGCACAGATTCATAACAATTTACATTTAGGCATGGGGCAGCACCTTCCTTGCTCAAACTTTATCTTGGCATACCTTGGTATATTTCTAAGCTATAGGGTATGGCTATAATAGGTTTAAATATCTCAGATTGAGATACAAAGTTAGGGGGAATTATAAGGGTGATAGAAGAAAATAGCTTGAAGTGTTTGGCTGCAACAGAGCTGATGGAACACACAAATGGGTAGGGTGAAAAGAAAGCACAGAGAATGGTTATACACACATAGCCTAGCATCACTTCAATGAGTTCATTCATGAGTGAGAGCATGCACCTGATATCTGCAAATAGAATCATCCTTAGTATTCAATCAAAATGGAACAATGAGATCATTTAGAGTGAATTGAAGAAAATAAGTAGAGATGAGGAATAGAAACACTTTAAACCCTCTCAAGAAGGCAATTAGGCTCGAAATAGCTCACTAGGGTAGTCTCCACTATTCTCCTTTAAGAATCTGAGCATGGTACTTTAGCCACCAGAATTCTAAGAGCAAAAGCTTTGTGAAGTGTAAAATGTTTTATATGAAAATCTTAATGGCAGCTCCATAGCATTGGTTGTATGAAAAAATAAAAAATTAGTGACAATTAAACGAAAATTGGAAACACAAATGAACAAAAATTGAAAACACAAATCAAATGAACAAAAATTTAAAATTGAAAACACAAATTAACAAAAAAAAGAAAAAAAAAATGAAATACAAGTGAACAAAACTTGAAAACCTCCATTAATACCCCCATACCTGAATTGGACATTGTCCACAATGTGAAAGCATATAAGAAAACAGAAAATAGGGGTTAAGGGTAACCTGGCACTGCATGGTTCATCCTTCAAACATAGCATTTCTCAAAATGCTATCGATGGCTGAGCTCACCCATGACTCTTCTTCTGACTCACTTTCCGAAGGGTCTGAAACAGACGAATCATATAGGGCTCCATCTATCATCAACTCATCCATCTGCTCCACGAAGTCTCGGAGCCTTGTGGTCATATACCCTAACTGGAAGTCAAACTCGTTAAGCACACTTAAGTAAATATCAAACTCAACTCGGATGTTACCTGTACAATACATATGACTGCTCAACACAACAGTTCTTGCCACAAACCTCCTATCTAGCAGATATACCCTCCAAGCATCTAGACAATGTGCCAGTGCCGCAAGTTGCATCTCTTCTAATCCACAATCCAGATCCCAATTTGGAATCATGTTTTTAATTTCCTCTATCACCCTACCTCTATGAAACAGAAAGGCATCTATGGTAACTTCTGAGGGATCCATGGCAAACACAACCACGAGCACCTCAATCACCTCAAACACCCGTTGCACAATGGTATCCTTTCCCTTAGGATCTTCTGGTGGGATAGCTGGCAGTGAGCTCAACAAAACCATTGGGCTAGGCACCTTCACCATGCTCAATTCGGACTCCTTCTCCTTGAGCTTTCCACTGACGGCCTCCTGGAGTTTCTCCATTGACAAGATCTACAATAAGCAACAATTTGGAGAAGGTTTGATTCGGGAGGAAGAGGAAGTTGAGATGTTCAGGGGTTAGCAGGCGGCTAGATAAAATGAAAGATGGAGAGTTAATTTTAGGGTTAATGTGGGTAGTGTTTCAGTGTTTGGCAGTCCACAATAACTTAATATCTAGCCACTAATAAACATTTACAAATATTAGTATTTTAAAAAAAATAAAAATAAAAAAGAACACTAATAATAAAATAAAATAAAATAAAATAAAATAAATTTTTTTTAATTTTTTTATTTTTTTTTTAATTTTTTTAATTCAAAAAGAAAAATGAAAAAGAAAAATTTATTTTAAAAACATACGAATATACAAGTGACTCACGGGTTACCAATTAAGAACCTCAGAAAACACAACCCAGGGGATCCGGGAAGTTTGGAGAGGTCACAATGGTCCTTCTCAAAAACCAAACTTCTTAGACACCGAAGGTGTCGCCTAAAGAACTCCTAAACACTGTATTAACAGAGATGCTCATTGGAGTTACCATAAGTCAACTCATATGAAAAATCTTTTTTTTTTTTATTATAAATTTTGTATAAAAAGAAACATAAACTTTAAAATAATAAGAAAATAAATTAAGAGAAAAGATTAGAATGCTCCCCCTTGAAGCAATTAGGTCGAGCATAGATGTATTTGGAGGTCGCGACTTCTCCTACTACTCCACACTTCTCATCATGATTGGAGTTGCATTTTCTCTCCTTTTTTATGTAGCTATCTAAATTGCTAAAACAAACACAAACAAAAACTTGAAAGAGAATTAAAATGATTAGGACATAAAAACTAAAATGAAAAGAAAAAAAACAAACAACACACATCTAATTCCATGCTTCAAAGTATTTGTTTTTTTTTTTTTTTAAATTTTAAAAACAATTTTTCTTTCTTTAAACTTAGTGTTGCAACTCCCACTTCAATTATAAGACTTGAATATGCTTCATCTAACCTTCCCACAAGATAGTGCACTTCACCAACAATTCCCACTAGATAGTGCATTTCATCATGCATATGTCATGCATGACAATGCATTGCACTCTTCTTTTGGGTTCGTTTTGGGCTTGTTAATACATTCATAAAATTCTGGAAAAATATGGATCTTCAAGCCCTTTGTCTTATCTTTCCAAGCATATGCAGCCCAACTCAAGGAAAAATCGGAAAGACCTTCAAATGTCATTTATGGCCCAGTAACGCAGATGCTGCCGAATTTTGACCTTGATCTACTAAATCATGTATAACTTCCTCTAGAAGACTCCGAATCATGAACCGTAAAATGCTACGGAAACTAGACTTCCGTATCTTTCCAATGATGTATGGCTCATTATCTGGTTCTTCTTGATCAAGTACAGGTTAATCCGTGAAATTGAATGATCTGCAGACACTGTTTTAAGCTAAATTGTCTTCAAAATGCATGTAATGAGTTCCAAAAACTTGTTGCGTCGATTCAGCTGCACCAAAACAGATTCAGCTGCATCCTCAACTTGTGATACTCGCAAGTGCACGAGCCGTTGGTAGTTTAGCGTATGTAAGTGCGAGGTCGATCCCACGAGGATTGATGATAGATTGATTTAATTCAATTCCCTGTACAAAACATAAATGAAAAAAAGAAAGAAAAGAAATCAAACAAGAAAGAAAGAAAAGAATTAACTCAAGCGAATAAGTTCCCAAGTTCAATTTAGATTAACGGATTGATTCTAGCTAAAGTATGATTAAGCCATGGTGTCTGGTCCTGACCTTGTGTTCCTAATTCCCTAACTTGATCATTTGTTGTCTAACCTAAATTAAGCATTAGGAACCCATTAAGCATAGAAGAACATTTTAAACAACCAAGTATGTATCTAATCCCTGTTGTCGAATGTCCATACATACTCTTCCTATTCATAGTTCAATTCGAATTAAAGCATGGTGTCTACTCTTAATTCAAACCAAGATAGCTAACATGCAAGCCTTAATGGTGATCAATCATTCAAACTAACATATTAACTTATAAGCATAATGAATAAGAACAAAAATCATAATTGAAACTTGGAAACTACTCAAACTTGAATACTAAAGAAAAGAATTTACATTACAAAAAATAAATTACAACTAAGAAGCAAAAGGAAAACGAGAATTGAGAACTAGAAAGGAAAACTAAGATATTTGAGGGAAAGAAGGGAGGGGAGCTCTAGAGAAATGTTTGAGAGCTCCCCCCCTTGGGGTGTGTTTACAAGCTTGGGAAACCTCACTATTTATAGGCCTAAGGAAGTTGAAAATCTAAATTAAATATTGCTTTACACTCACTTCATCAACTTCACCTAACACACCATTACATTTGAAAACAATTTTTCTTTCTTTAAACTTAGTGTTGCAACTCCCACTTCAATTATAAGACTTGAATATGCTTCATCTAACCTTCCCACAAGATAGTGCACTTCACCAACAATTCCCACTAGATAGTGCATTTCATCATGCATATGTCATGCATGACAATGCATTGCACTCTTCTTTTGGGTTCGTTTTGGGCTTGTTAATACATTCATAAAATTCTGGAAAAATATGGATCTTCAAGCCCTTTGTATTATCTTTCCAAGCATATGCAGCCCAACTCAAGAAAAAATCGGAAAGACCTTCAAATGTCATTTATGGCCCAGTAACGCAGATGCTGCCGAATTTTGACCTTGATCTACTAAATCATGTATAACTTCCTCTAGAAGACTCCGAATCATGAACCGTAAAATGCTACGGAAACTAGACTTCCGTATCTTTCCAATGATGTATGGCTCGTTATCTGGTTCTTCTTGAGCAAGTACAGGTTAATCCGTGAAATTGAATGATCTGCAGACACTGTTTTAAGCTAAATTGTCTTCAAAATGCATGTAATGAGTCTCAACCTTATTACACTGAAACATACACAAACTTTATTAAAAGCACAAGTTTAACTCAAAAACATAACCAAATCATAAATTAGAAGGGTATAAAAAGATATGTAATTATGCACCGATCACCCAGTTCTCCAGCTGCTTCATTAACTTTGACTTTGTCCACCAGCACTTCAACTTTCTTTTCGTAATCACGCATGTTGATGTGGATTGTCACCTACCCTTGTGGTTGCCTCCAGGTTGGGACGAATCGTGGTTTTAGACAGCCTCCATAAAGATTTAGTATTGAACGTGGATATCGAAAAAAAGTGTTGTATTTCCCCATTTTGTATTTTTGGGAGCGAGTGAGTGAGAGAGAGTAAAAGACTTAGTTGGGGGAGGGAGAGTGAGAATGAGAATAAGGTGATGGGTTTACGGGTGGTTTTGTGAGAATGGAGTTGGAGGAGCAGTGTACGTACCGACAACCTTTAAATAATTGAATATTAGACAAGGATAGAACTTAGGAGTAGAGTTTTGGATGTTTTATTAAAGGTGCAGTGGTACTCTTTTTCCTTGACCGGATTTTTTTTTCCTTTGGGGGTTGGATTTTATGGCAAGATTTTAACGAGGCCATAATTACACCCTCCGCTTTTTGTAAACTTTCTCTTGTTTCTTTGGTGAAAATGATGAATGAAGTTATTCCTTTTGATTAAAAAAAAGGGTGGTCAAGGTAAATACACTTTGTTTTCTGTCTCAAAATGCCCATAGTTTTCTTATATGTGTCAAAATTAATTTATGACACAAAAAGCAACCAAAAAAAAAAAACTTGATCACTATCACTTACTACACCTAATCCTGAAACTCAATCTCAAACTCAACTTCAAGAACAAACACTACCTCAACCGAGTGGTCTTCCACCATTACCTCCTTTCCGGGTGACAAAACCAATTAAAGAAAAATAAGATGTATGAGATCACTTTGATTAATGTGAGGATGTAATAGATATTGTCAAGGAAGATAGGAGAAACTCCAAAGAAGCCATAAATCTCAAAATTTCTCAAAAACAAGAGGCCATAAATTGCGACAATACAAAATACCCAGTAAGGGAAATGAACCCACATATAAAACCCTTTCTTCAATGATCATCTCGGGACATGTGTAACCGGTCATAGCCGCCGTCATTTGGGAAGTTGGCACTGCACGACACCAAAAAGAAAAGTTGGCCAGTAGGCAGAAATAGGGGTTTTGGTGCAAGTTAGTTTATTGAGATATTTATGCTCTCCTTTTCTGTTAGACAAATTTCCAATTTCCAACTTATTAGGGGTAGCATTTAAAGGATATATTGTGTTTTTCTCAAAAAACAAGGTTCATTTAGACATCTAATTTATCAAAAATTCATTTGATAGACAATGAAAGACTTTAAACAAATTCCTGGACCCTAAAAACAAAAACCTTTCAAAGGATCTTAAGGTCCAAAGACTTGATGTGCATTATAAATTACCATACTTGAAATTAAAGAGGGAAAGATAGATAAAAACTTGAGTCCAACCCAAGTATTCCATCAAGGTTCTCCCTCTCTCTCCATTTGGACGGCATAGGGTGGTGGGCCTTCTCTTCGGCCTATTGATCCAATTTGTCCCACTGGACTCTTCTCAAGACCCTTTTACTAAAATCCCATGGGCCTTTAGTTTCTCAAACTATTCTAAGGCCCATTCTATTTCAATGTAATTAATTAACTCTTTAATTAATTTTCTCTCTTAATCAATTAATCAAATTAATTAATTGACTTAACCGTTGATCTTGTCATCTTCCATTATTATTCAAATTTAAGCTTAAGGGCCGTGCGATCCATTGGGTTCTAATTAGTGAGGTCATGGGTTATCATGAACTCTTTCTTTTATCGATTGTGAATTAAAAACTCCCATTTTTAATTCTCCCTTTGTGAGGACCCAATTATGGAAAATACTCGTAGCTTCCACAAATTGTGAGCGACGTCTAGCAACATATCACAATTACCCAGTTAATATAGAATATATTAGGAGAACCCATTTAGTTGGAATTACAATGCAATTTGATCCTTCTCTATTTCACAACGTTCTTGATCTCATTAATAGGATACAAATGCATGTCAAATCCCTAACGTGATCTCTATTGGCTATATGATTTAATATGAGCACAATTGAAAGATCTTTCTCGATTGCGCTCCGACTCCGCCCGAAGATTCCTGAATCATATTTTAGAACATTCTCTCCCTTTTACTGGAAGTTGAGATCCTTTGTCGTACAGTCACTTGCCTCTATGGACTTGTTGAGGATCCTAACGTTATCTTGAATCGAGCCCAAAGATGAGCTCAACCTTATGATACCATCAAAGATCGACTAAGCATCCATAAGGCAACTATGGTGCCTCAAGTATAAGGATTAATCTTGCATTATTGCAACCGAAGAAATCTTGTTTGACATGCTAGTAGAACTTCCATACAAGATTCCTTAGTTTGATCGCGTTCAGTGAACTCACTCTCTAGCAAAGCACCTATGCACTTATCTCAAGTGTCCACAAATGAATGACTCGAGACTGGTCATCCTCTTAATTGAGCAAATAAAGTGCGCACCGGTCTTTGCGGTTCGTCAATGCCTAGTTGAAATATCCTACGAGAGGGAAAATTTGGTTTGAGTTATAAGGAAAGGTCCCTTTGCATCTAACCTCTTTAGATAACTTTCCTTATCTCATAAATCTATGGACTTGTCAAATAGGTCAATGGTCATGCATGGAACGTTAGTTGTGTTGACATATTTGCCCTTTTGTGTTAACCAAAATGATTGGTTTAAACAAAGTTTCCTTGAAAGATTTCATTTAATGATTGGCTTTCAGGGCATACTTCTAACAATCTCCCACTTACACTAAAGTCAATCATTTACTTGTTTAATAGCCATCTACCTTAGATGTTTGATAAGGGTATTTTATTGCATATTTGTTATTCCTAATATATATTTGTAGTTTATTCTATTTGAACTAATTAGATTATTTTTCACAAAATGTGAAGTAAATAAAAAGTTTTCTAAAAATTGAATTACAAAGCCAAAATTGTCTAAGGTGCAAACTAATTAATATGTTGCCCGTGTTCTCTTTGCATTCATCACAAAAAAGGAATTGTTTGGGGACTTAAACCTGAAGAAGCAAAGAAATCTTTCCAGAGCACTTAATCGGTTTTCAGTGGAAATACTACTTTTTGATGGAATTTTTGTGCAAGGCCAATTGGAGAGTGAAGCTAAGAGCTTGAAGATGCCTCTATAATTCTTATAGAATTTTTGGAGCAGCCAATCAAAGCAGTGTTTCAAGACAAAGTAGCTTAAGGTGAAATTTGGAAGCATCTACATTACTCTACCAAAAAGGATTACTGTACCAAGAAGAATAAAGAATGAGAAATGACATTGTATTTAAGTTAAAAAAAGATTAGTGGCTGCTTGTTGTTGAGTATGTTGGCCTATAAATAGAGAAGTTTCCCAAGCTTTCAAAACCAAGTCATACATAGAGTGCAGTTCTTGTGGTGACACTAAATAGAGTAGGGTGCAGTAATTAGGCACCAAAGAGAGGGAGAGGAAAAATGGCAATGTAATTGTAGAGAACCTTGGGGAGTTGTGACGCAAGAACCAAGGGGTTGATGATGCAATTTTTCATTCTCCTCTTTGTTTTTTGTTTTTATCTTGTATTTAGTTTGCTATTTTATTTATGTCTAGTTAACTTATGTTAATGATGAAATACCATTTTAAAATAAAGTTCTAGTTTTTATCTTTCAATTCCCAACTATTATATTCTTCAATGTTTATAATTTCGGCTTCGCATGATTAACAAATTAGTTTTCTTTTTACCAATTCTATCATGTATTTGTGGTAGTTAAGAATTTAAGTTAAGCTATTAATGCATCCTTGGTTTTGTATTACTAATATACAAATTTCTTTGATCCTTTGTAATTAAATAATCTTTTTCACATAGGATGCTTAAAATTTATACTTATGAAGGGAATGAGAATTTACATAAGATTCATTAAAATACACGCTTAATTGATATATCTTGAGAAAACAGTAGATTGATTTCTAGGTTGCTACTCTATGGGAACTGTTAGATAATTAATTAGAGTTTTATGGAATAATGGTGTGGAATCTAAAACCTTAGTTATTTTTCTAATTCATTTAAACCTTACTCTAGTTTATTTGCATTTTCAATTTTTATGCTTTATTAACTTTTTTTTTTCAACCAATAAATCAATTTTGAATCAACTAGGTTAGCAATTGAATTAACTTGGGTTCGATTAGTTTTCCATCTTTTTCACACACTCCCTGTGGGAATGACCTTGCATTGACACACGCCTATTCTACAGTCGATTCGTGCATTTGCGAGTATTATAAATTTAAAACAACACCTTCAAGTGGACAACAATGTTCATCGAATCGAAGCCGATGTCATATACATATTGGTAGTACTATGTCAAGTATGGAAACATATCTAAGAATCATGTTATCCTTTCAAACATGTGATTCTTCTTATCACAGTTTATTTATCTTAGTGTGTTTTTGGAGCTTTGATGAGACCTCTTGTTTCCTTGCTTGAGCTGTTGCCCCAATTCATCGTTATTGTATCTAGTCATATCAATGCCGTATTATGGTTAAAACTATTTCAAATGGAATTGGTTTTTCTTATCCGAACATACATTCTCAGCTTCCAATTTAGTGATCGGTGCATAATTCTATATCTTTTTGTAGCACTCTACCCTATTGTTTGCTTATGTTTTTAAGTAAAACTTGTGCTTTTAACCTCTTTTGTGTTTGTCATTCAGTTCATTGAGCTCTAGGTAATACTTGAGACATTTGGAGTAAAATGGTGAAAACAATGTGTAAAAACGGAAGACTGAGTTACAAATTCATTTCGGACTTATCTTCTTTGTCCGAACTTGGATTGGCCCAAGTAACATGTGGATCGAAAGATAAGAGTCTGAACATGAGGATGGGCTGCTCACATACATGAATTGAGTAAGGGAAGTCCAATCCGTCGGCCTGATCAGTTCACAATTGAAAATATGCAAAGTGGTGCAAAAACGTGCAGACTGAGTTAGCAACTTACTTCGGCCTTAACTTCTTTGTCCGAACTTGGATTGGCCCAAGTAATATGTGGTTGGAAAGATGAGAGTCTGAACTTCAAGATGGACTACTCTAACGTATCAATTGAGTAAGACGACCCTAATTCATGAGCCCATCAAAATGCACAGGAATGCAACCTCCAGCTGTTGAGTCAAGGCTTCATCAGCCACATGGGGAGACAAAGCTTCATCAACCACATGGGCAGCTCAGAAATGGGTGTGCTTCATCAGCCACATGGGAGACAAGGCTTCATCAGCCACATGGGGAGACAAAGCTTCATCAGCCACATGGGGAGACAAAGCTTCATCAACCTAATGGGCAGCTCAGAAATAGGTGTGCTTCATCAGCCACATGGGAGACAAATCAGATAGGAACCTAATGGGCAGCTCAGAAATGGGTGTGCTTC
Organism: Prunus salicina; assembly: GCA_020226455.1. Taxonomy (NCBI): domain Eukaryota; kingdom Viridiplantae; phylum Streptophyta; class Magnoliopsida; order Rosales; family Rosaceae; genus Prunus; species Prunus salicina. The sequence continues at coordinate 2,618,279 of CM035345.1, read as the reverse complement.
ATCAGCCACATGGGAGACAAAGAGCCATGTGCTTCAAAAGCCACACATGGAACCATATGGGCAGCTCAGAAATGGCTGTGCTTGATCAGCCAAAGGGGAGCTTCACACTCTATAAATAGAGAGCTTCACACTCATTCAACCATATCACACTCCATTCAGCCTAGAATTCTCTTCAGCCATCCTCTAACACTTCCATCCTTCCCCAAACACTCCATTCTATCCAAAATCACCAAAACAGCTCCAGCAAGCCTCCCTTCCATTTCCCTACGAATTTCCTCTTCCTCTGCCATCACCACTCACCCAAACTCATCCCAAATCACCTCTTTAGTTGCCATACTCTAGATGTGAGGAAGCTCTTGGAGCAGCACAAGACTTGGAGAAGCACTTGGAGAAGCCTTGGACACCACAAGTAACTTCAGAAATGGGTTTTTCCACTCTTATTGCATTCATTATGTTTTCTCATTTCTGTTTAAGTTTCATTTCCAGTATGAGTAGCTAAATTCATAACTAGGGCTTCGATGTAACCTAACATGAATATTCTGGGTTTATAAGTTGAAGATTTGAGTTTCAAGTTTGATTCATGATTCATGTTCTTATACATTATGCTTATCAGTTAATATGCTTGTTTGGATGATTGATCACCATTAGAACTTGTATATTAGCTATCTTGGTTTGAATCAAGAGTAGACACCATGCTTTGATTCGAATTGAACTATGAATAAGAAAAGTATGTAGGGACTTTCAACAACAGGAATTAGATACATGCTTGGTTGTTTAAATTGTTCTTCTATGCTTAATGGGTTCCTAATGCTTAATTGAGGTTAGACAACAAATAATCAAGTTAGGGAATTAGGAACACAAGGTTAGGACCAAACATCATGGCTTAATCATACTTTAGCAAGAATCAATCTTTGAATCCGAATTAGACTTGTCACTTGACTCCTTATAACCCAGAATTGAATTGTATGGTGAATCGAATGCCCTAGTCTCCCAATCTGTTTCCCAGCCCACAACATTCTTTACTACATTTGCTCACTTTGCTTTTATTTACAATTTCGTTTTGCTTCATTTGTTCAACAACTACAATCACTCTTGCTTTAAATTCTGTTTTAGACTTAACTTCTTACTTTCTTGAATTTGGTAATCTAAGCACATAACTAGTTTTAACTTCTCAGTCCTCGTGGGTACGACCTCGTACTTGTCTTGCTATACTACTAATTGGCCCGTACAATTGCGAGTTAACATTTCTAACAACATTTAGCTACTAAACAACTTTTACAGAATCTTGCTAAAAAGATATACTCATGCGTTGTTTAGGAAATCACTTTTAATGTCCTAGACGAAAAACTTTTAATCACTCATAACGGACCTTGCTTATAGTTGCATATGTCAATACTTTAAGCGACTGTTAGCTTAACTGTCAACTCATGGGACAGGTGTCATCTATGATTGATCGGTGCATAATTACATATCTTTTTATACCCTTCTAACTTATGATTCGGTTATGTTTTTGAGTTAAACTTGTGCTTTTAATAAAGTTTGTGTATGTTTCAGTGTAATAAGGTTGAGACTCATTACATACATTTTGAAGACAATTTAGCTTAAAACAGTA